>JAOTON010001665.1:1182500-1592500 GCA_034440635.1 Lepas anatifera
AGTCTACCAGTTCTCATGCCCACACGAAGATTGTAAGCTTCGTAAGTGTAGCTACATTGGTGCCACAACAACGACATTATCCAGACGCCTCACTATGCATCTTGCAGAAGGAGCTCCCAAAACCCACATGAAGTTAGAACACCACCACGACCTCACCCGAAAAGACTTAACAGAGAACACCACTATCCTGAAACAAGAACCAAACCGGACGAAACTGTTCATACACGAAGCAGTACTTATCAGAAGCATGCAACCGGAGATTAACAAACAAAGCAACCCAACTATTACACTGAGGCTTTTCTTCTAGCGCTGCAGAGAAGAAGAGCCCGTCTAGTTGTGTCACTACTCTGTCGTAATAATTGAATGAAAAATAATTGTCCTTTCAAAGTAGGTTAGATCGATTTCAAATATGATAGGAGTGTTTTTTAAGTGTTTTAAGTGCTTGATAATGGACGATGTCACTTCCGAAACGCGTCGCAACGTTAAATGTATACCTAAAAGATGCCAACATTCGGCCAATTAATAAATCAAATATCAGATTTACAAAAAATGCACTCTTCGAGCATTCGACAAGACGAGAAAGAAGCTCGTGAAAACAAGATATGCTATATCTTTTAACAAGACATAGTATATATATATATATATATATATATATATACGTAGGTATTACCTGCGCACGATCCACATATCTTCCAAGAAAAACCACGGGCTGAATTCCCAAAAAAAATTGTGTTTGAATGTCAATTATTTCGCTTCCATTCCATATTTCCAACTATTTCTGAGCGGTCAGAAGGTAAAGGCCATGGTGACAGGAAATGAACGAGGTGCCGTGCTGCCCAGGCAGGTAACGTCGCCTGGACTGCTGCACTTCCTCCGCTGTTTGACTGTTCCACTGCAGTAAGAAGACTCGTGCAGATGGGGCTATGATAGTAAGCATCCGTCTGTGGTCCTAAGTGAATCGTGTGTGTTTATTTTTCTTTTTTATAAAATGAATAATTCAGGACTTAGAGGGTAAGATTGATGTGTGATCGGGTAGATCTGGGCCCAGTACCACGGGATCACCAGCGGTGTGGCGACCAATCGTAAAGCACAAACCGAAGACTGAGATAGAAGCATGCTGTTTGAGACTTGTCTCTACAGCTAGCGTGTCTTACCAATCGCGACCAGACGTCCCCGTCCACTATCATTGGCGCCCTCAGTCGCTTGCTCACTCGCCTCGTTAAGTTTCAAGTACGTCACTCTTCTCAGAGCAAGGACAGCTCACTGGGTCACCGCCCTGCAGGTTTCGTGTTGTGCATTGTTTTCAGGAAGCTAGCCAGGTCACAGCTCTCCCCACACTGGGGCAACTGGGCTTCAAAATAGGTCAAAACCTCGTAACTAAAAAATACTTTGATTAAGAATACTTTTTGTGCTCAAATGAAAGCTGTTGCTCTGAACTGCATTACCCAGCCACAAAACATTGGGTATCTACACCAGGTCATATCAGATAGACTATTTTTCAAGGTTTATAAATATCGAATTCGATTTGTTCTTTCCAGTTTTGCAGACACTCAATGAGACAGAATCAGATGAGGCGGGTCCAGTGACGGTTAAGATGTAAGGAAAAATAAAAGTAGCATTTCAAAACCGATCCGACATATTCAAGGTCATCATAGGTCGAGGTCTGCGAAGCCTTCACTCTGGTTTAACTATTAAGTACACATGATAAATAATGGCACAAATTCACTCTTTCACTATTTGACATTTTTAAATCCAGCACCGAACCATATCGAAACTTCTCGGTCATGTGGGAGCTGCATTTATTGACACAATAATGTTAAGCGCTATTTCAGGGAATTATTACCGTCACTCTTCTCATAAAATGAGCACAAACATGCGGAAACAGACAACACATTAAACTCACAGGGAATGTTCATTAAATCATGCGACCTCTTTGCATCTTTGTGTAACTCTCCTATTTAACATCCCGCGTCCCTTTATCCACCCTTCTATCCATTAACCCCGAAATTATCGTTGAAGTCTAGGTAAGTTCTTAAGCGTCTTACATCCAAGTACCCACTCACGCACCATCGAATTATTAATGGTTAGTACCATTATCTTTCAGCTTATAAAGAGGATTACTGCCAGGCTCGAAACCTCCGTTGTCATGGGCCTTCTGGATTTTTATATCATCGGAGATCATGTTACCACGAGGTCATTGGTGATAAGCAGGTACTGGTACTGATCAGTGATTGTCAACTATGGATGTCTTTCTGGTATGATATTGCCTGAATGCAAGGTGACCTCTATTCCTTGCCTCCTGGGCCTCCTCCATGCATGCTCCTATGGAAACTTTCGGCTCTCAGTATAAGCGTGCCACCGGCAAAGAAGTGGGGGCAGCCAACTTCAAACTGACGCTGACAAAAACTTCCCACGTTAGGACCAAATGCTGTTCGAATTTGGGCTCCTCGTTGCCTTCTGCAGGGCTGGTGATAAGAATGTCCGGTTTTCTCCCATTTTGATTGAGATCAGGAAATTTTTGGCCAAAAGTGGGGGCCAGGCCCCTGGCCCCCAGTGGCACGCCCTGCTCTCAGTAACATCTTCCCGTGCATTTGCACCTTATGTATGGTTGCCCGCATGCTGTACCATGGGTACACGTTTACAAACAGCCTCGCTGTCTCTACAGCATAGGCCGGATACTTTCAATTTCGATTGTTGATGATGATGATCAGGGCGTAGCCAGGGGGGACAGGAAAGCCGCTCCCTGAGGGTCCGAAGGTCCCCTGAGGACACGATTCTGTAACAAGCATGGCCCTTTACCCATCAGGGGCCTTTTGGCGCTGTCAGCCCTTTTCGGGGCCCCCCAGTGAAATCCTGCCTTAGCCATGATGAGGATAGTGCGGCTAATATTACCGAAAACCTTTGTAGCAGATCCAGGCTTATCCCAGTAACCTCGCTGAACTGTCGGACGTTCCCGAAAGAACGGCGGGTTGTGTTTCCTTCATTAGCTGTGCCGTTGCCCCCTCCCGCCTTTGGTTGATCGACGACCAGACTCATGGTAGCACAAAAAATTCCTGTAAATCTCTTTGTTTTTTAACAGCGTCCTTCTTGTCGTAGTTTTGAGCTCTCTGTGAACAAATGGGTGACTCTTCTCTGATCTTCCCTCATCCTCAGTGCGTGTTAAAATCGGTTTTTGCACAGATTGAATCTCTGCCCAGGTCTTGCAGTCCGCCTTCCCCTGTCACGACTCGACCACGGCGCCCTGTCAGCAGTCCTCACTCCAATTGCCGCGCAACATGAGCCGACGGCCGCCGTAGCCGCCGGCCTCACAGCGCTACTTGGACTACATTGCCGCGCAAAAGTGTCTATCTCCCTGGGACAACTGATGCCGAGCTAATTTTTCACGGCTGGCTAGAGGACACAACATTGCATCACTACCTATAAATTTCGAAGTGAAACTCGCTGTGCGTTTTTCCAGGTCTAACGAAGCTTAGGATTTGAGAATACGTTAGAAGCTTTACATGTCCTAATAGTTACACGTACTATCAGGCTCTTATTGTCAAATTTCGTACTTTTCAACATTGAGTGTCTTCAGGGCGTTCTCAGCTTTCCATTGATATAAATAGATACTGGTTTTGTGACTGCGACCATGGATGATAATGCATCGAAAGTGTACCTCCTCTCGAGTCAACTTGACGCCGAGCTGCAGCGTGTTTAATGCGCTGTGTTAGAGCATCTGTGCAAGGGCTAAAGAAGAGAAAAATGGATACAATTATGCTTTTCCAAGTTTTTGACATTTCTCTGTCAGAGCCAAACGATTAAGTCCGATTTCGAAGATGTCAAAATTGAGGTTTTGGCCGGTTTGGAGGCCATTTGCCCCATGTGCTCCCCAGGGAGATACGCTTCGCAGACAGAGTGAGGCTCCACAGCCCGTCCAGGCTTCAATAGATAACGGTTCCAGGCTGGTGTGCTGCCGCAGCTTACATGTGCGTTGAGGGTGGAGTCCAACGGTGCTGTCTCGGATTTTCTGGAAGAGGCCCGACCGTTGATTGGGAATTGGCGGCCGATGTGACGGTGCCCGTTTGGACAGAGACTGTATTGCAACGCCTTTTTGGACTTTAACCCTCGCCCCACCGGGGGGCCATCGATGCCCCCCTAAGGTTTTTCCGGGATAGCAGAAAAACGAAGAGGCGCAGCGCCGCGGTTGAGGGCTCTACCTCTCACTGCATCATTTTCCCACCATCCCTGAAATTTTTTACCCCGGGTCTCCCAAGGTAGGTCACCAGACGAGGTCAACCAAGGTCACCTCACTTCAACTTTAGAGCTCTGTAAGAGCTACATTTCGAAGTCGATCAATTTGAAACTTCCTACACTTCATGACCCTTCCAGGCTCTACAACGTGTATATCCGGGATTTTTCGATTTCGTGCTTTGAGGTCAGGTCACGAGGTGACCTCTCCCATTGAAAAGCATGGGGAAAAGCTGTCTTATGATCTAAAAGTCACAAAAGCGATTGAAAATGCTCAGCTTGATCAGAGAAGCGTTCTTAGACACCCTTTCACGGATTCCAGGGGCCATATTTTCCCTTTGACCTCTCCAAGGTCATCCAAGGTCACCAGGGGTCAAAAACAGTATTTTGACAATAACTTTTGACCTAATTAAGCTAAAGCGCTGAAACAAACACCATCGTGTTTGTCTCGTCACTGGCTTTCATTTGATATACGGCAAGGTCACTTTTTGACCTTTCGTGACCTCAGATCATCTTAGGTCACGAGGTGACCTCTGGAGGTCAAACCACTGGCGAGAGGTCTTTACGTTTCACATACCGGTAAAAGGACTGACAATTTCCTATCAAATGTACTTTACCAGATCTCAAGAGCTCTAATGGCATAAGAGTTATGCCCAGTTTGCTTAAGCATTGCATATTTGAGTGAAAATAGCCGATCTTGACCTAATTTGACCTCTGGAGGTCAAACCATTGACCTGAGCACAAAAACATGGGAAGTAATTTCCTACTAAATTCACGCGAGCTTTCTATTGCACTTTGCAGATTTGCGCTAACGCCCATATTTTCGGAGTTAGAGGGGGCCATCGATGCCCCCGGTGGGGCGAAAGTGGCGCGGGACCCCCAGTGGGGCGCGGGTTAAGGAAACTGCGTGCGTACAACAGATCAAAAGGGAATCTTTTCATCGAATACATTTTTGCCGATTTCAGAACTCAAGATCATCCGGAAATTTGCGTGACCGGTCCCGCTACTTTTCCTGAGTGGGAGAGTCCGGCCGTCCTCCTTCCGGAGGTGACGCCCTTGATAGCGTGTTGAGCTATTGTAGATGATTTATATGTATAAGTCGCGTTTTCCGCCTTTACCATCAATCGGTACAGATTACGTGTTCTTTGAACGAACCGAAGAGCAATCTAACAACAATTATTTAGCTTAAATGGCTCCTGTTGAGCAAAGATTGTCGTTTCCTTCATCGAAATTGAAATCAAGTGATCACGTTTTCGTAATCAACCCTATACATATGTGTTTTAGCAAGGGTGTGGAAGCGGAAACTGGAAGAGCGTGGTTGTAGCGTGGCATTGCCCGATTCGGTGTAAGGGGCGGAAATGGTACCAGACTGTAGAAGCCTTCTATATGAATTTGACCTACGGCCTTATTAGGGTAATGACTTAGCTGAGAACCATTTATCAACTAAATCAGCTCAATAAATCTTGATTCAGCAGGGCATATTTTTAGCTACAAAGTGGTGAGCATTTTTCCCACCAATCTCTCTGTTATTTCCACCAGTGAACGGCCCAGAACGGCCAAGTGCCCTCCAGTAACCAGTCATTTGATACCATTTGATTTGATAGTCATTGGAATGCCCTTTTGGCGGGAATTCGTGCCCTTTTCAGCTGAATGCCCACCAGTCCCAATTCCTTAAAATATGCCCGGTGCTTCAGTATGGTCAGATTGGACAGATCTCTGGGTCCAGTGTGTCGGAAATGTGTAAGATAAATTTCCGAATTCACCCAATTAGATGCTGCGGCTGTGTGTCTGACTGAACTGACACTTAAGAAATGACAGGGACACCATTTGTTCAATCTGGCATAATGATGAGGACCTACGCAATGCACATTCACTTGATACAAGTATTCAATGATGTAGTCGGTATTCGCGACATTGACGTTTATCATTTTGAGCGGGCACACATGGAGATGAGAGAAAACAATGCTTCTTGTGTACAATAAAAGGAGTTGCGCAGGGCCGCAACCAGGGATGATTTGTTGGGCACGAACACTGTAAGCTCTTGCTAGTTTTTAAAAGCTCGTGGCATTACGGTCTTTAACTGTCAAAGACGAGAAAATGTGAAATCTAAATTATGAACCAGTTACCCAGGGATCAAACCAAACCAGTAACCTCAGACACAATTATAGTCGGTGTGCTCTATTATCTGGGGCAAGTGAGACAAACCAGTGTCCATGCAATAATCACTACCCGAGGGAGGGATTGGAAGCCGAAGCGACGTACAGGAAAAAACGGAATGTTTCGAAAATCGCTGCAAGGGAGAGGTAGGAACGGCTTTTGGTCCCAAGCTTTACAGCATGCTTCTGGGGCCCTACAGTTGGTATCGATGCTCAAGAGAAACAACAGTGGGCGACATGTACCCAGCCAGCATTGTTGCGGAGTCTTTCCTTAACCCAGTTTTCAGGAGTCGAGCTGAGCCCACAGCCCACGGGAGAGCCGAAGCCTGAAGAGGAAGGCTGGTGTAGCTGCTGAGGCTGCTGTCCTGCCTCAGCCCAAGAGCCGCCTTCTGTCTCCGCCATCGCCCGCGCCCCGCAGCACTAGACTGTCCCGCAGCGCGCCGCCCGCCCCAAATGTCGTTGTGTTGCTGAACTGCAAGAACCCGCGCCGGAGCGATGTCATGACCTAACAGCTGATCGCTGTGAGCATAAGTTGCAACTGCGCTATTCATATGACTTTGTCGCACAATGGGAACCAATAGAGCTTCTGGCTCGAAATTTGCGCTATTTGTATGAGTTGCTTCAATGGTGGACGCTTAGGCAAATATTCCACTTCGTTGGACGTGACAGCTTGTCGCCGGTATTGTTTGCTGAGCTGTTGCTTCCAGGCACCGTGATGCTCACTGCAAGGGATCCACCACCAACGTGTAGCTGTAATGCAACAGGTGGAAAACTCAGCACTTGTAGCCCCCGAAACATTCATTCCCCTGTCCCACGTTGTTGCATTTAATGTGTTTGCATTTGTGCTTGTTATAATAATTTGGATAGGAAGCTTGTAGCGAGATCCCGGCCTTGTCCCGCTCAGTATGTCCGGATAGCTGTTGGGAAGTCGCCGGTACCGGAGGTCAACGCACCCGAAGAGTGTGACGCACGTTCTGACATTCCGCCAGTGATCGCTGCCTGGCTCTGATGCTGGCCAATGTTAAATGTGTGTGAGCTTGATGAAGTCTGTTCAATTAGTGAACCGTATGTTTTTGCTCGCCTTTGTAGGGGCTCTGTAATCATCAACGCACTGAGCTATTTGAGAGGTTTCGGTGAATGTCATATTGTATGAGCATTGGGATTTAAACCGGGTTGGTTCCCGGCACCATTGACCTACTCTGATAACGACAGTGGAGCAAACATCCTGTTATGGGCCGACAGTGGCTTTGATGGGGCTGTTGATTTTCCAAAATGATTAGGGCTGTTTACATTAAAGAAACTGTCAAAATTGCCACAAAATCAAAAGGGGGTGTTATGCTATTATAGGTATTGCTGTGTCGCTAATTGAACCCCCTTAGTAAAAAAAATATTTTGTTTATAGATCACGCCGTGAAAAAGGTGAATTATGTTTCGAAAGTCGTCCCATCGTTCTATTGAGGTGCCTGCACTTCCGAAGAGGTAGCAATCCACACCCGTCCTCTTTGATGTAAGTGAATGTCATACTCTAATATGTTATTCTTTTAGTAATATCGGGGACATCCAAGTTGTCTTTTTACGGTATTTTGGCCGCTTTGAAATTTATCTTCCATTGCGCTCTTAGTGGTTACTGAAGTGATGTTTCTCTACTTAAGCTGCGATCGACTAAGCTCTGCAAATTGGACCATTCGGACTATTGGTCTTGGTTGCTTTCCATGGAATAGCTCTCATAGGAAATACGAATTTTATTTGTTTGCTGTTCTGCATCAAAACACATGTTTCACGTCGGCCCTTCTCATCAAACAAATTGTGCCTCAATGCCTACTGGGGAAAACGTTGCATCTCGCTCACCAGTGATAAATGTATTGCACTAGCTTCGGAAAGTGCAAGCGGGGAAATTCCAGAAAATAGCGACCTACAATTAATGTGAACCTACATTGAGAGCGCAACACTGACAGGCGAAATTCCTCCGGGCTTCAGATTCAGGGGGCAAAGCAGGGGCATTTGCTCCACATTCAAACCTTCCAATTTTCGTCCATTTTTAAAAACAGGATATTTTTCAGGATTTCTCCTTCCCCCCACCAATTAGCTCAGATCTGGGACTGTATTCTTCATGTACAACATAAAGTGGCACGGCATGAACACTTCAAACAATTATCTTTGCATCTATGTTGTAAAATGTAACCAAATGCACATCTGTGACCTTACTGCGTACGCATACACCAGTTTCTGGTACGGTAAAATTTAGTAGGACGGCTGAGGCACGTGGTTGCTGCGCGTGGCTTTTGCCAGTGGTATGTACGTTGTGTGGAGGGCATGACAGAGTGATAAACCCATACGAAGTAGGGAATATGCTAGTCGGGGTGTTTGATACGACATTCCCTCCCTGCGTTGCACGTGAGGTCGTAGGTGGCACGGCGTGTTAGAGAACGAACACTTCGTGTGCTGCTGCTGAACTGTGCTGTTTCCACATGCCCACTTATGTTTGAATAACATCCTCTTGTTTCAAGCTGCGAGACAATAAACTACTTGCTTTTGACGCATGTGCAGGTGACAGATGCGTTACAAGACAGCCCATGGTATTTTATTCGCCCTGAATCGAACCCTGTCGGAGCGAAGACAGAAGCAGATGTCATGTTTACACACTATTCTGGATCCGAAACTCGTAGCTGGCGCTGAACCCAAATGTGCGTACGTGATAAAAAAATGTACATAGACCCTCAACAACGAACAGCCCACGTAGCCGCCGGTGGTGTCCCAGCATCTCGCGTCAAATCCTAGCTTAGTCTCAGAACTCTGCAGTCTTCTCACTGGGCGGTCAATTTTCAATTTCGGGCACTCACCACTTAAAATGATTTCACTAAATGACATGGCGCATCACAAGTTCAGACATCCGCCGCGGGGCAGGGACATGTAAACAGAATCCGTGGTGTCAATCGCCCTGAGGGCTACGGTTGAGAGCTTTGGCATCTAACTGACGGCCCTGTGTGCCTACCGTGCCATCTGTAAGCAATTGCGCCCTCCTGAGGGAAATCGCTTGCTAGACGGATGCCTCCCATTTGATATTGGTGCTAATGAAAGTACAAACTAGGATGCTTTTACTGTCATTTGGAAACACTTGCTGATCTGGGCATTGCTTTGTTTCAGATTGAACTCGGATTTAAGCGAAACTGTGCAGATGGCGCTTTTGCCAAAGTCTGAGGGATGGTTCATTTATATTTATTTGTGCCTTTCTCTCATAACTGTTTACAAAATGGCACGGCAGAAATGAGGTTCAGCATTTGTGCAAATGAGACGAAGCAACAACTCATGAGACGAGGCAACTTTTTCATCTCGAGTGCCTGCAAGTCATTTAAAGGTAGTATTCTTGCATTCACCGTGATTTGTAATTAGAAAATTATACGCAATTTAACAAAATACACAATTCCAAAACACTCAAGCGTCTACATTTAGGATAAAATCAGCATCCGTATTTTCATGTTCTCTTCTGGAAGGAACCACTGTCTTTCAGCAGAGATTTGCTGCAGATCGTTCGCGGAGCGAGGTACCGCTCCAGGCCTGGCTGCCACCTGATCTAAATTCCAAGCAGGCCACTGCTCTCCACAACTTATATGTTGTCCTGTTTAGACAGATGTTGTTCAGCACATCTCTCTGGAGGGATTTAGTCAGATGGAAGATAAATGCTATTTTTGTATGGGCAGGGGTATTGGTATGCCAAGGAGCCGAGTGACGCGAACGGCCGTTTCGGCTATTTAGCCCGGATTGGTAGGTACCTCTGTTGGCTGTGATGACAAACTATTGAAGCGGAATTTTGGGACATGATTGCTCACGAATTTTTGAAAATGATTGCTCACGGCTGTGATTACAGTTTGATAGCTCAGATAGGTAGGCACATGTCGCTTGAAATCGCCAAAAAGAAAAGAAGAAAACTGTTGGGATATTTCTTCCTCGGCCGTTTTACTCGTCCGGGATTCGATTCGTATCTACCGGTTAATTAATGCTACCTAGCTAACTTATTTTAAAAGAAAATTTAATTTTAATGTGAAATATATTTTGTATTAATTTTTAATTTTTTAAAATATTAAATAATGTTATATGAAAGCCTAAAAAAACAGTTAGGTATTTTTAATAATAAAAGTAAAACAGGGAGAAAGTTAGAAGATTATTATAATACCCCAGCTACGTTAATATAGTTTGTAAATGAATTTTTAAATTTAATACGGCAAGTGTCCAAATTACTGCACCCCCTAAAAGAAAACTCAAAATATAAAAACAGACAAAACCAAAAAAGCCAAAAAACGGGATTAAACCGCCAACATTGAATAATTATTCCGTTTCTTTAGTAATATATTTTTCGTATGCGCACAAGTGAGAATATCGTATGCAGAAAGTGAGACTGAACGAAGAAACGATAGCTCCTGTGTAGAAATTCCCGTGGGTTGACGATCAGGGTCCATCTTGGAATTTGGGCCTCCCATAATATTTGTATAGTTGTTCCAGTGCTAACCCATCCCGGATCCCCCTCTTTCCGCTCCTAGGATCGAGAAGAGATGCCCAGCCTTGCATACACCGCATCATCAGCAGTAGCATTAGTTGGACACCTTGATCCCTTCAGATCCAGTTTTCAGCCGCATCATAAAGCATGTTTACCACACTGTTTGGGCCGGGCTCTTCCCACGTAAGGTGTGAGATTGTCTACCACCAATCCCTGTCCCAGGTATTAAAGATGGATGGAGGAAGTTTGGTACCCGCCCAGTGGGACACGACGCTTTTTGCCTCACCGCCTGGGGCAACCAGGCGCCTCTGAGCGGTCTGCTTTCATCGCGTACGTGGAACGGCTGAGATCTCAACCTGGGCACACTCAAGTGTAGTCAAGTTCCGATCACTCAATGCCGTGGATCAGCAAGGATAAACATAAATACTTCGAGGATCGTGCAGTGCTCGTAAGGGCTTTGGAGTACAGAATTGGACCAAACATTCGCTTAGCGTGTCAACACATGTATAAGAGAACGTGGACATGCCTACATTCCTACATAGTGGAAGACAAATACCACTTTAGACGGTAATAGGTTATGTCATTTCTGTATGAAACCACGCCAGGGGCGTAGCCAAGAGGCATGGCTGGGGCCCCCTTCCCCGAGGGCTCAGAGGGCTCCACTGAGGACACGGGCCGCGGGCCCACCCGCACCATGCTTTGTAGTCAACCGTGGGTCTTCATATCAGACCTGGCATTCTTAAGCCCTCACCAGCTCTCCATTCTGTAATAATCAGGGCCCTCTTTACTTATGAGAACGAACCACTGGGCCCCAGGGCCTCCTGTCGACAGGGGGCCCGCTCTGGTCAGCTGGGCACTCTTTAACCGATAAAGCCACGATGGGGGATGTCAAGCAGCCTTTTACGGCAGTGACCTTTTTAGCATACAGAGATCACTTTGACCATCAGGACCTTCTTTAGCCCTCGCCCCACCGGGGACATCGATGGCCCCCCTAAGGTTTTTTTCGGGATAGCAGAAAAAAACGAAACGCAGGACCGCGGTTGAGGGCTCTATCTCTCACCCCATCATTTTCACACCATCCCTAAAATTTTTTACCCTGGGTCATCTAAGGTCAGGTCGCCAGGCGAGGTCAACCAGGGTCACCTCACTTCAACTTTTGAGCTCTATAAGAGCTACGTTTCGTAGTCGATCGATTTGAAACTTCCTACAGTTCATGGCCCAGCCAGGGTCTACAAGGTGTATATCCGGGATTTTTCGATTTCGTGGCCTAAGGTCAGGTCACGAGGTGACCTCTCCCATTGAAAAAGCATGGGAAAAGCTGTCTTATGATGTAAAAGCCACAAAAACGATTGCAAATGCTCAGCTTGCTCAGAAAAGCGTTCTTGGACACCCTTTTACGGATCCCAGGGGCTATATTTGCCCTTTGACCTCTCCAAGGCTATCCAAGGTCACCAAGGGTCAAACCAGTATTTTGGCAATAATTTTTTTACCTAGTTAAGCTAGAGCGTTGAATCAAACACCTTCGTATATGTCTCATCACTAGCTTTCATTTGATATACGGCAAGGTCACTTTCTGACCTTTGAATGACCTCAGGTCATGAGGTCACGAGGTGACCTCTGGAGGTCAAACCACTGGCGGGAGGTCATTACGTTCCACATAACGGAGAAAGGTCTGGCGTTTTCCTATCCGATGTAGTTTACCCGATCTCAATAGCTCTAATGGCATAGGAGTTATGCCCAGTTTTCTTAAGTATCGCATATTTGAGTGAAAATAGCCTATCGTGACCTAATTTGACCTCTGGAGGTCAAATCATTGACCTGAACGCTTAAACATGCGAAGTAATTTCTTACTGAATTCACGCGAGCTATCTAATGCACTTTGCAGATTAGCGTTAATCCCAATATTTTCGGAGTTGGAGGGGGCCATCGATGGCCCCCGGTGGGGCGAAGGTGGCGCCGGACCCCGGTGGGGCGCGGGTTAACACGCACCCCGCTGGGGGGCGAAATTCGCTCACCCCTCCTGGTTTTTCCCAGATAGCTCAAAAACGAAAGACGCAGCACAACGAAACTTACAGTACCTTATTTCTGATCAATTTTACACATCTGACCAAATTTTTGAGTTAAGGTCATGTCAGGTCAAGAAGCTATTAAGGGTCAAGTAACCCGACCTCAAAACCTAAAATCACGAGTTTGAAGCAGCGCCAAGGGAATATCCGAAAGCTGATCAGTTTGAAACTTTCACAATATGATAAGGTCATTAGGGTCTACAAATCTGCTGTCTCTAAATTTTGATATTATTGACCTAAGGTGGGGTCAATTGTTTTGGTCACCCCATTATAAGTCTATGGTGAAAAATAGAATGGGCTCTTTTTCAGTAAATACTAGATAGATAAAGCTGAAAATCCTCAAACCGTCTATTTTTACCACGATCTTGACCATAAAGTTGAATTTTTGAGCATCTGACCTATCAAAGGTCATATCAGGTCACGGGAGCAGAAAGTGATTATTTTGCCAATAACTTCTCACTGAATTGAGATAAAGCTCCCATTTTGCTTGCATTGTGCTTATATTGTCACGGGGAGTCGATTGATATGCATACCAGGTCACTATGTGACCCTGACCTACCTCGAGGTTAGGTCATTTCCACTATTTGACCTAGCAAGGTCATATTATACATCATTCGATTTGCTGCAATGAGGGGAATCTAATGATGCATAAATATTTGCTCTAGCTCCCCTGAAGGCTGGTCTAGAGAGGGAAACGTACACTGCTCTGTTGTAAGCCTATGGAGCCTTCTTTGACCTCTGCTGAACTCAATATTGACCTGACATAAAAATTATTCGTATAAAATATATTCGTCTTGTCAAGAGCTTTCCAACACCGCCCGTAATTTTCCTTTAGCTTTCGTGGAGAACGAGACACGGAGGGGGGCTAAAAACGTCCCCCAGCGGGGCGCGTCATGCCAGGGACCCCAGCGGGGCGCGTGTTAACTAGACGAGCCTCTTAACTAGTAGGACCGACTATCCTCCGCAGGGCTCTCTATCGTCAGCATGGCCTCCTTGGTCAGCTTGGCCCTCTAGAGTCGTAGTCAGGGAGAGGCGGCTGGGGCGGCGGACCCCTTCAGGGCCCGGAGGTCCCCTCGAGGACCGGGGCTGGACAATGCTCTGTGGCCCGCCGTGGGACTTCATGTCAGACAGGGCCCTCTGAAGCCCTCTGCAGCACTCCATTCTTTGACAAGCAGCACTCACTTTTGAGCATCGGAACCCTATGAAAAAGGGGTCCTCCGAAACACTCTGACCCCAGAGCCCTCTGTCGACAGTAGGACCATCTAAACGCAACACATTGTCCCTTGCCCCACCGGGCCATCGATGGCCTCCCCTAAGGTTTTTCCGGGATAGCAGAAAAACGAAGAGGCGCAGAACCGCGGTTGAGGGTTCTACCTCTCACTGCATCATTTTCCCACCATCCCTGAAATTTTTTACCCCGGGTCACCCAAGGTCAGGTCACCAGACGAGGTCAACCAAGGTCACCTCACTTCAACTTTAGAGCTCTGTAAGAGCTACATTTCAAAGTCGATCAATTTGAAACTTCCTACACTTTATGGACCTTCAAGGGTCTACAAGGTGTATATCCGGGATTTTTCGATTTCATGCCCTGAGGTCAGGTCACGAGGTGACCTCTCCCATTGACAAAGCATGGGGAAAATCTGTCTTATGATCTAAAAGTCACAAATGCGATTGAAAATGCTCAGCTTGATCAGATAAGCGTTCTTGGACACCCTTTCACGGATGACAGGGGCTACATTTGCCCTTTGACCTCTCCAAGGTCATCCAAGGTCACCAGGGGTCAAAAACAGTATTTTGACAATAACGTTTGACCTAATTAACACGCGCATTGACGGGGGCGGGTACCCGCCCCCCTCGGGTTTTTCGGAGACAGCAGAAAAACGGCGGCACGCAGCGCCGCCGTACTTGGCATACCTTTTCCCTCATCATTTTTGTAACTTCTGTGAAAATTTTAAGGATAGGTCATCTCAGGTCAGGTCACCAGTACAGGTCAAGTGACCCGACCTCAAAAAAAAGTTTAAGATAGCATAAGTCGGAGCAGGGTGAACTTATCCAATTGAAACTTATATCACATAATGGGCTCACCGAGTTCTCTAAAATATGTTCCGGTATTTTCGATATCGATGACCTAAGGCCAGGTACGAAGCATGACCTCTCCATTGGTAATACATGGGAAATATGGTTTTTACTAAATAACTCAGTAACAAATGGTGATAGAGCGTTTATTTTAGTTTCATTAGACTCGCCTTGACTTTGCAGTTCTAATGATATGCATTTTATATAATTTGACCCTGACCTGACCTCAGGTCAGGTCAAATCTTTGATTTGACCTAGCAAGGTCAAATCATATATCATTCGATTCGGCTTGCTGCGAGGATTCAAAGAGTTCAAGTCGTTCTGCTCTATCTTTACTTGTTCAGATGTAATGGCCGAAAAACTGAATTTACATGTTATCCCTACGACGGCATGTGACGGCATGTTTTTGACCTCTGGTGACCTTAAATGTGACCTGACAAAAAAATAGTTCAAATATTTTCGATGGAGAAGCGGATGGGCTACCCAACACCGTTTACCGTTTTTTGCTACCTACCGTGGTTCTCGAGATCTTAGGGGGGCGGGTACCCGCCCCCTCGTCAATCCGAAGGTGGCTCAGACCCCCGTCAATGCGCGTGTTAAGCTAGAGCGCTGAAACAAACACCATCGTGTTCGTCTCGTCACTGGCTTTCATTTGATATACGGAAGGTCACTTTTTGACCTTTCGTGACCTCAGGTCATCTTAGGTCACGAGGTGACCTCTGGAGGTAAAACCACTGGCGGGAGGTCTTTACGTTTCACATAGCGGAAAAATGACTGACAATTTCCTATCAAATTTACTTTACCAGAACTCAATAGCTCTAATGGCATAAGAGTTATGCCCAGTTTGCTTAAGCATTGCATATTTGAGTGAAAAAAGCCGATTTTGACCTAATTTGACCTCTGGAGGTCAAACCATTGACCTGAGCACTAAAACACGTGAAGTAATTTCGTACTGAATTTACGCGAGGTTTCTATTGCACTTTGCAGATTTGCGCTAACGCCCATATTTTCGGAGTTATATCGATGCCCCCCGGTGGGGCGAAGGTGGCGCTGGACCCCCGGTGGGGCGCGGGTTATAGTGAGCGTCACGCAAGCGAACATACACTCACCATCGGCTGTCATGATTATTGGTGTGACAAGTCACTAGCATTTAGTTACAAGCATCTTGGAGTAACCTTCTCAAAAGACCTCCGATTTCATGAGCACGTCAATGATGTGCTTAAACAAGTAAATAGAACACTAGGTCCTCTTTATCCTATTGCAGCCCTCATTCCTCGACTCTTTCTTGACCGTATATTCACCATCTATTGTTCGCACTACTTTGATAATTGTGACATTGCAATTGACGGACTTATTACAAAAGCTAACGCAGACTAGAAGGCGCACAAAACCGGGCAGCTCGGATAATTTAAAAACAAGAACGCCATGAAAAGAACCCCAATTTCCCGGGCATATAAAGAACTTGGCTGGATTTCTTTAACTACAGGACGCAAAATCCACCGACTTATTGCTTACCATAAACTTCCAAATCACAACCATGCCAGACCAGACTACATCAGGTATATTATTCCGGAGGTTCGGCACACACAAACCGGAAGAGCTCTGAGGAGCTCGCAAGATCTCACCCTCCCTGCCTCTCGAGCCTCCCTGTTTAAAGCCACTTTCGTACCTAAAGTGACTAACGAGTGGAACAGACTTCCTGGTTTTATACGGCAAAAACTCCCATCTGCGTTCAAACCAGCCCTCAGCGAGCATCTCGAGCATACTCGGGCCCCATATATTTCAAACTTGGGTCCGAACTGGAAAGCATAATCCACACCAGACTCAGAGTCGGGGCTTCCCAGCGAAACTCGCATCTTTATCAGCTTCAGCTCACCGCTTCGCCAATGTGCCAATGCGGGTATTCAAACGAAACGGTAAAATATTTTGTATTAGATTGCACCCTCCATGACACTCCCAGAACTGAGCTTTTCCAGACCCTGGCACGAGTTCTGGGGCAGAGCTTTGAACGGTTATCAACGAGAAAAAACTGTCTTCTTATATCTGGCCATGGCTTAAGTGCTGGTAACGGACGAGAACAGGCGTATGCTTTTCCAAATTTTGTATTTAAAACTGAGAGGTTCGTGTGAGAGCTGGCAGCCCACGGAAACTGCGACTATTGCGTGGCAGCTCGGGCACCGTCGTAACGGTGGCTATGTTAGGTGTTTGTTTTATTTAGTGTTTCTATGATGATGTGACTTTGGCAAGGTATCATTGATTCGGAGAGCGGCGCCAAGATTTAGATCCCTTGAAGACTATTGCACCACTCTCTTACTCAACTGTGCTTGTTTCTTGACCAAAAATCAATATTCTCTCTCTCCCTCCCTTCTTCCCTCCCTCCCTCCCCCTCTCTCTCACTCATCTCTGGTCAGTTGACCACTATTTAACCGATAAACCCAGTATGACCAGCAGGGTTCTTTGGGTTGCAGGGCTCATTGCGACTCCCGGAGTCAGCTATAGCCAGCAGGGCCCTGACTGTCCAGCAGGGCCCTTTTTTAAGTGAGAAGGCCATTCTGGCAAATAGAAAAGTTTTAGCCTGCAGGACCCAATTTGACTATCAGAACCCTCTTTAAAGAGAATGTGGCACCCTCATAGTGGGCTTTGAACTGAGATAGCCATGTGATAAATCATGCCGTGAAACCTCTTGACTGAAATTTCACTTGCCCCAGAACTTACCATTCGCAGGGAAGAAAAGGTCTGAATCTGCCATCTACCGACCTCGTCCTTCCCGGTCTGGTCACGTGATATGGGGCGATCTAAGGAAAGTGACGTTATACTCAAGCCCCAATTCGTGTGCATCGCAATCAACATCGCAACATTGCCGTTGAAGGCTAGTGAAGAACAGGTTTCACCTAGCTTGCTGGCCCGACGGGGCAACGGAGGGGATATACTCATTTATGCCCACATTTTCAGTCTCTCTCACCTAATCATCATCAAAAAAGTAAAACACGTCACTGTATGACGGACATAGAACACGTCTGTGGCTCAACACCCGGTGTCATGCCGTGCACTGTGGTGTCTCCACAAGAGACAAACATTAACTTAAAAACACCACAGTCTGGAATTGCACCAAAGTGCCACATCCCCTCCAACTCGCGCCCCACCGGGGGTCCGACACCACCTTCGCTCCACCGGGGCCATCGATGGCCCCCTCTAACTTCGAAAATAGGGGGTTAGCGCAAATCTGCAAAGTGTATTAAAAAGCTCGGGTGAATTCAGTAGGACTTTCAAGCGCTCAGGTCAATTGTTTGACCTCCAGAAGTCAAGTTAGGTAACGATAGACTATTTTCACTAAAATATACAATGCTTAAGAAATCTGGGCATAACTATTATGCAATTAGAGCTATTGAGATCTTGTAGAGTACATTTGATAGGAAATTGTCAGTCCTTTTTCCGCTATGTGGAATGTAAAGACCTCCCGCCATTAGTTTGACCTGCAGAGGTCACCTCGTGACCTAAGATGACCTGAGGTCACGAAAGGTCAGAAAGTGACCTTGCCGTATATCAAATGAAAGCCAGTGACAAGACAAACACGATGGTGTTTGTTTCAGCGCTCTAGCTTATATAGGTCAAAAGTTATTGTCAAAATACTGTTTTTGACCCCTGGTGAACTTGGATGACCTTGGAGAGGTCAAAGGGAAAATAAAGCCCCTGGGATCCGTGAAAAGGTGTCAAAAAACGCTTTTCTGAACACGCTGAGCATTTGCAATCCTTTTCGTGACATGTAGATAATAAGACAACTTTTCCGCACGCTTTTTCAACGGGAGATGTCAACTTGTGACCTGACCTCAGGTCACGAAATTGAAAAATCGCAGATATACATCGTGTAGATCCTGAAGGGGTTATGAAGTGTAGGAAGTTTCAAATTGATCGACTAAGGAATGTAAGGAATGTTATAGAGCTCAGAAGTTGAAGTGAGGTGACCTTGGTTGACCTCGCCTGGTGACCTGACCTTGGGTGACCCGGGGTAAAAAATTTCAGGGATGATGGGAAAATGATGGGGTGAAAGATAGAGCCGTCAACTGCGGTGCTGCACCTCGTCGTTTTCTGCTATTTCGAAAAGAACCTTAGGGGGCCATCGATAGCTCCGGTGGGGCGAGAGTTAAACTGAATAACTTAGTAATGGATGGTGGTAGACCCTTTATTTTAATGCATTTGCATTTAAATAAAGGCATTTGCATTTGCCTTTGAATAGGAAAAGCCGACATGTCTCCGTAGGGCTCTCTATCCTCAACAGGGCTCCCTCCAGACAGCTGGGCCCTCTACAGGCGGAACTGAGAGCCCCCTTGGCCCTCTAAGTCCATCACAGACCTTTGTAGCTTGTAGGGTCCTTTGAAGCAGCAAAAATGGAGTGACCCACAATACTTTTGTGGTTATTGAGGCCCCTATAACCCGTTTAACCTATAACCAGCATGACCAATTGTAATCCACAGGGTCTTCCACAGCCAGCAGGATGCTGTTTAACTAACTGGGCCCTCCTTTTAAGGTGCAGGGCTCGGTCTAGGGCCTTGTAGTCAGCAGGCCCAAGTGACTGTCAGCAGAAGTCCCTGTAACTATAGAGCTCTTTGAAACCAGTTGGACTCGCAATAAACTGTGGACCCCAATATCAATTGAGAGCTGTTTTAGGAAGTCCGTGCTTGTGGCCTTATGGTTAAGTGGCCAGGGACGCGGTACACAGATCTGCCTGGGGCTTTTATCTCTCAGGATCAGGGCTTTTTCCAGCCATTGGTATCTAGATGCTGGTTTTCCTTTACTGGCGGACAGACAGGATGGAAATCCGAACTTGGGCCAATGTCCTGCCCTACGGCGAGTGGCCGCACCATCAGTGGCGAGCCCAGCTCCTGGAAAATCAGAGCGGGCAGCACGGTTCTTCTCGAGTTCACCATCTCAGCAGCGCCACGTCAAGTTTCAATATTAACCGTTTGCCAATGTGCGGCGACGCGGAAGTCAACCCTGGCCCCGACGGCACTGCTGGAGCAGTTCTGAGTATAATAACCCAAAACTTTCACAGCATACGCAACAAGCGAGGAGTTATGCGAGTGGGTGCTCCGGGGGCTGCAGAAATTTGATATCATCGCATTAAGGAAGCATGGCCGAGTGAGACCCTAGACATAACAGACCTTCACTCGTCATTACCTGAACAGGCCTGGTACCGCTGAGACCGACCTACGCACGCCGGTGGAGCGGTGTGC
Source organism: Lepas anatifera (assembly GCA_034440635.1). Classification (NCBI taxonomy): domain Eukaryota; kingdom Metazoa; phylum Arthropoda; class Thecostraca; family Lepadidae; genus Lepas; species Lepas anatifera. Next base: position 1,202,749 of record JAOTON010001665.1, read on the forward strand.
GCCGCGCGGCCAGCCATCCTGACCCACAGAAGGGAGGATCTGGAGCCCGCCGGCGGAGAGGCGCTCGTTATCGACGTGGGGACTCAGCTTACGTACTGTCCACCTGGATACCTGAATGCGCTTGAAAAATGGTTGACACAATTATGCAAATAAGTGTGTTCTGTGTGTTGAAGACTTGTTCCCGACATAAATCAAACATAAATATATCATGTAGATAACCATAATGATGTCTCCAACATGAAAACCCGAACTCGTGCACTGCTGTACCTCATTGCGATTGTTTCTTAGCACTTGCTTCATTTTTAATTGAAAGGTTCAATCTGACTGGTCCGCTCCAACATGAGGTAGCTCCTTCCAGAGGAGATTATTTTTGGACTTTGTTGGCTTTCCAAAATTGTGTCATTAATTCATACGACGGTATATTTTACCCTTTTCATGTAGAAATATGTGGCGACGTTGGAACTAAAACTGGTAAGCCACCGTTAGTTATCAAACCATCAAAATTAACTACAAAAACGTGGATTTCGATGGAATGAGATAGAGCCTGCAGCTCATACCACACGGTGCCCTTCATGATCATGATATCAACGATGCTGCAGACATATTTTACGATGTTCTGGAAGGAGCGATCCGAGACCACATCTAACGATCACGTTACGGCGAAAGTGCCCGCCCTGGTTCGACACTGGAGTCAGATGAGGCCTACGGGACAAGGAAAACTCATTCAGGCGCAAGAAATCGCTTCCAGAAATCAGTGGATGATTTCGAATCAAAGTCTCGCCAGTGTGAAAGTCTAACAAGCAATAAGCACTTTGCGCATCGTAAAGACACGATTGGAGATTAAAAATCAAATTTCCAAAATATTTTGGTCATCTCTCCATTGTGTCTAATGGGTCAAAAAGTCAGCTTTCTGTGTTGAAAGATGGAAGCAGTGAGGTAGCCGAGAAGCTGGCATGTATTTCAAATCGGACCTTCGCAGCCAAATTCATTTATAAAAATATAGCAGCCCTTCCCGGATTAATCGGTCACAATTTACCGAATCTAGATAGTTTTCATGTCTTCCATTATCGTATCTGGGTTATCCTGAATTGTCTGGAGATTCGCAAAGCATGCGGCTCCACTGGCGGGTCCAAAGCGGGCCCTTCCAAAGGCTAAAATAGTATGCTTTGGCGTCTCCAAAAGTGCCAAATTTTGGCCGTTCTTTCACTACTATGTTTTCGCGATTCTTTTCTGGATTTAGCCCCTAAAACGTAGGTTTGGCCCCGTCCAAAAGTTGTTCTTGGATCCGCCTATGTGCGGCCCAGGTAACATAAGTGCTCGTGTTATTTATTTATTTATTTATTTTACTTCTTCAATCAGGACACTCCACAATAGACATGTGGCGAAACGGATGTGATATGCACCGACTGCTCTGCGGCGTTCCAGAGCGTCAATCGCAAAAGTCGAATTTACTAAAGTATTAACATGCACTGTTGTATACAACAGTTCAGGGACTGCTTAAAGCTGAATAAAAACTTTCTCTCAAACCGGAAACAGCGGGCAACCATCGACGGTAGATATTCAGATTGGACTGTTGTTGGCTCTGGAACGTCGGAGGGTAGTCGGCCATCACCATTACTCTTTACTCTTTTCATCGGAGACCTTCCGGAAATAAATTCAGACCAATATATTGTTATTTGCAGACAACGGCAAGCTCTATCACACGAGCGCATCTCCAAAAAGATCCAAAAATACTTCAAAATGATTTTGGTCCGCTCATCTTATGGTCCAGTGACCGGAAACTAGATTTGAACCCTTCGAAATGTCATAACTTTAAAACGGCGCTCAAAAAGAGCCCCATACCGGCTACACATAAAATGAACGACATAATTTTGGAACACACTGACAAGGTACGCGCCCTTGGGGTATGGTTTGGTATGAAATTGACATTTTCCAACAAATAAACTTGGCAAAACGAAGAGAGTGATGGGTGTGCTGATGCGGTCCTTCCAGACTGGCTGAACGGCGAGACGATTGCAAACAGGCCCAATCCTTGCAGCTTGTTTCGGGCACGTTCGGTCTGTCCTTGAGTATGGGTGCGTCATTTGGGCTTGTGCTGTACCCTGCCACCTTAAGAGAATCGACAATACTCAACAAAAATTCCTCATATAGTTAGTTCCTCACGTTCGCACTTCACATCCTTCCCGACCCCTCTCACGTCACGAACTTCTAAAATCATTCAGTATAAGAGCTTGGCGCAAAGAGGATACCAATTGTAAGTCTGCTTTCTCCGCAAAATAATGTGTGGTACTTAAATAATGTGCGCACTCTCTCTTCCTACTCGGATGCTGCCCCGCTACATGTCCCCCAGCGTCGGACCAGGGGTGAGATATTTCAGGGAGATCTGGTTTGAAGAGACTTATTCGTGATTAATTGATATGAAAAGCATATTTTTTGCTCGCCACAGTTTTGCACTGTAGCTCATAAACGTCTCATCCGTCAAAGATGCCAACAAGGACACGACCAAACGAGGCCAGTTTTCAGGAGCTGTGCGGCGGGAATTTAACGCCTATACGAGCATGTTTGTACCCTGCAGAAGACTTATTTTACGCCATTTCCTCGTATTTTAGAGGTTCGGTGAAAAACACATGTTTCAGCAAACCCATTTTAACATTTTATGTTGTGCGTTTTCGTACCTCTTCTAAACCAGGGGTTAACAGTATATTTGATTTACTGGCTTTATAAGTTTAAATTCCATAATCCCATTAAGGATGTTTCATGTTGCCTTTAACAAGCGCAGTTGGAGGGGCAGATTCATCCAACACTCCTGTGCAGTGTTGAATATCTCAAACTAGAAGTAAAAACATAACCATTTAGTTTACCTTCCGCGGCTTGCAGTGTTCAAATCGGATGGTGGGTCAATTTCCAGCCCTACTGCGGAGTTGACAATTTTGGGCCACAGAAGGTTCACCAGAAAACGAGACGCCTCCAAACCTCCATCCCACTCAACAATGACGATATTGACCGATTCGTTTCAAACTTGCACCGAGTGTTTTTCCTTCGTGCACCAGGTTAACCTAACCCGGGTACGTATGAGTTTGAGACAGATTACGGCGGGATGATTGTACCCTTCCAATGGCATCTGAAGTCAACACATGAATTCTGACAACTGCGTTTTGCAATGCTTGGAGCATAAGTCCACATAAAAGTATCAGAATGGGGGAACAGATACCCAAAATTATCTTCGCGAACGCAAATACATTACCGAGCCAGTTCCAGCACATTCCTGCTCGAGTGAACCAAAAGCAAATAGTCCTCCCGGCCGGACACCGGAAGTGAGGCCCCTGCAGCAATAATGAGAGGCGAGCGTGCGCTCTGTCGATCGGGAGATTATCGAGAACCCTCCTCCAGTCGCGTGGGGAGATGCCTGAGCACGCACCCAATCGTGGCCTCTCTCGTTTGATGTTTCCCATGTAGGAAGCTACATCGTGCGGGTTAGTCAAAGCTCTAATACTATTTGTAAATCAGCATGCATTCATATTAACTGGTATTCTTTGCCACTGGCACGACTCAGATTATTGATACTTTAGAATTATAATTATATTCTTAATTTAATTTGCTGTATCTGACATTACTAAGGATGACTCTGAACGCAGTTCAAACACTCAAAGCAAGCATAGTATTTATTAGGTTTAATAAAAATACGAATATTGAATTCCACGCTAACGCAATGGCGGATACAATGGCGGCTACGGGGGCTCAAGCCCCCCTCCCCTGAAATTTCATAGCGCCTATAGTAAATGTGTGGCCAGAAATTTATCCGAGGTGATGGCGGGGGAAGCTCAAGCCTCCCAGCCCCCCTCCCCTCATCAATTCCTGGCCCCGCCACTCTGCTGATTTATGCATTTCCGTTCATACGGAGAGAAGAGGAACGAACAACTATTCATGTGGAGGGGAGGAAACTTTGATCTCGCAAAGATCAGACATAAAAATCATAGAGGTAGCCCCTAGACACTTTGTTGAGGGCACTATGCCCAGAAACATGTCATATTCTCATTATACGACATCGACATGAGTTTGCATGAATAACTTGGGGTCACCGGGGGCCAAGCGAGATCACCGACCTATGTCGCATATTCGGGTGGTCAAGTGCTATCAACCCAAGTGAATTGAAACCTAGACTCTACGTTAGGACTCAGTCCGTGCACAAATTGTTATTTCTAGATCAAGCAGAGCGATGAAGACGGCAAGAATCTCGTGCAAGCCTTTGGGAGTAATCTCACATCTCCAGGACCTGATATGGCCCATACTTAACATTAAAAAATTGTGAAAATAAATTTTGTTAACATATCGCGGGTAGCATTGCATTAAACCAAGCTATTTTTCCACAATCTCGGAAATATGAAGATGCGGTAGATGTGACCCTGTAGTGCCACGGTTTAGGACTAACAGCAAGCGGTGCAGCAGCATCATGCATCCATGTCTCCATCAATGTGCCTATGCACTGTAAAAAAATTTGTACACCGTTGGTGCAACAACACACCTTTAAAGCGTGGAGGGAGAACGGACCTTTTAAACGGACATACGTTCGCCTTAAAAGGTGTAACATGCACTGGTATCCAGTGTACCGACGCTGCTTAACCGTGCCTTGTAACACCTTTGGTGCGTTACCGTTGGTCAAAAGAGTGTGACGTTGCACTTCTCCAGTGCTAGCTTGCTCTGCTTATCAGAGTATCGTAAAACCTTTCATACTTTACTGGTCACCTATGAAGTGCAACGTTGCACTGCTCCAGTACTGCCCTGCGCTTCTTATAAGTGTATCATCATACCTTTCGTGCGTTTGTGCTCGCTCAAGAGTGTGACGTAACACTTCCAGTGCTGACCTACACTGTTTCCAGCAACGACCATGATTTTTGTTCTGCAGAACTAAAATTCGTTACAAGTAACGAACCTCTGAATTCGGAGATATAATAACATTCCCCGGTAGAAAGCAAAAGCTGTACAATCACGCGCGCTTCCAAAACCATATGCTTTGTTTCAGGCCTTTACATGACCTTTCCGAAACTGTCTTGCATGGAACGACTCAGAGGTAACACTGCAAATAACGGCAGTCTTGTATTAGCGATATTACGACAAAACTCGAAGCAAATGCTCCAACCACACTGATCACATAAACCAAACGCGTATCCGGCCCGTTTCTGTCCTGCTATTCGGCCTCTGCACCGCACCGCAGGCCTCGTGGCATGTCCTCCACTGGGCCTATAGCCTCATCATCAGCTTCACCACGCGGACCTGAATAGCCACCGCTAAACCCTGGTTAACCTTCCGGCAAAAGACGTGCTGATGCACGAATAGCGCCACTTTTCCCCCAACGCGCCTATGCGGTTTCGGGGCGGAAACTTCTGATGAAGTACCGGAAATTCGGCTCTCCTCTTGCCTTTGCGCTGCCACCTGAAACAAAGAAGGACTAAAATAAGCAATCAGTACTATTTCAGTTATCATATTAAGACCCTTTTTTAAAATAAATGAACAAGCAAGGTAAAATAGATATGCAGAATAATGAAGGACTCCAGCCACAAACATAATACAGATCGCGGAATAAAAATTGCAGAATTTTTATTTAAACTTAAACAAATATTCCACGATCGCAGAACGTCGTTTTTCTATCGCGGAATAGCGATAGCAAACCACTTATTTTTGGATCGCGTGCCCAGCACTGGAAGGTGCAAAGGGTTTTTTTCTAAAGCATTTATTTCTATACAATGCCATGAGGATAGGGGCTAAGTATCTAAACTGGGGGGTGGGCAAAGAGCTAATCACATTATGTTTGAACATAACATCTCAGCATGCCATCAATGTCTGCGTGTGCCTGTGCCCTATTTTTCGTTCATTTAACCAATCTGCAGCATATGTCAGGAGGCTTAACCAGGTGGTTGGGGCAACTTAAATTCTAGATTGCAAACTATTCCAGGTTTTGACGAGATCTGGTGAGGGCAGCCCTTTGGTAAATTTGCTGGTTTGAGGCAGCTTGTTCAGAATTTCAGGTACAGGGAGTGAGATTGGGAGAAATGCATACACTTTGGGCATAGTATGGTATGCCAAGAAGTGTAAGCGCAGCTGGGGGATAAAAGTGACCTTCATTAGCCGTGATGTATACAACAATGGTGATCTTACAAAAATTCGCATACAGCTGCTTCAAACTGCCCTGGCTGCGAGGCACGCAGAATTATCTCTTTCGGCAGGCCGCTATACACAAGAGGTGCATGAAAAGCCAAGTGGTGGCAAAATTAAATATTGGGTACTTTACGTTTCCGCTAAGAAATATTTACCGAACATGATAATTATTGTGCATAGCAGGAACCCAAAAGTCCCCTTTCTACTAATGAAACATACCCCCTTGAGTCCTGATATTGCCCACTTCCTTCTGCGGTCCCCAGTTAAAATTTGAGAAAAATGCAATACACAGAATCATTCAATCCGTGATGCAACCAGACCCGGTCTTCCCAATGTATTTTAATTTGTCGTACATATTTTTGAAGTTCTCACGTGCCCCCCATGCCGTTTGGATCTGCGTATGCGCTGAGGCCTTTCGGGAATGCCACGAAGCAGCATGGGCGCCAGATGCTTGATCGCTCTTTGTAGGAAAAGAAGCAGGAAAAATTAATATCCCACCCGAAAATATTTTCTTTTTGTTTGTTGAGGAAAGCATAGTTTTCTATCAGCTATTTTTCAAAACGTACATGAGCCCCACTCAGGGTGGGGCTCATGTAGGGTGGGCCACCCTCCCCCGTCCACTCAAACCCGTAATGACCTCTGGCCGATCCAGGGGGGAGCGAGGCAAAACGGCACGGGCAATCTCCCTGCAAACCACACTATTTGCCCGAATTTCTTCAAAAAGTTTTATCATGATTTGGGGCCATTTCCAACCCTCAAATAACCCATCTAGATCCGCCACTGGTGAAGACCATCCTGGTAAGACGATCTAAACAATTGGGGAAAGTAGGTAATTCAGAGTCAATTATTTTCATGCAACGCCATGGTGTTGGTGGTCAAGTACCATAGGTTCAGGCTGCCTTACCGTATTTCCTCGTCTTGGTAAGGCAGAATACCTGCCAATGTCCTCGTGGTTACTTGGCAGGTAAAATGCGCAAAATTACTCGGTGGTGCTGTGCTCTCTTGCTCAGTAAGGTGCGAAGGCCTAAGTCCAAGCAGCTCCACTAAATAAATCGATGATCCAGCACCCGAAATCCCTACAACAGGGTGTGAGTTTGTGTTGTTAAACCCTAATCAATAACTGATCGAAAAAACAATAGTAGTATAGCTCAGAGCCCATCCGCTCCGTGTCGCGTCCTGAACCAAAGTGGGGAGACGCGTGCGGAAGTGATGCACGTGCAGTAAAACAGACGGCGCGCGTGAGCCTAACCGTGCCGCGTTGCACCCTTACAAAGTGCAACGTTACACGCCTCGCTTTTAGGCCATCGATTATATTAGTTCACGATACAACTCGAGCGTTTTAGGTTGCACTTTTAACCCTCGCCCCACCGGGGGGCCATCGATGGCCCCCTAAGGTTTTTCCGGGATAGCAGAAAAACGAAGAGACGCAGCACCGCGGTTGAGGGCTCTACCTCTTACTGCATCTTTTTCCCACCATCCCTAAAATTTTTTACCCCGGGTCACACAAGGTCAGGTCACCAGACGAAGTCAACCAAGGTCACCTCACTTCAACTTTAGAGCCCTGTAAGAGCTACATTTCGAATTCGATCAATTTGAAACTTCCTACACTTTATGGCCCCTCCAGGGTCTACAAGGTGTATATCCGGGATTTTTCGATTTCGTGCCCTGAGGTCAGATCACGAGGTGACCTCTCCCATTGAAAAAGCATGGGGAAAAGCTGTCTTATGATCTAAAAGTCACAAAAGCGATTGAAAATGCTCAGCTTGATCAGAAAAGCGTTCTTGGACACCCTTTCACGGATTCCAGGGGCCATATTTGCCCTTTGACCTCTCCAAGGTCATCCAAGTTCACCAGGGATCAAAAACAGTATTTTGACAATAACTTTTGACCTATATAAACTAGAGCACTGAAACAAACACCAACGTGTTTGTCTTGTCACAGGCTTTCATTTAATATACGGCAAGGTCACTTTCTGACCATTCGTGACCTCAGGTCATCTTAGGTCACGAGGTGACCTCTGCAGGTCAAACTAATGTCGGGAGGTCTTTACGTTCCACATAGCGGAAAAAGGACTGACAATTTCCTATCAAATGTACTTTACCAGACTTCAATAGCTCTAATGGAATGAGAGTTATGCCCAGTTTGCTTAAGCATTGCATATTTGAGTGAAAATAGCCGATCTTGACCTAATTTGACCTCTGGAGGTCAAACCATTGACCTGAACACTAAAAAATGCGCAGTAATTTCTTACTGAATTCACACGAGCTTTCTATTGCACTTTGCAGATTTGCGCTAACGCCCATATTTTCGGAGTTAGAGGGGGGTCATCGATGGCCCCCCCGTGGGGCGAAGGTGGCGCTAAACCCCCGGTGGGGCGCGGGTTAAGCGATCTCGCCTGCACTCTGGTGAATCTTTGTTGATGTTGGTCGGGTGAAGGGTGCAGCCTTACTCCCGATAGATATATGGGGCGTAGCTGTGCCTTTTAAAGCGCAGGGATAGCACCAAGCATACCACATGACTCGGAATATCCCGACAACATGGTGCTGCTATGATTTCTTGACACTTGATAGCCGTCTGTTCTTGCACCAACGCTGTACAAATTTTTTACAGTGTATCGAACAGCCTGCCACTCGTGTAAGCTGCCGTCTGGCAGGGTGCGGGGAAATATTATCCGTTACACGACATATCTAAGGTAAAGTCACGTCAAGTTCTTAACACATACAAATTGTGTTTACTTCAGAGAATTCAACAGTTTTAAGTATAAGTGCAGCTGATACTGGCCGTCTGATACTGGCCGGAGGTTCTCTGCGTCGGTTGGCTCGCCTCAGCTTGTCAGCGTGATATGGATGGGGCCGCCCCAGTTCTGTGATGAACCATAACCCATTAATTTATTCTACTTTTTATTTTTATTTTCACCCGAACCTTCTTTCTTTTTTTTCTTTGAGTGTTTACCACGTGTTGCCAGAGGTGCAGAAACTTGCCAACTCGGCTACTGGAGTTTGTGACACATTTATGATAGTTGAGGTGCATAAGTGTGACAAAATAGCGATCGTGACAGTATGGTTCAAAATCAAACCACACATTTTCGAAATACAGAATGAAGCGTGTAGCGAATATTTTAATTTAGCAACTCTGTCCTTCAATTGCACAGCGTACCATCAGTGATACAATATTGGTACTGTGTTCAGTTTCTACTAAAACGAGAGACCCCGCTGCAGAAAACCCGGAAACCGCTGTCACAGTTGCCAGATTTTAACATGCAGCCCAATGGTGCCGATTGTTAGTAGTTGCCAGAAAGTTGCCGCCTAGATGCCGGAAATGTGACAGTCAATTTTTCGAGAAATACATGATTGTGGGCATATTTAAGGCATTAAAGATAACGCAGATACGTTATCAAGTACTTTTCTGTCCATTTTGTCAGGTTAAATAATATTTAAAGTTTGAGTATCTTCGATTTAGCGGTCCCTATTTCTTTAAATTTAGTATCAAGTACGCCTAAAAGCTACTAGGAAAAGTACTAAATGAGTGAAATAAATAAACATAGCTGGGCAGCAATTCTACCTAAACTACGCAACAGCGACAACACAAGTTCGCAATGTTTGTGTGATGTAGAGCCTGCCAAAAAATTTGAACAAGTGGGAAGCTACTTCTGTTGAGGGCATATTTATTAGGTATATCTGAGATAAGTGCAGGCTAAAACTAGCTGGAATAAATAGTGCTGCCCATGGCTAATCTAAAATGAATGTAGGCTACTTTGATTCTGATGCACTTTACACATCAAACTTGGTTTTTCATTCCTTAGCTTGCTTGTGCCTTACCTTATTTGTGCCCTAGATCAAGATTGGTTAGGTAGATTTGGAGCTGGAGGAAGTTGGGAGAGTTGGCACCAGCAGCAGACTGGCAACAACAGTAATTCAGGTGAGATTTCATGATCAAATTATCATGTCAATATTGTACAGATAGCAAATGTGTGCCAATGCAGTCCTCCACAAAGTGTTAAAACACACACTGGAGAGGGGCCTGGCACTACGCACTAGAGGGGGCCTAGTAGACCCCCTTCTCATCTCAGAAAATCACAGAAAATCTCAGAAGAAAGAGACTTTGAAAAACGCTGGTTGGGGGTGTGTTACTTCTACCAGTGGTAGTAAGCAACACACAGGACCTGAACTGCCTGGAGTTAAAGCAGGATTTTGACTTATACACTGGATCTTTCTTTGGTATGAGACTTCCAATACCTCTGTACCTATTAGGCCAATAGACATAATTTTACATCTATGCAGGGTAGTTGCCTCAGAGTTTTTACTGCAGAAGGAACGACCAGGCAGGTGATAATCAGGTGTTGGGGGAAAATTTTAAGCATTTGATCTGGCTATAAAAATGCTACCTTGGGTCCACTTTACCAACACATTTTAGGTAGATCCAAATCCTATGTTGACATTGACATTTTTGTCCTTTTGTTGATATGTGAGATGGAATTTCAGTGGGGGGTGGGGGGAAGCTGTGAGCAGGGTTCCCAATTGTGTGTAGGTGTACGCTCCCATTTATAGATTAGTTCCCAATAATAATTTTCATGAAAATTGCCACATTTAATCATGGGGAAATGTACCATAATTGGAAACACTCCTTCCAAAAATGGAAACTTCTTCAAAAGGGAAATGCATGTCATTGGGGGAAACTGCAGTCAGAGTTGCCAATAATAGTTATGATCCCAGCACTGAAAACAATGATCCATAATTTGAAATTTTCCTTCCAAAACATAAACATGATCTAAAAATGAAAACACAGTTTACTACTTTCATGCGGTAATGGCTTGGTGCTTGAACCTTGTCCGTTGCAAAAGTAAGAGACAGGTAGATGACATTCAGCATATTGGAAATATTATTCAAGTATAAAATTATCTTTCCAGCTTTGTGTGACAGAGGAGGCATACGTCGCATTGAGTTTGTGACAGCCAGTATACTTCTGACTCTGCGTGTTGCTCTAAATTCGTCACCGCAGTTCTTGACGCATGAAACTTATACACGCCAACTCGCGTTGCCTCTGTCTCACAAGTCAGTCTGCCGGGAGTCTTAAAACGGTGTTTTTATGTCATCCATTTTTATTCATGCCTGTTTTTAAAATGTTTTTTTTTACTGTCAATATGCGTGTATGGTATCAACTATAACTATAATTGCTTTATAAAAATAGTGCAACTATAACTTTATAAGTGCAGTTTATACGGTAATTTAAAAGGCATGAAACGTAGTAAGGCACAACGTGTGATGTAGGCACACAAATGTGCCGGTGATGTCATGGATACATTTTGAGGGCAAATGGTAAGGTGCGAAAATCTCTTGCTTCTTTCTGACAACAACTTACGCTCTTTAAAACGCCTAATCCGGTGTTGTCTCAATAACCCAATAGATCAATCGCTGAAGACGCGCTTCGCTGCATCAAGGGAGACTGGTATAAGCAACTTGATACTATTTTTTCGTTTTTCATGGTCGAAATTTTGCACAATACATATTCGGAGCCAGAGGACGTTGCAAGGCTTCGGGGAAGTTCACACCCCTTGTATGTAGGGTTACAAATCGCATCAAGGAAGCTAAGTGCGCGTCCATTGATGAACCAAGTGGGGTATTGAGACAACACTGGATTTGGTCTACTTAACACCGGTGGGCCCCGGTGGGCCTCCGAGTCACCTCCGTCCTGGTAGGGTGTTCAAGCACCAAACGCCCTCCCCCTCGAAACTCAGCTCCTATGCGAGATAGCGGAAAAAATAGCGACGGCTGTTGGATAGCTCATACAAATGTATGAAAAAACTACATCGCTCACATTTTGGCTCAGGTCAATATTGAGGTCATGACAGTTCAAAGAAGGAGGCATGTCAAAGAATAGTTTCGGGGCTCTAGCGTCTAACAGAGAGGAACTAGGATCATTGCTTAGGCATAATTTGCTTCCCCTTGTTACAGCGAATCGAATGATGTATAATATGACTAATCTAGATCAAAACAAAAAAATGACCTGACCTAAGTTCAGGTCAAAGTCATTATCCAACCTGGCGTAGTCAATATGCAGAGCAGTCGACCCGCGATAGCAATCCAAACGTAATGGTGTCAGAATAAAATCTTTATGATGATTTCCTGTGAAGTTATTGACCCAATTGAAACCTGCTTAAGTTGCCTGCCCAGATGACCTCTCAAAGGTAGCAGGTCATAAATTGCAGCATGAACCTAGAAAGTGGCCTAGGATACGAAGAGCTGGAGAATATCACGGTATTTGCAGCTTTATAATGACAAAGACAGCCCAATTCCTGTTTCCCAAGCATTTCCAATGGAGGGGTCATAATTCGTATCTGACCCTAGGTCATCTATATGAAAAATGACGGAATAAATTTTGTAGTACTCAGTGGCCCCTTATGTGCTATATGTTTCAATCCGATAGATTCGCTAATTTCTTAATAATGCCACCTCAAACATTCTTGGAGGTGAGGTTATTTGATCTGCACTGGTGACCTGACCTGAGATGAACTAACCTTAAAATGTTAGGAAAAATGTGGAATAGATAAGAAATAAGGTGTGCAAAGGACAGCAGCGCTTCAAGCCACCGTTTTTACGTGCCTTTGGAAAACCCAAGGGATTGTTTGAACACCCTCTCCGGTATTGCCGGGGCCAAAGAAAAACGACGGAGCGAAGCCCCGCCGTGGTTCGCACACTTTATCCTTTATCAATTCTGCAACAGACGCGATTACACCAATAGGGAGTTTTTGCCGCTTGTGGGGGGAAATAGCAAAAAGTGCACTGACGCTCCACCGTGTGTGGGTGTTGAGGCGTCCTGCTCACGTTCCTGGCAGTGGGGAAGGGGTTGGACGTGCCGGCGGCCGCACTGAGCAGCGCAGCGCGCCGGTGCGGCTGCCGCCGACCGCGCCTATATAGAGCCCGCTGGGCGCGTGCAGTGGCCGACACTGGGGCGGCCCCGAGCTCTTGCACACTTCCAGCGCCCGTCCAACAGTGTGGTGAGCAGCTGTTGGTGCAGCGCAGGCCGTGATCAGCGCCCCAGCGTGAGTACTGCTGCTGCTGGATCTGGGAGTCACCGAGGTCCCGTCCCCATCCAAGCCGCGCGATTATCACCAGCTGAAGAAAAATGTCACATTGTTCGCGACTTTGGACGCTACGTCAAAAACGTCTGGTTTGAATCTGCCAATGAATACTGTCGCACTGGGTCAGATAACAGTTACAGCAGCACCAGGTTTCGAGCAAGACCAAACACCAGAGAAGAACCAGGTGCGATTGATCAGCCCAGAAAGAGGTTCTAAATTTAGTATCCCGGGTATCTCCTGGGTCCGGTAAATCAGCAAACCTATTAGTTTATATGCAATGGACTTTATCGACCCTGATCATCGATTGTTTACCAAGCGGGCGCAAAGCACCCTTGAGGTCTCCCGCTACGCATGGATACAATATACGGCGATGTGCAACCCCGCAATACTTGGTGTATATTTCGCTGATCCCTTTTGCTCAACTTGTGTAAAGAGTTGGGGTCCAAGTCATTTAACATCAGGTTACCAGTGCAGGCCACATAACCTCACCTCCAAAAAAGTTTAAAATGACAGAAATAAGAACAGGATTAATCTAACGATCCTATATTCATACATGATTAAATTTAAGCGTAATAATTTTGTCGATAATACAGATAATGCTTTCATTTGGTATGATTCGTCCCCGCAATTCTAATAATATGCATTTTGGCCCAATTTTTTCGTGGCCTGGGCCCATGTTATATTAAATATTGGTTTTTACCCAGACAGGCCGTATTATATACCATTCGACACAGCTTGCTGAAAGGATTTCAAAGGTGCGTGTAGTGTTTAAAGTTCTTCTCCGTCAGATGCTACGACTGAAAAACCTTTATTTCCCTTACATCCCTATGATGACGCGTTTCAGCCTCTAGCGATCTTGAATTTGAAGTGACAAAATTGTTAACAAAAAAGTCATTTGGAGTTGAGGTCTGGGGTGGATTCAGGCATTGCTCAAGAAGGTGGCGAACCCTGACTGGGGTCCCGGCCTCTTCGAAGGAGGCCCGGAATAGCTTTTGGGGGCCAACCGAGCGAGGTATAAATTTTCATAAAAAAACGTATATAAACAAATACGCATAAAACATGTCGGCGAGCAAAAAACGTTAAACAACGTTTTGGGGGCACACATTTCGAGAACTCTGAACGCCCAAGAAACTATGAACTGGCCCTAAAATCCCTGAGGTCCGTTCAACATTTGATTGGATCTCCGCAAATCCAGGGGCTGGATCACTGATCGGGACCATCTCAGATTGCATACAATGTTCTAGGACCTGCTTGAATTAAGAGTTTAGGATATTATACCTACTACTCCCAAGCAGAGACGGGTGTTGTAGCCACAGAGGGCCGAGACGAAAGGAGTCCCACAAGCAAGGCAGGGGGCCGACTGAAGCCACAATATGTCTGAGATTATCGTAAGGGGCCCGGTCGCGGACACAAAGGTCGTAAGTGAACAACAGGGGCCCCAGAAACATCTCAGGAGGTTTGACCACAGGAGGCCCGGGTGAACCGCAGGGGGTCCGACTGGGGTCACAGAGGGCCTGGGTGAAATACACGGAAATTATCTGCAACTGCTGAGAACAGGGGCCTGACTTCGGCATCATTGGGCCCGGGATTATTCTGAGGGGCCCCGTTGCAGACTCAGCGGTTTCAAGTGGACTGCAGGGGGCCAGAAGAATGGCAGAGTGCCCAGATGGCCACAAGGGGCCCGGGAGAAGCGCAGGGGGTCCAGCTGCAGTCACAGGGGGCCCGGGTGGAATACCGGTGACCTAAAACTGCTGAGAATAGGGGCCCCGCTTGGGCAGCAGTAGGCCCCCGATACGATTGTTAGGGGCCCGGTCGCGTGGCTGGTGGAACCTTCAAGGCAGGGGCCTGAGAAAAACTCTGGGGCCTCTTAGATTAATTTCAGAAGCCCCCGATTACATTATAAGGGGCCCCTAGACCTACCCTTCAGGTGGCATTTGGAAGGTAACTTGCGGGGCCGGGGTACAGCCGCGGCCGCCGCGCCCCCGCAGGGGGAGGGGGCGGCGGCTGCGGCAGGTGACGTTTCTTTCCAATGCTTAAGGTCGGCCCAAGAGGGGGGGGCGATCGCCCCATCGCCCCTGGCTTAGATTAGACTATTTAACGTCTTTACCGTCTTTCGTTAACTAGCTTGGCTTTTGAGATTTCACGGGGGCGGTTACCCGCAGATATCGGACAAAGTGTCTAAGTGTTACCAACGGAATTTCAAACCAAACTTATGTGACCAAAAATGTTCCAGTTTGGTACTAAAAGTAAATCATTTGCCAGATTCTCTGAGTCCCTCTAAATCTTAAGTAGCGTATGGCCCGACGGAACGTCAAGTTCTCACGCTGAGGTGAGCACGATCTTGCCTATTTTGTCACCGACTTGATCGATTTTTGTCACCAACATTGTTGGCGAGTGGAAGGTTTTATCTCTGGTTAACCACCCCCTCCCTATCAAGATAAAACCATTGACAATGCGCGTGTTAATATTCGTCATCCGTAGGGCAGATCGAGCTGTTTGGGGTGGTCACACAGACTCTCCATGTAAAGGAGCTATTTATATGTGCAACTGCCGCAAACTTCGCGCTCCGATTTGGTTACAGTGCATGTGAATAATATCCGAAAGTGGTTCAAACACAATTTTACCCCAATAGAGGAAGAAGTCTAGTGCTCATTCCTAGTTAACCTATTAAAACTAAACGTTTCATTTATTTATATTCCAGGAAACTCAGCCGTGTCACAAACTGACACCCGGCAGAAACTTTGCCTCTCAGGTGTTTCACAAAATGTCCGTTGAGACACCTGACCATCAAAGTTTCTCGACTACTGAAAAGTCTCTGTGAAAGACTCTTATCGGTGATGAAACACTTCGTTTAGCTCTGAAAGCCAAAGGTATGGCCACAAAGCTTACGGCGGCAACAGAGACGGCAGGCTCAGTGACCGAAAGTTCCTGAACCCACTTTTGTATAGACATAGATTTTAACCTTCGTCCGTGCATGTGTTTAGGGAAACACACGCCTAAGAAAAATGGCAGACACATGTGTTTTTTGGCTGCTCCGAACACTTCCATGCATGTGGTGGCTTTCCAAGTGTTATAATAGTCATGGAATAATGAAAACTATGGAAGAAAAGGGTGAGGATTAGGAATAATCAGGGCAGAGGAAGGTGGGATACTACCAGGAGCAGCTGCTACTGCACAAGGAACATGCGCTTGCTGCACTCAGTGTGTTTAAAGATACAGAGGAGATACAGAGGGGCAAGGACTGTGGCTCTAAGCGCAGACACACACACACACTCACCTGAGCCTAAAAACAAACAAGAAAATTGAAGAAGATAAAGGGGAAAATGACAATGTTCAGCTTCATATTTGTTTTGTTTTCGTAGACATAACTGTCTATGTGACTGCTTAGACTTAAAGAGTAAACGTGTTGCCTCCAGTCCAACATTGGACTTTTCTTCAGCCTCAACTACGCATTTCTAGGAATTCTGGGTCCCGGACATATTAAGACTTCCTGTATGTTTAAACTTGTTCAAGTCATGTTGTCCGACGGATCTCACTGCATCCCACTATGTACATACATATCACTGATATCCATGCTCCGTGTCCAGTATTCGATATTTCCGTTTGCAATTTCTTCGAAGTATACGGTGTAGCGCAAGTGCCCGTGCAGAAGGAGGAAATTTCAAGCGTAAGCAAGCAAGTGTTCAATGCTGTAAAAAATGATCAAACACGTCAAAATCTTCAAAGCCTCCAGAAAAGATGATAAAAAACGCATGTGAATTTTCAAAATTTCTCCCCCAATTCTTCCTTTCCCCAAATTTTAATCTCCCCCCATAAAACCCATCCTGCCTCATGACACCCATCCTGCCCCATGATTCCCATCCTGTCCCATGACACCAATCCTGCCCCATGATTCCCATCCTGCCCCATGATTCCCATTCTGTCCCATGACACCAATCCTGCGTCATGACACCCATCCTGTCCCATGATTCCCATCCTGTCCCATGATTCCCATCCTGTCCCATGACACACATCCTGCCCCATGACTCCCATTCTGTCCCATGCCACCCATCCTGCCTCATGACACCCATCCTGTCTCTCACCCGACGCAGACGTGCGGAGTATCCCAGGCGAGGTCGGTGATGTTCCAGCTGACAGGGATTGGAGCCTGTCAGAAAAGCAGCGCAGTGCAGCGAACAGCTGTTCTTCCAAGTGAGATCAACCTACTCCAAAAAGAAAACTGAGCTGGGGTTCAAGCTGGTTACTAACTAGATGGAAACCATTAAAACCCAGCGGTACACTTGATATTGAAAACGATGCCGAGCTAGGCAGTATATCCAGACGAGTGTTAAAAACATTCGGCTGAATCGTGAGGCGGGAAAATGTTTTTATATACGTATTTAGCACGGTTTAGAGGACTGTTACCGAGTGCCTCGGAAATGGGTGCACATGATGAAATCCTGGATTCAGACAAGTTTACCCCTTTTTTAATAGCATTCTAGTGCTGATTTGGATGGTTTAGGGCAAGTGTCGGATAAAGAAAATAAGTAATTGAAACCTGAAAGTAATTTACCGCCCTTATTCTTTACAAGAGGAAATACTCAGCATTGTTAAGCAGGGGCTGCAGTGGTGCATAACTACTAACAAATTGGAGATAACTTTGTGTCAAAAATCTTTCATCTGGCACAACGCACACTTTTCACGACTAACTGATATCCCTCCCATACAAAGACTTGTCGTGGCATTTCAATTTGTCGTCGCTGAGGACCCAAGGAAAGTGTCATAATCATAATGATGTTATGCAGCATTTTCAAAGATAAGGACAGGCTCAACATTTATACTTATCTCTTTTAACGTACTCACTTGTTTTCTTCTCTTTTGGCAACGACTACCTAGAATGATGCATACCGTAAATTTAAACTTGATCGGCACTTGAGCGCGAGTGGTATATCTGGATATATTATTAACCTGCACAACTCAACTAATTGGGGTTGTTACTAATTGGTGCTCCCTGTACACAAAGTTTGGCTCCATCCACATGAGTTAGAATCAAGTTATGGCGAAATAAGCGTCAAGCATCTGACGAATTGACTGGCCCTTGCTTTTGTACACGCCAAGAACTTCGTCAACATCCAACGCAGCATCATAACAGCATAACGCAGCTTGTTATGCTTATTTGGAGTTTGAATCGATCAGCCGATAAGATGGTGAAGACCCTATCAAGGCATGATGCATAATCACGGAGATACAAGTTTCTCATTATGGTTACAATTGGGCCGAGCTGGGTCGGGTCAGACCAGATCATTTCACCTATAATATTTCATTCGTGTGAGATTTTGTTCCTTAAGAAATACGGTCTTCATAAAGTCCAAAGTATTAGCAACAAAACAAAATTTTACTTGTCCTGTAAACAAAACAGTTTACAAAGTCAGCAACATGTGCGGATTTTATAGCAAATTTAGCTGTTTAGGCCTGCAAAAAGGCTTCAACATTGTCTATATTATGCAGGAAGTCGAAGTAGCAGTAAAACTTGTTTCCTGTTCAAGCGGACGGAATAACCAAGCGGTCGATTCCGTTATTAGAAAGCAAGTTAAGGTTTGCTCGGCTTAAAGTCAGTTGGATGCCTTATCTTATTAGCTTACAGAATGTGACGGCATCGCAGTAAGTACAATCACAATACATTATTGTGGTACTTAAAAACAACTTTCAAGGAATACAATAGGTAGGAGTCGACACAAATTTATTCCATAAAATTGATTTATATTTGGCATTCTAAATAGATAAACAATTTAGCCCAAATAGTCCTCAACAGTGAAACAACTCGGAAATGCAAACCCTCTTCTCAAAGCTCACGTACATTTCGGCCACGAATATTTCGTTTTTCCAGCGTTGAACTTGATAAAAGTCGTTATCAGACGGTGTTACAAGGTTTCAGGCAGATTCACTCCTTTTTAGGAAAGGCTGTAGTGTTGCTCGAAAATTTACTGCATATAATTAATTTATATCGCCACCTATGATTGCAATATTTATTTCGGTACGGCACCTATTTGCAGACATAGCTGAGACAATGCTGAAGCCTTTCAATATCGTGCCGGTCGAGTTGGGTCGGATGGGATCGTGTCAGGCCGGTCCTAGTCGTTAAAAGGGAGAACTGTATCCCTATGGAGGGCGAGACTAGGCGGGCGCTGCACACCTGGTCATTTATCACCTTCTCAGTGGTGCACAGCATGCAATATTCGTAATTTTCGCCCGCTAAGCCTTTATTTGTCACTTTTTGCATACCAGATGCCCACTCGGTGGTCGCCCCTATAGGCAGTTTACTGGTAAACATGTCATACTTTGCAAAATGCAGTTCTGAGGGTCGCGGAATTATAGTTAACGAGTCCGCGATCGTGGATTACCCTAAATTGAATGCGGAATTGATATATAATTTAAAGCCATTCCGTGATGTGTTCATGGAATGCTTTGTGTTTTAATTCTGTGAATATTTATTACACGGTCCAAGATGTCGAGTCAAACCAACTTTTTCCGCGCTCCCGCGCAGGTTTGGCTTAGCCAGCCAACCGTTTTTACCTAACGCGCACGCTGATGACCACCCGCGGGCATAGGGGAGCGGGCACTAGCGACATAAAACATTCATGCCAGTTGATGATTTGTCCTTCGATTATGGAGATACCATCGACTTAGTTTTCATGGCTAAGAGGCGATCATGATCGGACTGAGGATCAGAATCCATCGAGCGCTGTTTCAGGATCAGGAAATTGGGGCTATGCGTTTGCTTCCACTGTTTACACCCGGGTGTAAGACGAGGCTATGAATTTGTTGCCACTGTTTACAGCCGGTTGGAAGGCAATGCATATGTTTCCACACAGCCCGGTGGAAGACTAAACTGTGCTTTTGTTTCCACTGTTGCAGCGGGGTGGAAGTTAAGGCGATGCGTTAGTCTCTACTGTTTACAGCCCGATAGAAGTTAAGGCGATGCGTTAGTCTCCACTGTTTACAGCCCGATAGAAGTTAAGGCTATGCGTTTGTTTTCACTGTTTACAGAAGACTGGGCTATGCTTTTATCTCCACGATTTCCAGCCGGTTGGAAATCGACGCTAAGCGTTTGTTTCCATTGTTTCCAGCCGGGTGGAAGACTAAGCGGTGCATTTTCTTTCACTTTTTACAACAGGGTGAAGAACGAGACGATGCGTTTGTTTCCACTGTTTACAGCCGGGTGGAAGTTAAGGCGATGTGTTTGTTTCCGCTGTTTGCAGCCGGGGGAAGTTAAGGCGATATATTTGTTTCCACTGTTTACAGCCGGGTGGAAGTTAAGGCGATGTGTTTGTTTCCACTGTTTGCGCCGGGGGGAAGTTAAGGCGATGTATTTGATTCCACTGTTTACAGCCGGGTGGAGTACTAAGCTAGGCGTTTGTTTGCACTATTAAAGCCGGGTGGGGACGAGGCGATGCGTTTGTATCCACGGTTTACAGCCGGGTGGAAGTCGAGGCGAGGCGTTTGTATCCACGGTTTACAGTCGGGTGGAAGTACGAGGCGAGGCGTTTGTATCCACGGTTTACAGTCGGGTGGAAGTCGAGGCGAGGCGTTTGTATCCACGGTTTACGGTCGGGTGGAAGTCGAGGCGAGGCGTTTGTATCCACGGTTTACAGTCGGGTGGAAGTCGAGGCGAGGCGTTTGTTTATACTGTTTACTGCCCGGTGGAAGACGAGGTCATAAACAATGAACTTGGACATAACAATGACAACACCCGTAAGAGAGATGGGAGGAGAAGAGCTGGAATTACGCCCGTTATGTAGCATTGCGTCATGTATGCACGCCTCCCATTGCTTCTTAGTTAACCAATCAGAGGACCCTATATCGATTTTTGTTCTGAATTGCGTGTAGCTATCAGGCCTCAGTACTCGGTTAGCTCATTCATTATACTAAGCTTTACTGCTATAGCATTAAGCTCTGTCGTCCATCAATAGCATCCTACGATTTCCACGGCCGGGGAAGCCAAAATCGATTATCTAAACACGTAGCATGCGACGTAGACGATATGAAGATGTTGCTGAGCCGAGGGCCAAGAATCCCATTGAGCATTCCTCCCAGTAATGAGAGAAGAGCCCTGGAACCCCAGTCCTAGTTTCGTCATTCGGGGTTTCATTATATGAAAATTGATCTTCTCATAGACCAATAAACTGTTTCAATATTTACCACGTTGAGTGGTTTTACCTAACGAAGTTTTCGAAGCTAAGAGATTGAGCAGTGAGAAATGTATATACACACATAAAATAAACCCATTTCCAATTTGGTTCCGAGCTTTTGCGTTCATGTTTTCGTCTGGATAATATCTGCAGGCGATTGAAAAAACGCACATTGAAACATTCAGACGGCGTCTGGTCCTGGAGTCCATTGGATGTTTCTGGGCTTACTGAAATATTAACCATAATCCTCCGGCTGCAGCTAATCTCTCTCTTCCTGCATAAGCTCAAGTACTCACAGTTTGATAAAGCACAGAAGAAAAAAGTGATATCCAAGAGAATAAATTCAAGAGCTTTAGTTAAGTACGCCGTTACACAGCTCCACACATATCAGCTTTCGGATATGCTATTATTATGTTAACCTTCATTCGGGCGGGGAAGTTGTCTTTTGTGACCCCGAGCCTGGAAAAATAAGAGTTTTCCAGGGTGGTCTAAAAACGACGGTGCCAAACGCCACCATAGTTTCTTATTGCTATTTCTTTATCCTTTTAAATATTCCCTGTTAATTTCGAGTCCAGGCCAGGTCACCAGGCCAAGTCAAGTTACATGGCTTCCAAAAATGTAGTGGCAGTAGTGAAGGTATGTTTAATCTGTTGATCTGAGATTCATAGCACATAACAAGACCACCGAGTACCAAAAACGGGACTTTTTTTATATCGATGACCTTGGGTCAGGTACGAGCCCTTGACCATACCACTTCAAAGTGAGGGGAAAAGTTTGATATGTCTGTTCTTTTAAGTGCATACGTCTCAGGTCAGTTTCAAAATTTTAACATCATGGGCTCGTAGCTAATTTCCAAGGCAGAAGCTGAAAATTTGATCTCTCATCTTTGGCAGCTCATCTAAAGTCAAGTATGCCATTTTAGATAATTCAGTCACTAGTTCTCAACCAAATGAAGGAAAGACCTCCGTCTCCTCGTCATTGTGATCGTATAATTTATGCAAGTTGATTGGTGTGCACCATGACCGTATCAGTTTATTTTATGCCTCCTTTTCCTGAGGTAGGTCATCCTTTGAAGTTGACTCAGCATTGTAAAAACACGCATTGATCGATTCTGACTGCAAGAGCATTGCAGTGGTGGTTCTACAATTTTTGTATGTTGTTAAGCCATTAGTAAAAATAAACAAACCGTGATATTGGTGACGTGTTGTTTTCGACTTCGACTGACCTCAATGTACATAGATCTTAACATACCTAGGACCCTATCTTAACATACCTAGGAGTACTACCAATTTACCTTTCCAACTGCTTTCAAATGGTCGCAACCTCCGTTCTATATTGCCTCTGAGGTGCGATAAACCACAGAGCTATATTGTATGTAGCTCTGTGGGATAAACAGCCTGATAAATCGAGCCTACGTGATATTTTAGCGTAGAGGTAAATACAAGGTAAATAAAAAACTCGAGATGTTCAGTGACCTTCAGATCCGTAGGTTTTCACCTGCCTGGAAATTATATTCTATGTAAATAAATCAGCGATCCTGGAAACACTGATATTTTTCCTGTCAGTTCTTGAAAAAAGGAATAACAATAATTGTTTGGGTTTAACAACGCACCAACTGCCAAGGTCAAATTGCGTCGCCAGCTCTCACCCTGTTGGGAGTGATTTGGGGATCAGATCAACTTATTCAGAGGCTCCGCCGGGACCTAAACCCGTCTGTGGCTTAGACGACAGGAATGTTGTCCACTAGGCCACCCCTTCCCCCTGAATGTTCCCCATGTTTTCCACGTCATGGACACGCCAACGGCACCGTCGCCATCCAACGTCGTTTACCATTTTTCGCTATCCAGCGTGGCTCTTGAGATCTTAGAGGGACGGGAACCCGCCCCCTGTCAATGCTAAGGTGGCTCAGACACCCGTAAATGGCGTGTTAACGGCCACTATGGCGAAGGTGGCTTATACTCGCTACCCGGGCGCAGGTTAAGACCCCATTCACAGGCTTTATACACGCAGAAGTCGCACACGAGGGCTTTCTCGATATATGCTGAACAAATCGCTTGGCTTGCAGCTATTTTCCGTCCATGACTTCCACTCGCATCTTTTAACCCTCGCCCCACCGGGGCCATCGATGGCCCCCCTAAGGTTTTTCCGGGATAACAGAAGAAACGACGAGGCGCAGCACCACGGTTGAGGGCTCTATCTCTCACCACATCATTTTCCCACCATCCCTGAAATTTTTTTCTCCGGGTCACCCAAGGTCAGGTCACTAGGCGAGGTCAACCAACGTCACCTCACTTCAACTTCTGAGCTCTATAAGAGCTACATTTCAAACTCAATCGATTTGAAACCTCCTACACTTTATCACCCCTCCAGGGTCTACAAGGCTTATATCCGGGATTTTTTCGATTTCGTGACCTGAGGTCAGGTCACGAGGTGACCTCTCCCATTGAAAAAGCATGGGGAAAAGCTGTCTTATGATCTAGAAGTCACAAAAACGATTGAAAATGTTCGGCTTACTCAGAAAAGCATTCTTAGACACCCTTTTACGGATTCCAGGGGCAATATTTGCCCTTTGACATCTCCAAGGTCATCCAAGGTCACCAGGGGCTAAAAACTGTATTTTGACAATTACTTTTGACCTAATTAAGCTAGAGCGCTGAATCAAACGCCATCGTGTTTGTCCCGTCACTGGGGTTCATTTAATATACAGCAAGGTCACTTTCTGACCTTTCGTGACCTCAGGAAATATTAGGTCACGAGGTGACCTCTGGAGGTTAAACCACTGGCGGGAGGTCATTGCGTTCAAGACAGCAGGAAAAGGTCTGACATTTTCCTATCCAATGTACTTTACCACATCTCAATAGCTCTAATGGCACAAGAGTTATGCCCAGTTTGCTTAAGCATTGCATATTTGAGTGAAGATAGCCGATCTTGACCTTATTTGACCTAATTTATCTTGACCTAATCTGGAGGTCAAACCGTTGACCTGAAAGCTAAAACATGGGAAGTAATTTCTTGCTGAATTCAAGCGAGCTTTCTAATGCACTTTGCAGATTTGCGCTAACGCCTATGCTTTCGGAGTTAGAGGGGGGGCCATCGATGGCCTCCTCTAACTCCGAAAATATGGGGTTAGTGCAATTCTGGAAAAGTACATTGGAAAGCTCATGTGAGTTCAGTATGATTTTATATCACATATTTAAGTGCTCAAGTCAATGGTTTGACCTCCAGATGTCATGTTGGGTCACGATAGGATTTCCACTAAAATACGCAATGCTTAACAAGCGCATTGACGGGGTCTGAGCCACCTTCGCCTTGACGGCGGGGGCGGGTACCCGCCCCCCCCAAGATCTCGAGAACCGTGCTAGGTAGCGAAAAACGGTAAAGGGCGTTGGATAACCCATCCACTTCCCCATCGGAATTATTTCAACCATTTTTTCAGGTAACATTTAAGGTCACTAGAGGTCAAAACATGCCGTAGGTATTAGCGATAACATGCAAATTAAGTTTTTCGGTCATTACATCTGAACAAGTAAAGATGGAACAAAACAATTTGAATCATATGAATCCTCGCAGCAAGCCGAATCGAATGATATAAAATATAACCTTGCTAGGTCAAATCAAAGATTTGACCTGACCTGAGGTCAGGTCAAAGTCAAATTGGGCAATATGCATATCATAAGAACTGCAATGACGAGGCAAATCTAATGCAGTTAAAATAAGTGCTCTATCTCTATTAATTACTAAGTTATTCAGATAAAACCATTTTTCCCATATATTTCCAATGGAGAAGTCATGGCTCGTACCTGAGCTTAGGTCTTCGATATCAAAAATACCGGAACATATTTTAGAGAACTTGGTGGGGCCATTGTGTGATATGAGTTTCAATCGGATAAGTTTACCCTGTTCCGACTTATGCTATCTTAAACTTTTTTGAGGTCAGGTCACCTGACCTCTACTGGTGACCTGACCTGAAATGACCTAACCTTAAAATAAAAAAAGTAGTAAAAATGATGAGGGAAAAGGTATGCCAAGTACGGCGGCGCTACACTTCGCTGTTTTTCTGCTATCTCCAAAAACCCGAGGGGGCTGGGTACCCGCCCCCGTCAATGTGCGTGTTAATAAACCTGGGCATAGCTCTCAAGCCGTTAGAGCTATTGAGATCTGGTAAACTATAATTGATGGACAAATGTCATGGCTTTCTGCGTTATGTGAAAAATCATGACCTTTTTCCAGTGGTTTGGCCTCGACAGGGCACCTCTTGACCTAACATGGCCTGAGGCCACGAAAAGTCAGAAAGTAATACTTCCGTGCATCAAATGACTGCCAGTGACAAAGCACACACGGTGATGCTCTTCAGCGCTCTAGCTTGATTAGGTTAAAAGGTATCTTCAGAATACTGTTTTTGACCCTGGTGACCTGTGATAACCTCAGATAAGTCAAATGGCAAATATTGCCCGTGGAATTTGTGAAAGTGTGGCCAAGAATGCTTGTCTGAAAAATATGAATATTTTCAATCATTTTTGTGACTTTTAGATCATAAGACGGATTTTTCCGTGTTTTTCAATAGAACAGGTCACCTCGTGACCTGGCCTTAGGTCACCAAATCGAAAAATCCCGGACTAATTTTTGTAGACCCTGGAGAAGTCATCAAGTATAAAATTTTCAAACCGATCGACCTAGAAATGTAGCTCTTGTATAGCTCAAAAGTTGAAGTAAGGTGGCCTAGTTAGACCTCACCTGGTGACCTGACCTAGTGTGGCCCGGGGTAAGAAATTCAGGAATGGTGAGGGAATGATAAGATGAGAGGAAACACCTCAACCGTGGTGCCGCGCCCTGTCGTTTTTCTGTTACTATGAAAAACCTTAGGGGCCATCGATCTTACACCCTCGCCCCCGGTGGAGCGAGGGTTTAAGAAGAATCTCGTTCAGTAGGGAAAGTCCAGTTTCTGGCGAAATTTAAATTCGTGTTTTTATCCAATATGAACAGCATATACGCCCATGAGAGATTCCCTACATCTGAACAATCCGTTTCGTTTTTGTAATGTTCTTGACCTCCGACCAGGTGGCGGGTATGAACCACCTTAACCATTCTACGGGGTGAAAATGACCTCTCTAAGTCGAAAACTGAAAAAGCTAAGCTGACACGAAAAACACGATACAGGCTTCATACCAAAGAAGATACTTTTGTAATGCTTTCTTCAGGTTAATACATATTGAAGTCACCAAAAGTCCAAATATGTTAAAATTTTTCAAATAAGATGTACTTACAAACCTCGCTTACCCCAGACACTAAAATAGCTGGAATTATTTTCTTAACGCTGTCTGAAAGCATTTTAATGTCCTTTTCTGTGCCATACTATTTAATTTCGATTCAGGCCAAAAGCTAAGGCACCGCAGGTCACGGAAAATTGCAAAATGTAGCATATACCTTCAGGCTACAGTTTTTACGCAGCCTTGCCTTTTGTCCAGCCTATGGGCCAAGAGGGAAAATTTGTTACACGGTCATTTAAAAGCTGTTGAAAAGACAACTGGCAGTGCTGAACAAGGTCTATGTTGAGTTCAATCAAGGTCAAGAACGATACGAAAGAGTATCATGGTCTATCTATATTTTTCATAAATGACTGCCTTACCAAACAAGGTATGATAATTCTGGAGTCACCATTGTAATCATCTTGTCAGCAGGAACTAAATAATTGGGATAAAAGATGTAATTGGGATACATCCTGTTAGTGTTAACGCAAATACAAATACAAATCCAAATGTATATTTGAAAAGACATTGATTAATAAATATCTTTACAACGCAAGGCCCAATTCAAATATTGGCATGACCTCTAGTCAACAAAGCGAAACGAAATTCTGTGGTGTAGCCATGGTGCAAATAAATCGACTTGCAACAATGATATTTGATACACACACACGATGGCGATGAAACAAATTCTCAACCTTTGCTTAGTCCCAAATTATTGGCTAAGTTTAGTGTTAGAACTAAATGCATAGTTAAAATGCTTTGTCCCATTCAATGCACACACAACACTAAAATGAGCTTGAGTGCGAATTAACCCCCTAATTACGGTACCTGAGCACGCCTATGATTTCCTATCATCATATAATACACATATGGGATCAACGTATGATTATTTTACCCCTCCCGAACATTCTGTACGCAACCTATTTACTTTGGAAGAGTTCGGATGGATAACACTGTAAACCCCCATTTTGAGCTTCTGGATCCGCCTATGGCCAACATTATATCAAAATACACATCAAGTGTCATCCTAAATCTCAGTAATAGCATTCAAACATTACACCTACCGCCAATTCGTAACAGACAGCTTTATTGTAGGACAAACGCAACGCCAGCGACAATGCTCGGCTTCTGGATAAAATCACCAAATTAGCGAGCCATAGCTCCACCTCTGGCAAATAAATACTTCTAAAATTTTCTGGGAACACGTGCTATTTAGTTTTAAGAAAAGTCACAAAATATCAAGAGCCTATCTCAACCCGTTTCGAAGATACCACAGAAAAACCTGAGGGGTGGGCAGAATCGGCTCCCTGTTGGAAATAGTTAACACACGCCCCGCTGGGGGAGTTTTTCACCCCCTCCGTATCTCATTCCCCACGAAAGCTAAAGAAAAATTACGGGCGGCGTTCGAAAGCTCTTGACAAGACGAAGAGACTTTATACGAAGAATTTTTATGTGAGGTCAATATTGAGGTCAGCAAAGGTCAAAGAAGGTTCCATAGGCTTACAACAAAGCAGTGTACGTTTCTCTCTTTAGATCTGTTCTCAGGGAATCTAGAGCAAATCGTTATGCATCATTGGATTTCTCTCATCGCGGCGAATCAAATGATGTATAATATGACCTTGCTAGGTCAAATAGTGAAAATGACCTGAACTCGAACTAAGTCAGGGTCATAGAGTGACTTGGTATGGTCATGCTGGCTATCAATCGACTCCCCGTGACAATATAAGCACAACGCAAGCAAAATGGGAGCTTTATCTCAATTCAGTGAGAAATTATTTGCAAAGCAATTACTCTACGCTCCCGTGACCTGACATGATCTTTCAGAGGTCAGATGCTCAAAAACTTAACTTTATGGTCAAGATCGTGTTAAGAATAGACGGTTTGAGGATTTTCAGCTTTATCTATCCAGTATTTACTGAAAACGAGCCCATTCTATTTTTCCCCATTGACTTTTAATGGGATGACCAAAAATTTGACCCCACCTTAGGTCAACAATATCAAATTTCGGAGATAGCAGATTTGTAGACCCTAATGATCTTATCATATTGTGGAAGTTTCAAACTGATCGGTTCGCTGATGTTCCCTGGGCGCTGCTTCAAACTCGTGATTTTAGGTTTTGAGGTCGGGTCACTTGACCTTGAATAGCTCCTTGACCTGACATGATCTTAGCTAAAAAAAATTGGTCACATGTGTAAAATTGATAAAGAATAAGTTACTGTAAGTTTCGTTGCTCTGCTTTTATTCGTTTCTGACCTATCTGGGGAAAACCAGGAGGGGGCGAATTTCGCCCCCCCCACAGCAGGGCGCGTGTTAAACCCAGATAATGGTTCACAAGCGGACAATGGAGAAATTTTGAAGTTTATCTGAGATTTATTCCCTTAGTTACTTTCACTTCGTCATAATCACTTAGGAACTCAGAAAATACGAGTACTTTTCATCAGTTTAACCTGTTTGTGTGAGTCAGTATTGCACACATCTTTCCGTATGCAATGCCCGTGAGTCCTTTGGATTTAAATCACAACAATTGTCAGCAATATGAATATCGAAGAAAAATGGCCGAACAAAATAAAGAAAAAGTATAATGAAGTGTTAACAAATGTGGGCTCACCACGATTTCAACACAACACACGACGAGCGTTTCTAACAATACATAAATAACCAGCAAACGTGTTTCTGTCATTCTCTCTCACATGGCCCGGCACACTCAGGCCAATTATTCCATTTATCTTCGCTAGAGTCAAAACATTTTCACATCGGTGTGACGTCATGATCTGGTTATGCTTCAAGCTACCACAACGCAATAAAGATTGTTTCAGGACTACATCACAAATGAATACGAATAAAATGAAAACGTTTAGGAATAACATTGGTTATTGTTGGGACCCAAAGTAATACTTCACAATTTCCGTTATTTTTCTCGACGTATCGAACCATATTTCCGTATGAAACTAGTACCTGAGTCAATTTATACTTACGTATATATATTACCAGTACTAAAGTCCCGTTAAGCACATATGTTTAAACCCGCGCCCCGGTGAGCCCCCGAGCCACCTTCGCTCTGGTGGGGTGTGTTTGAACATCCACCTCAGACTAGGCACCTATGCGGGATAGCAAAACAAGCGGCCGCTGGTGTATCGCGCATAAAACTTCATGACGAAACTATATTCATAACTTTTTGGCTCAGGTCAATATTGACGTCATGATAGGTCAAAGAAGGTGGCAATTTGAGTAGAGTTTTTGGGCTCCAGCATCTGACAGATTTGAGCTAGAATCATTTTTTAGGCACCATTCGCCTCCTCTCGTCACGGAAAATTTAACTATGCATAATGTGACCATATTTGGTCAAAACACCAAATGACCTGGCCTCAGGTCAGGTCAAGGTCACTTTTTACCCAGCATATTCAATATGCATATCAATCGACTCGCAATAGCAATCCAAACGCAATGGTATCAAAATAAAAGCTGTATCATCATTTCATGCAAAGTTATTAAGCTAAGTCTGAAAACTGTTTAAAAAGCCCCAGATGACCTCTCAGAGGTCACAGGTCAAAAATTGCAGCATGAACCTGGAACGGG
This sequence comes from Lepas anatifera, assembly GCA_034440635.1. Lineage (NCBI taxonomy): Eukaryota > Metazoa > Arthropoda > Thecostraca > Lepadidae > Lepas > Lepas anatifera. Next base: position 1,232,970 of record JAOTON010001665.1, read on the forward strand.
GCACAGAATACTACCATTTGGAGAACATGAAGGTATTCTCAGCTGTAACGGCCCAATTTCTGTTTTTCCCATCTATTTCCAATGGAGAGGTCATGAGCCGTGCTTGACCTTAGGTCATCTATATGAAAAATCCCGGAATATATGTTGTAGCACTCGGTGAGCCCACTATGTGGTAAACGTTTTAATCCGATAGATTCACCCACATCTTACTTATGCCACCTTAAACATTTTTGGAGGTGAGGTCACTTGACCTGCACTGGTAACCTGACCTGAGATGACCCAACCCTAAAATTTTGGGAAAGTTGCGGAATTGATCAAGAATAAGGTGTGCTAAGCACGGCAGCGCTTTGCGTTGCCATTTTTCCGTGCCACCGGAAAACCCGAGGGGGATGTTCAAACACCCCCTCCCCCACCGCGGCGAAGGTTAAGGAGGTACAAGCAGTAAAAATTGTCTGCGCAGCAGGGCTTGTGCATTACGTCACGTTGCCATGGCTACTAATGATCATCCCATATTACATGACCAACCAGGGAGAACAGGGATGACAGGTGAATTTTTACCTATCTTTTTCATAAATAGTAAGTTCTGGGACAAATGAAATGTCGATCAAGAGGTTTCTCGGCATGCTCTATCACTTAGTTATTTCAGTTCAATTCCCATTATGAAAGTGTCATGTTCCCTTTAACACATCTCTTATTTGCAACAAGGCTACGGCAGGAGATATCGTTTACCTGAGGCGAGCGAGTGCTGTGAAACGTCAACTGACGACCAGGCAAGTTAAGAAGTGCACCGCAGCTTCCTGTGTGATGATAAAAAGCCAAGGCAACTGTAATAACATAGGACGATGATAGCGATGAATATTTGACAACTTGGGTGGGACAGAGGTGTGCTAAATGCTTTTTAAGGTCCTTCGGGTCAAAGGAGCACGAGTCGTAAAGATCACCCACAGCTCATGAGTGCATCTTTTAATTTATCTCAGTTCAATGAAAAGCACAGGACCCGACCAAAATTCAGTTGTGAGATAAAACATTGATCATAATTAATTCCCTCCATATGTTCAATTCTAAGCCACAGGAGCTTTTGTCATATTTTGTTTAAAAGCGCTGCCTGGTCTAGAAGTTTCGAAAATCTGGTGGCATTTCATAATCTGAAAATTTCACATTAAAACCGTGTATACGGTGAGATGCAAGCTGTTCATCCGAAGTCGATACTCTTTTGGCAGGGCTACACTTGAATATATTATCAACAGTTCTGTTTGAACCTCTATTTCAGATCTGAGGAGCTATGCTTAACAATGTAACATCGTCTTCAAATGATGCTCCTAGCAGCAACATCTTATAGGTAGCACAATCTACACAACCAAACCCGTAAGCTGTTTGGTTCATAAAGACGAGCCAGATTTCCGCTTTCCTATCTCTGCACCCACTGGCTCGATATGGGCAGAGTTTGTGCGAGCGGCGATGGAAAGAGCTCGTGGCGAAATATTGGAGTGCAGTGAGATTGAGTGGACGATAGACAGCCATCTGGTTCATTGCTGTTTTCTCATATAAGTAAACATGTTTTTGAAGATATTCTCTGAGACAGGGTAGCCGTAAAGTTTTCAAAGTGGCATGGATAGGGCAGCTAAGAGACAGTTACAGTAAAATATTTCCGGAGTCTTCCGAATACTTTCCCTTGCATTGTAGTTTTGATCAACTTCGGAATTTACAGTCACAAGCCAAAGCTATCAAAACAGCTATGACGACTTAATACTTGTTATTGTGTTTGCAAAGCTGGGTTCTTTTGCCGGAAAAGACAGAATTTCCGTGGCTCTGCAATAACAGGAAATGCAGCAATTGAATCTGCCGCGAGCTTGTATATTATTTCCGAAAGGGTATACTTGATTTTGCGTTAGTTTTCCAAAGTGTTTCTTTGTATAAATACAACATGTATTTCGGAAAATCTGCCACGTCACCTCGAATGGGACGCTAATTGCTAGAAAGGAATGTAGGGTGCGCCGGCAGATCTCAGCTCTACCTCTTGATAATTTACGTAATTAGGCTGTCAGGCCCACACTCCTTGTGGCCCGGAAGTGCATTTAAAACACGGTGAGCACCGGCTCACTCTGCGCTCTCAAAGTTCATGATATAATCAAGTGCGTCGCTTAACTCTGTGTCGATTCAAAGCGTTGGCCTGGAGCGCTGTTACCGTGCGAGACGACCATTGAGTCCCCGAGGATACGACTGTCACACCCCTCGAATAAATCTGAAGTCTTCTCACTTCTCTCGCATGCCTGAGGAATTGCCTCCACCACATAATAATAATAAGGGCGATTCCAAAGGTGGATGGAAGTGTGCAACAGTGGCTACAGTCAGGTATGCACCAGATGCTAAGAACTATATCTAGCTAGACCATGAAAAATTCTGACCGGATAAAATTAGGTCATATATTGATAGTGATAGGCAGATGTGACACATTTTCTCGAAAAAATCATTGATGCCAGAAGCACTTGTTACTGAATGAACTAAAGTTCAGGCATACCTGCCGCTTAGGGCATGGCATCCATTGCATACCTGGTCTTTATTCGTCTTTGCGCCCTGTCGCTCCGATTCTCCCGGAAAGGAAGCGCTTTGCCAGCTTCTGGCCTGAAGTTGCGGGGAATCGACAACCAAGTCTGCGCTATCGCCACACTATGCTATCGCTGGCGGTCGGCCGCCGTTACCGCGGCGAGCCTGCAGAGAGGCCCGGCCTCTCCCTAAGCCGGTCCCGGGATTCGAGCCCGGGACCTATCGCTCAGGAGATAGGTGTCGTTTCCATGAGCTACTCTGGCCGCTGGTCCAGTTGAATAGTCGTGCACGTACAGCGGACTTTTCATGACATCCCTAGGTGCGGATCCAGGATTTCGGTCAGGGGGGCGCACCCACTGACGGCGCGCTAGCGCTTTCAGCCGGGCGCGTCAGATGGGTACGCCTGGCTGGCCAAGGGGAGGGCGCGCGTTCCCCCTGGATCCGCGCCTGATCACACTGTTGCTCCTTCGTCTTCCAAGCATTTTCGTAATATTTATATCACCTTAATTGGGTCTGTGCCTCTTCTACTAATGATACATTTGATCTGAAGTAGTCCATAGCCTGATTGGATTAGTTGTCTGGATCGGTACCTTGTCTGCATCGCTCCACTGTCTGATGTATTGACACGTCTGGCTAGGACAAATGTCCGATGTCGCCTGCTGTCTGACATGGTCCAGTTTCTGGCGTCGCCTGCTGTCTTACGTGGTCCGGTTTCTGATGTAGCCTGCTGTCATACGTGGTCCGGTTTCTGATGTAGCCTGCTGTCTTACGTGGTCCGGTTTCTGATGTAGCCTGCTGTCTAACGTGGTCCGGTTTCTGATGTAGCCTGCTGTCTAACGTGGTCCGGTTTCTGATGTAGCCTGCTGTCTTACGTGGTCCGGTTTCTGGTGTCGCCTGCTGTCTTACGTGGTCCAGTTTCTGATGTAGCCTGCTGTCTTACGTGGTCCGGTTTCTGATGTAGCCTGCTGTCTAACGTGGTCCGGTTTCTGATGTAGCCTGCTGTCTTACGTGGTCCGGTTTCTGGCGTCGCCTGCTGTCTTACGTGGTCCAGTTTCTGATGTAGCCTGCTGTCTTACGTGGTCCGGTTTCTGATGTAGCCTGCTGTCTTACGTGGTCCGGTTTCTGATGTAGCCTGCTGTCTTACGTGGTCCGGTTTCTGATGTAGCCTGCTGTCTAACGTGGTCCGGTTTCTGGCGTCGCCTGCTGTCTTACGTGGTCCAGTTTCTGGTGTAGCCTGCTGTCTTACGTGGTCCAGTTTCTGGTGTCGCCTGCTGTCTTACGTGGTCCGGTTTCTGATGTAGCCTGCTGTCTAACGTGGTCCGGTTTCTGATGTAGCCTGCTGTCTAACGTGGTCCGGTTTCTGATGTAGCCTGCTGTCTTACGTGGTCCGGTTTCTGATGTAGCCTGCTGTCTAACGTGGTCCGGTTTCTGATGTAGCCTGCTGTCTTACGTGGTCCGGTTTCTGATATAGCCTGCTGTCTTACGTGGTCCGGTTTCTGATGTAGCCTGCTGTCTAACGTGGTCCGGTTTCTGATGTAGCCTGCTGTCTTACGTGGTCCGGTTTCTGATGTAGCCTGCTGTCTAACGTGGTCCGATTTCTGATGTAGCCTGCTGTCTGACGTGGTCCGGTTTCTGGCGTCGCCTGCAGTCTGACGTGGTCCGGTTTCTGATGTAGCCTGCAGTCTGATGTGGTCCGGTTTCTGGTGTGTTGCGGTGCCTAGTGTGGCCCTGTATCCGGTGATGCAGTCCTGAACTTAATGGTATCCGTTTTCTCACGAGGTCTGTCGTCTGAACGCCTTTTGTTGTTTGAAGTAACTCAGTGTCTGGCCGGGCCCGATCTCTGACGTGGCCCGATGTCTGACGTGATCTGGCGTCTGACGAGGTCCGATGTCTGACGTGGCCCGCTGTCTGACGTGACCCGATGTCTGACGTGCCCCACGTCTGACTTGACCCGATGTCTGACGTGATCAGGCGTCTGACGAGGTCCGATGTCTGACGTGACCCGACGTCTGACGTGACCCGTTGTCTGACGTGACCCGATGTCTGGCGTGACCCGATGTCTGACGTGCCCCCACGTCTGCATGACCCGATGTCTGACGCTGTCCGACGTCTGGCGTTCGGCAGGATGCAGGTGGAAGGCTGCCTGCCTCTGCTGATGGTAGTGTTCCTGTCCTGTCGTCAGCACAGAGTGCGCGCCGATCAAGAACAGTTCAACAATGACCAACACATAGTCCACGAGGTTAGGGATACAGCGGAGGGCCTGCTGACTCAAAATACTCTCGTTAAAAGATGGAAACAGAGGAAACTGTCCGAATTGCACTTTATCGAATGAACCTTAGTTCAACACCAGTTAGGGCTAGCTAACTTTTTGCCCAATTTCGAAATGGAAAAGGCTTCCCCAAGAAGTCTAGATAAGTAAGCAGTATCTCTGAGCAGTCTTGAACATTTTTACATTTTCTGTCCGTTTTCTCATTTCCCAATTCTGACAAGAAAGACTGGAATCCATCTTGAATTGACTTCAGGGTCAAATTTCCACCATGTTCTTTGTTCTGGCGTTTAATTCAATCATAGGTCCAGGCAAGGACGGACGCAGACCCGAGATTTTTTTTGGGGGGGCAAACCACGTCTGCCTCTCCCCCTGGGGGGATGGGACGTGCAATTTGGGTGCTCGGCAGACCTAGTATAAGCTACCTCTCCAAGTACATGATCGGGGGGGGCGGGGAGCGAATATTTTTTTGCTATCCAGACCTAGTGTACACATCTTTTTCCAAAAATTTCTCCGGCGTTTGGGGGAGGGCAAAATATAGTTTGCCCCCTCCCTCCAGCGTTTCGGAAGGGGGCATGGCCGAAATTCCCCCTGCGTCCGCCAATGGGTCCAGGCTTTTAACCCTCGCCCACCGGGGGCCATCGATGGCCCCCTAGGTTTTTCCGGGATAGCAGAAAACGACGAGGCGCAGCACCGCGGTTGAGGGCTCTACCTCTCACTGCATCATTTTCCATCATCCCTGAAATTTTTACCGGGTCACCAAGGTCAGGTCACAAGACGAGGTCAGCAAGGTACCTCACTTCACCTTTAGAGCTCTGTAAGAGCTACATTTCAAAGTCGATCGATTTGAAACTTCCTACACTTCATGACCCCTCCGGGTTAAGGTGTTTCCGGGTTTTTCGATTTCGTGCCGGGTTGGGTCACGGGCGACCTCTCCATTGACAAAGCATGGGGAAAGCTATTTCATGATATAAAGCCACAAAATGATTGCAATACTCAGACTGCTCAGAACAACGTTTTGGACACCCTTTCACGGATCCCGGGTTATTTGCCTTTGACTTTTCCAAGGTCATCCAGGTCACCAGAGGTCAAAACAGTATTTTGACATAACTTTTGACCTAATTGAGCTAGATCGGTGAAATAAACACCATCGTGTTTGTCTTGTCACTGGCTTTCATTTGATATACGGCGGTCACTTTTGACCTTTCGTGACCTCAGGTCATATTAGATCCGAGGTGCCTCTGGGGTCAAACCACTGGCGGGAGGTCTTTCGTTCCCATAGCGGAAAAGTACTGGCAATTTGCTATAATGTCTTTACCGGCTTATAGCTCTAATGACATAGAGTTTGCCCGTTTGTTAATCATTGCATATTTGAGTGAAAATAGCCGATCTTGACCTAATTCGACCTCTGGGTCAACCATGCCTGAGCACTAAAACATGGTATTTCTACTGAATTCACGCGCTTTCTTTGCTTGGATTTGGCTAACGCCTATTTTCGGGTTGGGGGCTCGTGGCCCCTCGGTGGGGGGGTGGCGCCGCCCCGGGTTAAGTTTTAGGCGAATAAAAAGTTACCAGTTATCCTTTTCAAGCCGTTGCTTGTGATATCTAACTTCGTTTATCATTCTTGCAGCGTTCCAGAATCAGTTTCAATGATTTTGAGCCTGATGTGTACGACGATGATGAGTTTCACTTCAAGCGTGCACTCGACTACGGCCACTTCCGGTTCGGGAAGCGCACTTCCTCCCAGCGTGGGCCCGCCGACTCATCGGAAGACATGGAGAAACGATCACCCGACTACGGCAGCTTCAGATTCGGCCGACGCTCACCAGACTACGGCCAGTTCAAGTTCGGCCGGCGCTCGCCCGACTACGGCAGCTTCAGATTCGGAAAACGATCGCCCGACTACGGTAGTTTCAAGTTCGGGCGTCGCTCGCCCGACTACGGCAGCTTCAAATTCGGGAAACGATCGCCCGACTACGGTAGTTTTAGATTCGGAAAACGCGAGTCGGACTATGGTCATATGAAATACACCAAAGAACCAGCAGACCCAGCCCAGGTTCGCAGGTGAATGCCGCCGCAGCCCGAGGAGGGCCCCGTTTGGGACGCGGTCAGAAGTGCTGGGCTGGGCCAGGAAGACATTGCTCATACGCGCACATGATTAGTATTGTGGCTCGGTCTCACAACGCAAAAAACGAGTGGACCTGCAAAAACACCGCTAGTGAAGGAATCAGCTACGCTGTTTGACAGTAGCAGACATGCTTTTGAATTGCGTTGCTAGCTCTGTTCATTTGTTCAGTTGTTTGCTGCTGGCGCTATGCACTCTGGCCATACAAAGTTCAGCCTGTAAAACAATTGGGGTGGCGGTTTGGGACGCAGATGTGAGTGATTTGTCATCTTTGTTGTGTCACAGAGGTGCATCAGAATAAGCGATACATTTTATGGATCATGTATTTCGATGAATTATCGCCAGTTTCTATCATCTGACAGAACTGTAAAGTGAAAGCAGCACAACTGTTAGAAAGGATGGGTGAAAATGAATAAGCACTGACGTAGAACACAGATTTCGAAACACAAATTGTTACGATACATATATAATTTTGCGGTATGCAGGGTTCTGGACACGTTGGCGATTTGCAGCCCATCTGCGTACAAAAAGGCAAATGTGGTCTTCATGCCACGGTATTTTCCCAAAAACTCCACGCGTCACTGGCAGATACTTGGAGTGCGCTGGCGGCGTCAGGACAGCACCCGTGCCTCCATTGGAGGGTGCACGCCATCGTGACAACTGTCCCATCTCAGCTGAGACGTCCTGTCTGCATTTCTCACACAATTAAATGCAGCTGTTGTCTGTGCTTGTGCTGCCCAGTTCATATAACAAACTGATAACCGCAATACGGAGTCCCAATTGCGATGCCGGGGAAGGGGAAGGGGGTGATAAATGCAAGAACTATGTTAATAATATGCTCGAGAACCCATGCTCCACAACTTTGGGCTGTTTTCTGCGCATGACCATGTCGGACGTTTGATAGAAAGTTGCTGCGTTGAGAAATTGTTTACCAATCATGTGCGAATAATATCGAGAGCCTGTTGTAACATCTCCCACAGAAGCAGTGCCTGTAATGAACTGTTACGAGGCTGGCAGTTCATCGGGTGGTCCCTGTATCGGTAGATATCGGCTCAAATAAAATCAGTGCACCACCGCCCTTGGTCTGTCGACAGCTATTTCGTCTCTGCCATGAGAGGCATTGAAAGTCGTCCGGAAGCTCCCGCCGAGAAGTCGGTGCGCAAGTGATTCAATTTGTCGCGACCCCGCGCTGTGCGACGTGGGCTGAATTGAGTCTCCAGCCAGCTCAGTCATGCGAAGCAGGCATTTAAATGCAGACCTGCGCATGACTGGCTTTACCGATGCTCTGCCGTTGTCCGCAACCGGACAGATCAGGTGCGCAATTGTAGGTCCAGCTAGAGGCGAGGACCGCTTTTGGACCGGGTGCTGCATGGAACAGAAACTTGATGCCACAGCCGAACAGCACAAATACAAATATAGTGTTTCGTACAAAAAAGTAAAGGTGGCAGCAAGAAATCAAAATAACCCTCTCCAACTGTTCAGTTTCCAGAGAATTGTATTCACAGACTGGAACGATCAGTAAACGAACAGCAGATTTCTCAATTTTGCCAACACTCGGCGCCATCCCAACTGTCTAGAATAGGTTGCCTTTTAATGGTATAATCAATGCCATTGTCACTAAAAACTCATCCTAAACGCCTGCCTACTTGAGAAACAGTTCACATGTGCAAGGCCTCACCGCGACGACGACCAGCTATATGCAACCCATACTGTTCGTAGTTCAGAAGAAGCCATTGTCACATGCCGAGCTATGGAAACAGATGGGTAGCCGTATCCGGTAATATCCAATCACATTGGCCGCCGCAGGGCAGTCATGAGTAGGGATATTATAGAAACGTCCAGACTGTTGGATATATATATATATATATATATATATATATATATATATATATATATATATATATATATATATATGGGGGCTTTGGGGGCCATTTAGGTGCTGAGGTAGGGCCAGGGTCGGATCCAGGATTTCCTCAAGGGGTGGATGCTAGCCTCGGGGGCCCAATATTGGGAAGCTGTTTTTTGGCGGGACCCCTGCCAGTTTTCCTTTAATGAGCTTGAAATATTTCCAAACTGAGCTTTTTAATTCTTATTTTTAGCGTTCTATTTTATGTGTCTGAAACTTACAATTTGGACTCCTAAAATAGGGTTTAGACCCCTGAGGCTGGCTTTTGTGGCCCTTTGAGCCAACAATTTTGACCCCGAGGCCCTGGCCCCTCGAGACTAGTTGCACTTCCGCCACGAAAGCAACAATTGACCAATCTCGGAACCCCTGAGGTCAAGTTCAGGGGCCCCCTGAGACTAAGCTTGGGGGCCCCTGAGACCAAGCTCGGGGGCCCGCTTAGACAAGCTCCGGATCCCCTTAGACAAGCTCCGGGCCCCTGAGACCGAGCTCGGGGGGCTCCCTTAAGGCTAAGCTTGGGGCCCCTGAGACCAAGCTCGGGGGGGGGCGGGACACAGCCCGGGGGCTCCCTGAGACCAAGAGTGGGGGCCCTGAAACCACGCTCGGGGGGCCTTACACCAAGCACTGGGCCCCTCAGACCAGGCTCGGGGGACCCCCTTAGGCTAAGCTTGGGGGGCCCTAAAGACCAAGCTAGAGGGTCCCCGAGCCCAAGCTAGAGGGGCCCCTGAGCCCATGCTCAGGGGGCCCCTGAGATAAAGCAAGGACACTGTTCAAACCGAGAAACTGTTGAGGGCCCAGTCAGGTTATTCAGAACATTCAGAAAAGGATTAAGATAAAAATGCGTATTTTTCCAGAGGCCCCCTCTGATAATTTTGGGGGGTGGGGCAACTACCTCCCTGCCCCCCTTATCCGCCGCCACTGTAAGCGATACCTCCCGGGAGAGAGCGATCTTGCAGAGCTGCTCGCAGGCGTATGTTCGCGCGAAGCATCTGCGACAATTCGAGGCGGCGGTGAATACCACTGCCGGCCGTGGAAGATGGACGCTAAGGCTAAAGTTTCCATAGAATACGGTGCTTTCTGACCGTAGTAAAATCAAGTCAGAGGTTACAGCCTGCTGGCTGCTGTACAGTGTCTGATTTACTGGCTCACTCTGAGGAGGAGGGGATAAGAGGAGGACAGGACCAAGCGGCTGGGAGGTGAAGTGATGATAAAGTGCTCGGATCGGATAAAGGAAAAAACTTTAGGCGTAAACAATTCATGACTGGGATTTCCATATTAAGGAGACAAACGTGTGGAAATTATATTATCTAGCTTTCTCCGAATGCAGTATTTATGTTTATACGCGCATTGACAGGGGGCGGGTACCCGCCCCTCGTTGTTTTAGATAGTTCAAATACGGAGGCGCGTAGCACCACCGTACGTGGCACACCTTTTTCTGATAATTTTCAAGAATTGTCAAAATTTCAAGGTTAGGCCGTCTCAGGTTAGGTCACCAGTACAGGTCAAGTGACCTCTCCTAAAAAAAGTTTAAGATAGCATAAGTCAGAACATGGTGAACGTATCCGATTGAAACTCATATTTCATAATAAGCCCACCGAGTTCTCTAAAATATTTTCGGTATTTTTAATATCGATGACCTAAGGTCAGGTACGAGCCATTAGGTTGACCTTTTCCTTGCAGTTTTAATTATATGCATTTTGACCCAATTTAACCTTTACCTGATCTTAGGTCAGGTCAAATGCCATATTTGACCTGATTTGAACTAGCAAGGTCATAAAATATATCATTCGATTCGGCTTGCTGCTGCAGATTTCAATGGTTTAAATTGTTTTGCTTTACCTTTACTTGTTCAGATGTAATGACCTAGAACCTTCATTTACATGTTATCCGTATGACGGCATGTCTTGACCTCTAGTGACCTTAAATATAACCTGACAAAAATGGTTTAAATATTTTAGATAGAGAAGTGGATGGGCTACCCAACACTCTCTGCAGTTTTTCGCTATCTAGCGTGGTTCTCGAGATCTTAAGGGGGGGGCGGGTACCCGCCCACCCCGTCAAAGCGAAGGCGGCTCAGGCCTCCCGTCAATGCGTGTGTTAACACCCGTACTGGAGAGGGGTCTGGCCGTAACGCGCACTCGAGGAGGTTTGGAAGGCTTCGTAAACTAAGAGGCGTAGTGAGTGGAGGCTATGGTGATCTACATCATGACCAATTTCATATATTCATGGCCCAGGTTCATATCTTCAAGGTCAAACGAATTTATAAAGGTCAAATATTAGCCTTACTAGGTACCTATAGGGAAATTCCGTGATTATGCAGGGAAAAACGGGAATAAGCCAAAGGCGGACCAGTGTCATTAAGGAAGGATGGCGAAGAATCTTTCCTACAATTTTGAGGTCAAGTTAATTCAATGCCATTGACTTATAAGGTCACAATATGGTATACTACCTATAATGTACCCCATGACTAGCAATATAGCAACTATTTGGCGGGAAATGAGAATTGACATTTCCAATATGACCTTTGACCTTGACCTTTGCATTGAGGTACCTTAACTATGATGTCATATATTATGATATATCATTATACACGTCAGACTGGGTAACGTCATTTGACCAGAAACGCTGAGGTCAATGACCCTGAAAGTGCTAATATGACCTTTATCTGTGACCTTTTACCTTAGTTAGTTATTTGGGCTTAGGGGGCGCACCAGCCTGGTAAGGCCATATAGCGCCCATACCTTTTACCTTGGCCCTCGTGTGAGGCGACCTTGACATATCATCCCGGTTATATGTCGTTATGACGTCACCACTCGGTCTCCAATGCAAGTAAACTTGTCCGATCGCGCGATTGTGCCGATCTCAAAAAGCAGGTCTGACTTTGAAAGCCTGTAAGTTGTTACACCTTTTTCGTTTTTTTCGAAATTTTCGACCGATTTTCACTTTTTTCACCAATCAGTGCACCGTTAAATTCTCCCAAATCCGGTAAAGCATAATTTTTTGGCTACGAGTGGTTCTTCGGCCACCTCGGAAAAACAGGTGGGGCCTCCGAGGCCCCCTCCAGTGCACATGTTAAGCCTAGCTCAAGTCGATTTATCTGGGCAGAACACGGGCTTCACGCAACACACTTTGTTTCTTTGTACTATGGTGTCAATGGATGAACCAGAGTGATGTGGGAGAGATAAGCTGGGCCAGCAGCAAAGGGCCAGGCACGGCGAGTGCTGGACCTTTCAGCATAACAACTTATTCACCAATCGAAACACCATTACATTTTTTCAAACGTAGCCAAGTCATGTTCACTGGCGAATCCAGGGGGTGGGGGGGGGCAAACCGGGCAATTGCCCCCTATTATCATCCATCGTCTCCGGCAGCGGTCTTTCACCTGTCTTTAGTCTGTCACGCGTATGGAAAGTCTGGTCTTTTTAACCCTTACCCCGGTGGTGGGTACGAGCCACCTTCGCCCTGGTGGGGGGGGTAAAAAAGACCCCCACGATCTCAAAACTGAGAGAACTGGAAAAAACAGCAATGGAAAGCTCTTCAAAAACTATATCGAAAATACTTCAGTCATTTTTATCATCAGCTCAATATCAAGGTCACCAGAGGTCAACATAGGTCAAAATCGTTAATATGAGGTGTACTAAGAAAACCTCATATATCTCAGAAGCTAAGATAGCTAGAATTGTTTTAACCGTTCCAAAGCTCTTGAGTTTTTCTGTCATTATAATGGCAATGATTTTCTGGTCAGGTCAAAGCCTAGGGAGCTGCAGGTCACTGAACATTGGGAATGTTCTTGGGAAAGTCAATAGCCACCATGTATAAGGGTGTTTTCTTTTACGCTAATAACTTTCTAGCCAAGAAAGATACAGCCATAGTTGATGCACAATTGCCATTCTCTCATCAATACAAATCGAATGATGTATGGTAATGCTGTCAGGTCCAATTTAAAATTTGACCCGACCCAGGTCAACGGCTTGACCCAACTTGACCTGGTATAGTCATGATGTTAATCATTTAATTTTCAGTGACCATACAAACACTTTGGTGACAGAATAAAAATTATATCTTTGTTCATTCAAAATGTATAGAGTAAAACAGGAAAAAATGCTTCTTTGACCTAAGGTGACCTTTCAAAGGCCACAGGAACAAATTTTTGGTATCGACTTCAGAAATGGGCTAAGAGCAAGTCGTAGCACATGTTTGAAGTTGATTCCATCCATACTTACTGAGAAAAGCTCATTTCGTGATTTTCCCCATGCATTTGCGATGGGGAGGCCATGCTCTTTACATGACCTTAGGTCACCAATATCAAGAATCACATAACATACGAGTATGTTGTAGCTCCTGGTGGGCCCGATATGTGGCACGAGTTTCAACTTGACCGATTAACCCTCCTCTTAGTCCTAAGCATTTTTGAGGTGAGGTCACTTCACCTGGCCTGGTGACTTGACCTGATATAACCTTGAGCTAAAATTTTCAGGAAATATGTAAAATGATGAAGAAACAGCTAGACTAAGTTTGGCGGTGCTGCGCGCCGCAGTTTTTCGGTCACTTCGGAAACACCCGAGGGAGTCTAAAAGACCCCCCCATCCGGGCGAAGGGTAAACAGTGGCCTTCAAGTTACACCAAAGATGCTGAAGGTGCTTGAGTGACCTTTTATGGACACGGGGATCAAGGTTGAAAACATCAGCTAATAGCTATATCCTTACTCGTATCTGCGTTTCGCTTCACTTGCTTGGTCCATCGCTTTTCATCCGAGTTATCCATGTCCCTTGTCATCAACCATGTCATTCAAGTCATTCTTAAAATAAAAAACCTTTCATTTTTCGAAATCCAGAAAATTGGGCCCCCTTTCCATTTTCTTTCTGCCATTGGAACAGCACCAGATATTTAAGAATCCTCACGCTCAAAGCTCTCAGGGTGAACTGGGTTATCGCTGGCGTTCCATGCCAGCCCCGACGAGACCGCTTGGGACGGGGAGTGGTACGAAACGTGATATACGTCCCGTGGCGAACAACAAGGTTTATTGGAGGTCAGTTAGCATGACGGCTGGTGATCCACTGGCACAGCTGCAGTGATATATATTTCTCTTCCCCAGTGTCTCTTCCGGGGATTTCCCAGTGAGATACTGGGAGTTTGTAGGCCTCGATTATTCATTTATTTCACATTCAAGGACAATTCCATCAAACGATGACTATTCTTCGCCCCAGGACGAGTTAAATCAAAACAGAATGGTGGAGACAAACCAGACACAGGTAGACTCTCCTCCTTGCATGCACACACTTGTCCAGACTGTTGATTATGCATCATTCAGCTGCTGGTCCAGTAGATACATTTTCAATCATGTCTTAAACACTGATCTTTGTGGCATCGCGAACATTGGTACGGAGGTCATTGTAAGATCTCACAGTGTTGTACAGGAACTTCCAGGCCATTTTTTAACATGTTAACTGGGGGGTCATTTGCCCCCCAGTGAGCAGAAATTCCCCCTAGTGCCCGGAAATTGCCCCCCCCCCCCCAGTAAAACAGGGAGGAGCTGACTAAAACTGAACAAACGCAGACTTATCCAACAAAAATAAGACCCAAAACTACCCAATAATAATTAGTTTGTTCTATTGCTTCTTCCAAACTGGCAATCCACAAATATTGTGTTCAAAAATTTCCCCCAGTAGCAAACTACTCCATCGTGCGAAGACGAAACAAGGCGCATAGTTGCGGCAAATCCCAGCAAAGCAGCCTCAGCATGAACTAATCACAGCGCTGGAGACAGCCTGTAACCAATCAAACATCGTGCTCTATCCGACCGGAAGTCCCCGCCCCAGCTATACCGTGGGATTGCAGGATACTCTCATTTCACACGCGGTTAGATGTCAGCGCTCGGAGCTTGTTCGTGGATTAGGCGGGAAACTGTGTAGTCAAAGCGCGGCAGACTGGTCGCCGATGTGGTGGTGTGAAGTGCTTAGCCTATTTATTTATTATTGTGGTGACAGCATACGTGAAATTCATAGTGAGATCGCTGCATAAAACTTTCTTTTGTAAAGTTGATGAGCTGTTTTTTGGCCTTTCTCATCGAGTCCTTCATGTTGAAAATTCGCGGAGGTTGTATATTCGGCCACAGCCATACGTCAGAATCACGGGTACACTGGCAGATCCAAAGGCGGGGGGGGCAAAGGCGCCGTGGCCCCTACCAAAACCTAAAATCGTATCTTTGGGCCCTCCCTCAAAGGACCAAATTTGGACAGCGTTTCTTTAAAAATACTATGCTTTTGCGATTTTTCTCGATTCAGCCCCCCCCCAATTTTAGATTCATGCCTCCAAAAGCTGCTCCTGGATCGGCAAATGTACGGGAAGAAATCGCAGGTCTACAAAACTCGAATTGAAATCAAAATCGGGATCTAAATGGAACTCAATTCGATGTCTAGGCTTCCACCATTACCGACAGTTCGGTGGGTCAGCTGTTTTCGATATGGCTCTGACGAAGTGCGTCCGGATATGTAATAATGTGTAATATGCTCATTTTTAACATCAATAACTCGAGAAAGGCCAACCAACAACTTAAAATTGAATCGTGCTACTCGGCGCAGCACTTCATGATATTTCGACTTCTGCAAAAATGAAGCAATCAGTTCAAACGAATATTAGCTCTTTCTTCTCTCCAAAAAGGTAAGGAACAAGGTTAATGGGCTAATTCTGTGATAAAGCTGATGTTTACCTTGAAGAATGTTTTGGCGAGTCGCACTATGGAATTTCTCATTTGAACAGTCAGGGACATCGCCATCATTTTTTTATGGAACAGACTTCATGGGTGACGGCTAATGATGGGGCGGGAAAGACTTTCTCTGACGGAACTGCAAACATCAACGAAGCTGTACATATAATTTAGATGAAAAAATTATATTTCTAAAATATGCGCAAATGTCAAAAATTTAAAGGGAGACGAATGTTCATTGTTCATGCTTGCCACATACATTTTATTAAGTTGGGAGGCAGACATTGGTCATTGTTTCGCTAGCTCATTGGTCCTGGAACTCACCTTTTGCGGAAGCAGTGGCGGATCCGAGGGGAGGATATGAGTGTCTATAGTATTTCTATAGTAAATGTATAGCTGGAGGCTATCCGATGTATTGGCGGGGAAGACACGAGCCCCCCCAAACCTAATCCTGGATTTGCCTCTGTGGAAGATCTAAAGAGCACATCTTGCCCCTCCCCCCATGAGAGAAACCCCAGACCCCGGCTCATGAGAGGAGGCCAGGCGCGATATCATTCGATCCTTGCGCCTGTAAAAAGTTAAACTTGAAATACAAGCTCTATCATAAACAAAATATGAAATCATGACTTTTATATTCGGTGCGACCGGTGTCTCAGGCGGTCCCTGAGCTTCGGCTCAGAGAACATTCTCCGGCATGCTAAGATATGCTTAGGCATCTCTGAATCTGAGCATAACAGCATATGGTACACGCCACTGTGACCTGAGAAACTTATCTTCTCTCTTTGGAAGGATTTCTCGGGATGCAGCCTGCTGCTTACTCAGGGAAGCCCCGGAATTCGAACTCGGGGTCGGCTGCTTGTAGGGGAGCATGCTGTCCATTGCACCAACGCCGCCATGTTCTTAGGTTTTCCGAAATCTGTTCCCCAAATATTTTGTACATATGTAGGTAACGATGAACAAACACGTCGCAATTGCGGAACCCAAATAGGATGGGTAGTAGGGAGTATATTTTAAAAAGAAACCACAGGATATTCGAATGATCCAGAGACCATTCTTAGACTATATCTTAACAAATAATGCTATGGGGTTAACCCTCGCCCCAGTGGGGGTGTTTGAGAACCCCCTCGGGTTTTTCCGTCGGCATAAAAAATGGCTGCAAGAAGCGCCACCGTACATAGCACACCTTATCCTTGATCAATGCCGCAACTTTTCTCAACATTTTAAGGTTAGGTCATCTCAGGTCAGGTCACCAGTGCAGGTCAAGTGACCTCACCTCCAAAAATGTTTCAGGTGACAAGTAAGATATGGGAGAATCTATCGGATTGAAGCTTATACCACATAATGGGCCCACCGAGTACTATAAAACATTCCGGGATTTTTCATATCGATGACCTATGGTCAGGTACGCATCATGACCTCTCCATTGGAAATGCATGGGGAAAACAGGAATTGGGCTGTATTTGTGTAGATACAGCTGAGACTACCTTGATATTCTCAAAACCATAGTATCCTTGGCCCCTTTCCAGGTTAATGTTGAAAATTTTGACCTGTGCTCTGAGAGGTCATCTGCGCTACTTAAGCAGGTTTTCAACTTGGGTCAATGACGTTGCAGGAAATTGTGATAAAGTTTTTATTTTGATATTATGTTTGGATTGCTATTGCGAGTCGATTGATATGCATATTGACTATGCTAGGTTGAACTGTGATCGAGACCTGACCTCAGGTCAGGCCATTTTTATATTTTTGACCTAGTATAGTCACATAAATCATCCGATTTACCGTAATTAGATGAAGCGAATGGTGCCTAAAAATAATTCTAACTCCACTCTGTCAGACGCTAGAGCCCAAAAACTCTTCTCTAACATGCCACCTTCTTTGACTTGTGATGACCTCAATATTGACCTGAGCTAAAAAGTGAGCAATGTAGTTTATATTTTATGAGCTATCAAACAGCTTTCGCGTTTTTTGGCTATCCCGAATAGGAGTCGAGTTAAAGGGGAGTGTTTGAACACCCCCACCAGGGCGAAGGTGGCTCAGAGGCCCACCAGGGGCAGGTGTTAATGGTTGAGAATCTTAACTTGAAGAGCTTGTATACGGAATCCATGCACTTCCAATTTCCATGTACTTCCACTTTAGGTGTCCGTATTCAGAACAGTCTGCCACGTACACTAGTTTTTACACTGATATAAGAAATTTTCCCCAAATTGAAACGGCCTCGGGAATCCTACAAAAGGGAAAACGCTTGTTCTCAACCCACAAAAGGGATGGATTGGTACCAAATTGTGACCTCATTGTATTGAATGCATTTTTGTACCTTAAGGAGTTCTGTTTTGAAAATGACCAATGCTCTGGTTCTCTCTTTTTTCTCGACTATAGGGTCTAGACCATTGCGATTAATCATTTTGGTCGCTTCATTCGCTCTGCGTTATTTTAGTGCAAAGTTCTCCAATATATTAAAGAGGTCTGTCTGTACTTTGCATTTCCGCTGCAGGAAGCCTTCTGACTCCAATCCTACTTCATCTGCTTCTATTGCACATCCCATATTTTCGGAGTAAATACCTGCGCCGAAGACATCGCTACCGCCTCCCGCCTCACCCTCGAGTTCTGCTACGGTGACTCGGAGCTGTACTTCACTGTCCTCCCCAAGCTACGCCGAGGCTACCTCACAGAGGACAGAGGATGACGGAGACGATCCTCAGAATCTGCCAGATGAAGATACGATAGATAAATCATATAATATTTGTATAATAGAATTAAAGACAATGTCTTAATAATGGAAGGCTTGGAGAAAACATTCTTTAAGGCTATTCAATGCATTTTTGCTTTCCTCCGTACCGCTCAAAACCGCCAGGGGCGGAAAAACCCTATTTCAAACCAACATTGTTTTTTTCAGAAACAGAAGAGTGGTACAGGGGCTTTCGTCTTAGCGCCGCTTACCTCAAGGCAAAATGCCCTGAACTTCACTTCGGGTCGAAAATGGATGGTGCCAGGAAGAGGACAGTATGCGTTTGCAGGACCTGTCAGAAGCACGAGGATGCAGCAGTAAAGGTGTCCTTAAATGGATCGGTATACGCTGCATCCGGCATCCGTTCCGATGGAAAGCCGAGATTCCGTAGGATCGTGGATCACCTTCTCAGCCCGCCACATGCAGCTGCATGAGAGGCTGAAAAGCTGACGCAAATGTGGAAGAAACAAAGCAAGGATCACCCATGATTCGATCTTTTCAGCGTACCTCGGCCGAAACCTTGCAGAAATTAGTGCGGCTTGCGGTGGACATCTATAATGATACCTTAATCGAGAAAGTATCCGCCCGTACATGGCCTGGCCGTTCACTCGCAACCATGCACAGTGACAGGCTATTGGCGGCAGTTGCCTAGCATGGATGGGATTGGCCATTTGTCCCTACAAAGCCAACGGCGAGCGAGCTCCATTACCGGTACCCAACCACTTACAGGGAGATGCTCGAGTGCATCGCACTCGTGGAGTCCGACAAACTGACTGGCCTGCTGCAGAAATATATTTGCTTCAGTGTTCAAGTGGATGGAAGTGTAGACAGAACGCAGTTGGACACTAAATTTGTCGCGGCCCGGGCCGTGTCAACCAGCGGTGATACATTCACCTGTTTCCTCAGTGTGGAAACACCAGAGGCAGGTGGTGCTGAAGGTCTACAAGAAGCAACACAAGCTGCCTTAGAAAAGGTACATGCCTACACTCAAAAGCTGTTGGGGATCACCACTGACGGCGAGTCGGCAAATACTGGCCGGCACAGTGGCCTTTGGAAGAGACTGGAGGACAGCGTGGGCCACAAACTGCTGTCGACCTGGTGTGTGTGCCACTGTTCTTACCTCGCGCTTGAGAGAATGGAGGGCTCAGTTATTGAGTTTCCCCACTGGAAAGCTGACATTTTGGCAGTTGCGACTTTCTTCCGGTCTTCTGGATCTCGGTCGAAACAGCTCAAGGAAGCCGGAGGAAAGTATTCATTTCCTCAGCACTTCGAAGTGAGATTCGCTGAGCACCTGCAGCAGTTGGTCCGAGCTGTGCTGGAAAACTTGTCAGCCGCATGAACTGTCTGGCAGAGCATAGTGTCCAGAACCGATAACACAACGGCTAAGTGCCAGGCGAGGGGCATGCTGAACAAGTGGACGATTGGCGGTCGCGCTCACCGTTTGACCGTCATCATGTCAGATGTTGTAAGGATCTTTTCTCATCTGCAGAAAAAACGTTAGTCAGATGACCTGATTCTGACCGATGTACTGGATGCTCGTGATGCTGCTCTGACTCATCTCGATCACATGAAGCAGGAGCCAGCTCCTGGAGGGCAGGAAGAGTCGGTAAAAGAGTCAGGTGATGACGCACGCAATTCTAGAGGCGTCCGCAACACGAACGTATCACAACCGAACTTGAGGTCCATAACCGATGTACGCGAAGACGTGATCGCTG
Source organism: Lepas anatifera (assembly GCA_034440635.1). Lineage (NCBI taxonomy): Eukaryota > Metazoa > Arthropoda > Thecostraca > Lepadidae > Lepas > Lepas anatifera. The sequence goes on from JAOTON010001665.1 coordinate 1,252,954, forward strand.
CACAAAGCTTCCTGTCCGAGAGGCTCAACACTGAGCGGGAACAGGAGGCAGAAACACTGCTGGGGCTGCTGCAGGCTGCCAGTCCCAAGGAGTTTCTGAAGAGCGGACGAGAGTTGGCCGAAACCATGTTTGGTTCTGACACTGTCTCCGATTTCGTGACCGATGTAGTGGACAGTTGACCGCGAATGACGGCCGCAAAAGATCAGGCCATTTCACAGGGTGCCAAACTTAAGGCTCTGGTGAGGAGTAGCACAGGAATATGCCAGAAACTTCTGGCTTCCTTTCTGGCCCTTATGCCCCACAGCATGGGAACTGAGCGGGCTGTTTCACACTACAATCAAATCAAGTCCTCTCATCGCCAGTCTACAAAGATAGAAACTGGGTATCAGCGGGTGACCGTGAGCATGAAAGGGGTAGGGACAGCACACTTTGACCCCAGACCGGCAGTCGCGCTATTCCTGCAGAAGAAGGAGCAAAGAACGGGCGCGCCAAACCCTGCAACCTACGCGTCCCAAGATTCTGTGAAGAGCTTCTTCTGGCAGGGCTCAAGCTGGTAGGGGGAAGGCTTTCAACGGCTACGTGTGTAGGGACACTGGTATGTGCACGTCTGTAATACATTACGTGAGTGGCCTAGCATGGATCTGGGTCGGATCCTGGATGGATCTGTGACTTAAATCACATATCAATACCCTGATCTCTGATTTTGTGTTCATCACTCGAGGTTATGAAGAACACGAGTACTCGTAAAATATAAACAACTGGTTTATGTTTGGGTGCGGAAGTGGATTGGTGAGTGAGCCTGGCTTCCACGTAGCCGACCAGGGTTCTAGGCCTCGCAGCTTCCCAGAGCAAGAAGCTGGCTCCCAAGAAACCCTTCCAACAGGAAGAGCTAGCGACGCCATATGACGCTGACAGTTAGTGTGTCAATAAGCCCCAAAATTATAAGCTGACCTTTGCACTAGATTTCCTATATCATTTCGATAGCAACAACCACACATAGCAGGCATGCAAATATAACTTTGTCTCGATTTAGCCTATCGACCACATATGCTTGATACTTTAGAATCAACTTACCTTACCACACTCATAAAGAAAAATAAGAAAATAGTTTATTCATTTGAAATACATTGCAGGCAGCGTCTATCGTCTCTAAAATAAGGAATTACACAAAAATTGCAAAACCTTAAACATACGCGTATAAATTGTATTACCTCCCCCACACCGACACACACACTTTAAATAGGGTATTGATCCCCTGAAAACACTATAAGAACCAGCACAAGGAATGCCCCTCCCCACTGATTCTTCCTTAACAAATGCCCTGGGAACCTCCGCCTGCCTGACCCCGTCCAGATGACCGGCGTCTGCAGCTGCTGGTTCTGCCGTGTATTTCTGCCGTGAACAGACTGTCTAGATGCAATATTATTAGCCATTATCGCGGGATGTCCAGTTAGCAATATATTTATTATTATTATTAACACGCGCATTGAGGGGGGGGGGCCCCCCCCCCCCCCCGTTTTTTTTAAAAAAAAAAAAAAACCGGGGGGCCGCGCCCCCCCATTTAATTAACTTTTTCTTTTCTCTTTTTTAAAATTATTATAATTTTTTAATTTTATAATTTTTTACCATTTCAACACAAAAAAACAAAAAACCCCAAAAAAAAAAAAAATATAAAAAAAAAAAAAAAAAAGGAAAAAAATTTAAAAAAAAAAAAAATAAAAAAAAAAAACCCCCCCCAAAAAATAAAACAAAATTTTTTTTTTTAATTTTTTTAAATTTTAATTAAAAAAAAGAAAAAACCCCTTACAAATAAATAGGAAATAAAAAATAAAAAAATAATTAAATAAAAAATAAAAAAAAAAAAATAATAAAAAAATATTTTTTTTTTTTTTTTTTTTCTTTTCGCTTTTTTTGTTTTTAAAATAAAAAAATTTTAAAATAAATTAACCCCAAACCACTCAAATAACTTTAAAAAAAAAATTTAAAATAAAAAATAAAAAAAATAAATTTATTAATAAAAATAAATAAAAAAAAATAAAAATTTTATTTTTTTTTTTTTTTTTTTTTTTTTTTAAAATTAAAAAAAAAAAAAAATAAAAAAAAAATTATATTTATTTTTTTCCTTTTTTTAACTTTAAATAAAAAAAAAAAAAAAAAAAAAAAAAATTTTAAAAAAAAAATTAAAAAGGAATGGAAAAAAAAATTATCTTTTTTCCCTACCTTCCTTGTTTTTTCGGTTTTTAAGGGGGGGGGGGGGGGGAGCCAAGGGGGGGGAGACCCGGGAAAAGGGAAAAAGGGGTTAAATAACTCGTAACTTGTATTATTAAATACATGTTCTGTTGAATGCAAGTCATATAACTTGGGTTCACTGACATTTTCAATGCTTTTTTGGTACTTTAAAATGATCATACAGGCTTCCGCGCTGTCTTACGCGCTGTTCAGGAGACGCGGAAAGTTAGTGCGTAAGTCGGCGAGTTACGACACTTCTTCCACCACAACTTGGCTGCGCGCCGATGGATCCTTCCAGGAGCCGCTCCGCTCTAATTTACGCCCCCCGCAGCTGCGCGCTGTCTACCGCGCGTCTGGATCCCCAGTCTAAGCGTTTTATATATTTTTTCAGAAAACCTATTTTGAGTAGACGAGCAGCATTGGAACTCGGCTACCGGGTGTTACCTTTGTCAAACAGCGCCACCAATGGCGGATAATTATTGGCCAGTCTCATAGCAAGGTCACAGATCTGACCTGACTTTAGTTCATATACATGAAAATTCAGAAGGGTAAAATTGTAGCCACCCTGGGACAAGATTGGTTTTAAATAATTTTAGTAAAATTTGTAGAGGTTGTGCAAGCTGGATGTTTTTTTGCAGGTGGGACCGCCTAATCTTAACTTCTGACCTGACCTGAAATGGCCTTGACTTGGAATTCCGAGCAAAGATGCGAAAATGACATTATTTTTTGTCACACCAGAAAAACGTTAGGATTGAAGTACATCCCTAAGAGCGGGGCAAAACTTAAAAGGTACCGATGTGCACGAGGATGTTCCTTTCCAAAGCAAAGATTACTATCATACGCTAGAAAAATAAGGGTTCAAGCTTGGATCAACACTTTTGGACACGATTGGACAGACACCGCTGCCCCAGAGAAAGCATGCAAATAATTGTGCAGGTTTTCCATTCTTTGGGAGTCAAATTTATTGTTCTTATCCCCACAGTCAAAAACAGAATTTTCATGAAACAAAAAAGTGGTCTCTACCAAAATTGAATAGTCAGTAAAACTAACTAACACATAGTTTCACACCAGTCTCTACAACTTTCGCCGACTTCTTAACATATCAATAACTATCAAGAAGGCGATTAATTTAAAGGGAATGTGGCACCTTGGTCGAATCCAGAAATTTAGTGTAATTATGGTTTTTAGCCCAAAATCATGGAAACGTCCATGATTTCTCTGAAAAATGTGCAATGAGCTCAATATGTTCACTTTTAAAATGCTCCTCTAGAGTGAAAAATAAACCTCTACCTGTGAATGACGTCATGATGTGGGAACTCCTGCCATATTCAATAGGTTTCAAGGGCTTCAATTGGCTGATTACTTGCGGTGACGTCAACGCTGTCGTCACACCAACAGCTGACGACTGTGGCTGCCTGGCTGGGGTACATGCGGGGTTTTCAGGTAATTTTTTTAGCTTTTCTCCAAGGAAATTTTTAGTTTCAAGATAAAATATATATTGAGAACCGGGTTTTTCGGCATGCCTTACAACTTGGGTATCTTAGTTAAAAATTATATTATAAAGGTGCCACATTCCCTTTAAAGGGAATGTGGCACCTTGGTCGAATCCTGGAATTTAGTGAAATTAGGCGTACTTTTAGCCAAAAATAATGAAACCACTCATGATTTCCCTAAAAATGTACAATAAGCTCAATATTTTGTTTTTAAAAATACTCCTCTAGAAAAAGAAATAAACATCAGCCTGTGGATGATGTCCAAGGCCTTTAAATGTAAAGGTAGAACGCTCCGCTCTCAAAAAAATGGCAACCTCTGTTTTACCTTTGTGACATCAGCAGTTGCTCTCAAGGTGGAGCCGCCCATTCATTCAATGTAAATCGGCTACGGATCATGGGATGTTCATACGGTTTCAAGATGCATCTGGCGAGGGGCAGACCAAGGATTCATTACCTCACGTCCATAAAACGCCAGAATTATTGCCCCTAACACGCAACATATCTGCTGAGCCCCGTTTTCTACAATGCACAGCGGTAATGGCGTTGCTAAGCATTTCTTGGCGATTGCTGACGTTATCGCCGTGGCGAATGCCAGATTTGCGGTTGCCATTTTTTGCCTATGCTAAAAAGCTGGAGCGCAACCCCATGATGATGTCACGATCTGGCAACCACCACCATACTTGAAACGCTTCAAGGACTTCGATTGGCTGATGCTCATCGTGACGTCAGCATATGTCATCACACCAGTAGCTCACAACAATGGCCGCCGGCGACGGGGGCTGAGGGGGGCTGGTGTCAGGTAGGTTTTAGCTTTTTTGTACGGAAATATCGAGTTCCAAGACAAATGAAATATGGAGTACCGGGTTTTCTGACGTGCTTTACAACTTGGCTATCTCAGTTAAAATCACGTTGTGAAGGTGTCACATTCCCTTTAAGAGCAAATGTGTTTTTACAACCCAGTAAAAATAGTAAAAAAATACCAGTATTGAAAGGTTAGCCGTTAGAGTATACTCGCAGTAAACAAGTAAAACGAAGCTGCTTTGTTTTTATCGTTTTGGGGCTAAAGGTCACTTGCACCGCGGGCCATATTGCGGTGGTGCTATAGTCTAAAGCAGGTTTTCTCCGAACTTTCCAGTGTCAAGAAGATTCATGATTGGTCCAGGCATCGTCTGGTTGCATGGACACACCCACCGGCAGTTTAGGAACATGTGTTTGCATACTCCATGCAAGCCAACAAATTGCTGATAACGTGATGAGTTTAGATACATAACAGCTTACTAAAGCAGTGTCATACAAGTAACTTTCCCCAAACTCCTTTTGATACATAAAACCTGGACTAGTTTCCTTCAATCCTAGTGGAGGAAATTACACCATTCTGAAACTGCACGCCGTTAGGTATAAGTCGACATTGTTTGTTAGAAGCGATAGAGAAGGCAACATAACATGCCAGTGCGATGAAAAATACGTGGAGTCCATGCTTATATAACACGTCTCAAGTAGTTTCAGCGTTAGAAACACACAACTTATATGATTTGTGGTAAACTCACAATGGTAAACTCAACGAATAAGTGAATCAATAGGCTTATCTATTTTGCACCTAGGTGTGTGTTTAGGATAAACATTGCACAATGAACATGGTGTAGGATGGTCAAGGAACAATTATCTTTGCAAGTGGTAAAATGACTAAGAGCGTTCAAAAGCGAATATTCTAGAATTGATCTAGTACTAGAAAACAGGTACTCTCTTTTTGGACTATTCTCAATGATGGTCCATAAGTCATTTCAATCGGAATCAGAAAATAAAAATGTTTTGTCATGTTTCCTCGAAATCTATCTAAGAGTGCTACATTTTAACACGCGCATTGACGGGAGTCTGAGCCACCTTCACTTTGACAGGGAGGGGGCGGGTACCCGCCTCCCTAAGATCTCGAGAACGACCACAGGTAGCGAAAAAGCAGGAAAAGGCAGGTTGGGTAGCCTATCTACTTCTCCATCAAAAATTTTTCAAACATTTTTTTGTAAAGTCACAATTACGGTCACCAGAGGTCAAAACACACTGCCATAGGGATAACATGTAAATGAAGGATTTCGGTCATTACATCTGAACAAACAAAGGTAGATAATTTTTTTAGACGCTTGGAATCCCCGCAGCAAGCCGAATCGAATGATGCATAATATGACCTTGCAAGGTAAATCAGGTCAAACATGTCGTTTGACATGATCAGAGGTCTGGTCAAGGTTAAATTAGGTGAACATGCATATCATTAGAACCTCAAAGACAAGCCCAATCTAATGATGCTAAACTAAACATTCTATCGCCATCCATTACCAAGTTATTTAGTTAAAACAATTTTCCCATGTATTTCCAATGGAGAGGCCATGGCTTGTACCTGAATTTAGGTCATCGATATAAAAATACCGGAACATATTTTAGGGAACTCGGTGGGCCCATTATGTGGTATGAGTTTCAATCGGATAAGCTCACCTTGTTTTGACTTTTGTTATCTTAATATTTTTAAGTCAGGTCACTAGACCTGTACTAGTGACCTGACCTGAGATGACCTAACCTTAAAATTCTGATAAAAAATTTTTAGAAATGATCAGAGAAAAGGAATGCCAAGTAAAGCAGCGCTACGCGCCACCGTTTTTATGCTATTTGTCAAAACTCAAGGGGGTGGGTACCCGCTCCTCCCCGTCAATGTGCGTGTTAATGCTCATTTTGGACATAGAACGGCGCTACATTGCATTACATTGTCCTGTCTGCTTCATGCTTAGCGCCGGGAGGTACCTGCAAGTGATAAGCTCATGTGAGTTCATATCGGTATGACTAGTTAAAAAAAAGCAGTCGATCGCGGTATCTGAGAACGTGTCTGCCGAGGATGCCGCGCTCTGGCCCCTCCCCACTCAGCGTCCCGTCAGCGGCCGACTATGAGTATCGATGAGGGTGGAGGGTGTGATGCGAGCGGGGGCGGCAGTGCTCTTGTTCTCAGCGGCCTCACGGGGGTCGAAAGCCGGGCACAGACGAACATCTCAACTGGAAAGCTAGGGGTGAGGTGGTTTTGAAAATTGTGACACTTGTCCCATGATTTCAGCCTTAACGAGGAGTTCGTAGACATTCCCAAATTTGTTATTGGTAAACTGCCTGAATCGCGCTCTCTCAGACAAAAATTGTTCACGTTATCCCCCATGCCCTTCCCCCAAAGGCTGCTGCTACAGCCCCCCTGCGATGACACCACGTCATATAAAAAAGGCCCGTGATGACTCCCTGGCTCCTTGTTAGTGGAAAACGGCACACGTCGCCAAGGGGCGATACCCGTGAGCGATGTCGCCTTCTCAATGAATGCGCAAATCAAGGCATCGGCTCTGGGAACGGATGTCGAACGATTACTGCCAATCAGGGATATTGTCAACTTCGATACCGTAATATGGGCTGGCACATACGGCACATTCGGGCGCGCTGAAAAACATAATTGTCCAATCTCCATGAACAGTCCATCTACATATGTGAAATGATTTGAATATTTCTCATTGTCCCAGTGCTCCAATGCTGCTTTAACACGCGCATTGACGGGGGTCTGAGCCACCTTAGCTTTGACGGGAGGGGGTGCCCGCCCCCCTAAGATCTCAAGAACAGCGCTAGAGTAACAAAAACCGGTAAACGGCGTTGGATAGCCCATTCAGTTTTATATAGAGAATATTTGTACTTTTATTGTGTCAGATCACATTTGAGGTCACAAGAGGTCAAGGCATGCCACCATAGGGATACCATGCAGACGAAGGTTTCCAATCATTATATCTATACTAGTAAGGATAGAGCAGAACAGTCTACACCATTGGAATCCTCACAGAAAGACGAATCCAATTATATATAATGTGACCTTACTGGGTCAAATCACGTCAAACATAGGATTCGGCCTGACCTGAGGTCAGTTTAACACGCGCATTGACGGAGGGGTGAGTACCCGCCTCCTCTGGTTTTTCGAAGATAGCATAACAACGGCGACGTGTAGCGCCGCCGTACTTGGCATACCTTTTTTCTAATCATTTTTACAACTCTTGTCAAAATTTTAAGGTTAGATCATCTCAGGTCAGGTCACCAGTACCTACAGCTCAAGTGACCTGACCTCAAAAAAGTTTAAGATATCATAAGTCGGAACAGGGTGAACTTAAGTTTAAGATAGCTTAACCCTCGCCCCCACCGGGGGGGGCCATCGATGGCCCCCCTAAGGTTTTTCCGGGATAGCAGAAAAACGACGATGCGCAGCACCGCGGTTGAGGGCTCTACCTCTCACTGCATCATTTTCCCATCATCCCTGAAATTTTTACCCCGGGTCACCCAAGGTCAGGTCACCAGACGAGGTCAACCAAGGTCACCTCACTTCACTTTAGAGCTCTGTAAGAGCTACATTTCAAAGTCGATCGATTTGAAACTTCCTACACTTCATGACCCCTCCAGGGTCTACAAGGTGTATATCCGGGATTTTTCGATTTCGTGCCCTGAGGTCAGGTCACGAGGCGACCTCTCCCATTGGAAAAGCATGGGGAAAAGCTATTTCATGATATAAAAGCCACAAAAATGATTGCAAATACTCAGACTGCTCAGAACAACGTTTTTGGACACCCTTTCACGGATCCCAGGGGTCATATTTGCCCTTTGACTTTTCCAAGGTCATCCAAGGTCACCGGAGGTCAAAAACAGTATTTTGACAATAACTTTTGACCTAATTAAGCTAGAGTGATGAAACAAACACCATCGTGTTTGTCTTGTCACTGGCTTTCATTTGATATACGGCAAGGTCACTTTGTGACCTTTCGTGACCTCAGGTCATATTAGGTCACGAGATGACCTCTGGCGGTCAAACCACTGGCGGGAGGTCTTTACGTTCCACATAGCGGAAGAAGTACAGGCAATTTGCTATCAAATGTACTTTACCAGGCCTCAATAGCTCTAATGACATAAGAGTTATGCCCAGTTTGCTTAATCATTGCATATTTGAGTGAAAATAGCCGATCTTGACCTAATTTGACCTCTGGAGGTCAAACCATTGACCTGAGCACTAAAACATGCGAAATAATTTCTTACTGAATTCACGCGAGCTTTCTATTGCACTTTGCAGATTTGCGCTAACGCCCATATTTTCGGAGTTAGAGGGGGGCCATCGATGGCCCCGGTGGGGCGAAGGTGGCGCCGGACCCCCGGTGGGGCGCGGGTTAAGTCAGAACAGGGTGAACTTATTCAATAAAAACTCATATCACATAATGGGCCCACCGATTTCTCTCAATTTTGTTCCGGTATTTTTTGAATCGATGACCTAAGGCCAGGTACGAGCCATGACCTCTCCATTGGAAATACAGAGGAAAAGGTTTTAACTGAATAACTTAGTAACGGATGGTGATAGAGCGTTTATTTTAGCTGCATTATATTTGCCTTGTCTTTGCAGTTCTAATTATGTGCATTTTATCTAATCTAAACTTGACCTGACCTCAGGTCAGGTCAAAACATTCAGTTGACCTAGCAAGGTCATATCATATATTATTCGATTCAGCTTGCTGCGAGGATTCATATAGTTCCAATTGCTTTTCTCTATATTTACTTGTTTATGTGAAATGGCCGAAAACCTTTATTTACATGTTATCCCTATGACGGCATGTTTTGACCTCTAGTGACCTCAAATGTGACCTGACAAAAATTGTTCAAATATTTTTGATGGAGAAGTGGATGGGCTACCAAACAACGTATAGGTACCGTTTTTCGCTACCTAGCGTGGGTCTCGAGATCTTAGGAGGGGGGAGTACCCGCCCCCTAAAAGCGAAGCTGGCTCAGACCCACGTCAATGCGCGTGTTAAGGTCAAATTAGGTCAGAATGAATATCATTTGAGCTTCAAGGATGAGGGATAACTAATTTTGTTAAAAGAAAGGCTTTTCCACCAGCAATTACTAAGTTATTCAGTTTGAACCATTTTCCCATGTATTTCCAATCGAGAGGTCATGTTTTGTGCCTGGCCTTAGGTCATCGATACAAGAAATACCGGAATGCATTGTGTAGAACTCGGTGGGGCCATTCTGTGGTAAGAGGTTCAATCGGATAGGTATACCCTGCTCTGACTTAGGCTATATTAAACTTTTTTGAGATGAGGTCACTTGAACTGTACTGGTGACCTGACCTGAGATGACTTATCTTAACATTTTGATTCAAGCTGTGAAAATGATAAACGAAAAGGTGTACAAATTACGGCGAAGCTAAGCGCCACCGTTTTTATTCTATCTCCAAAAAATCCCGATGGGGAGGGGGCCGGTAACCTCCCCCGTCAATGCGCATGTTAATGCTGGAGGGAGTTGTTATAGCCCGTTATAAGAAAATTAGCCACAGCAGAGGAGCGGAGTAGTGGTTAGCGATTTTCATGATTTTGAACAAGTGGCGCTATGCGCGGTAGTGGTTTCAGCTAGGCTCGGAGCGGAAGTAGCGTTAGTGGTTTCAAAATTTGGTAGCAGTGCCCACTTCTGGTGACCATCCAACCCCTTAATTACCGGGCACACCCACTCCAATGTAAAAACTGCGGATTTGAGCCAGTAACGTCGCTCTCGCCTCCCAGTCACTTCCCAGCGCCGGAGTGGGGTTAATATATTGCAAGAATGTAATTGACTCAACGCCAGCTATGTTCAGCAAATACTAAGCATATGGATGCATGTTCCAAAACATTCGATTCAACTACGCCATTCAATGTAATTTTTAGGGCTTATCGACGCACCAACTGCCAGAATCATAAGGCGTCGCCGACTCTTCCCCTGTTGGAAGGGATTCTAGAGTAGGCACATTGTACAAGGATGTCCAGGGAATCCGCCAGACCTTGCACCCAGGTCGACCGCGTAGAAAGCAAGCACGCTAACTACTGCACCACCACACCCCACACTACGTCATTCAAAGGAACCCGGCAATTATCATTGTCTATTGTCAGTGACTGACTGAACTCTTTTCCCTATGAGCTTTTGCATCTGGCCGTTCATAAATCACGTAACGTCTGGTCGTTCATAAATCACGTAACTTTTTTTAGATTATGTAACCCCCTCCCATTCCCTAGGCTGACCCCCTGCACTACTCTTTTGCGTTACGTACGTTATGGACGTCACCTGAATATCCCTTAAAAAATCAGAGCCTCTCGTGCTACGCAGAATGCTAGGCTGCCACAGCTGGTGATATTCACTTTTAGGATCTGAATTCCATCACCTTGATAATTAATGACAATCCGTCCACTGCGCTATCCCTGATGCAGCATAAGTGGTTATTCCCGTAGATTTGGTCCAAGACGGCTCATGACCAGTGACCCAAAATAGGTTTTGCGCTAGGGTGTCGAGTGGAAAATTCCCCTCAAAATGTATGGTGGAGTAAAAAAATCAAATTTGGGTACTGAGGTGGTAAACTCTCAGAGCCCTTGTTTGAACTGAGGGATGGATATTTCCTTTAATTTTCTCAAAGTAATTATTTTTAAATCGTCCCCAAGCAGCATTGTTGGAGTATTGCCATGTGAAAAATTTAGGTTAAACAGGTAAATCTTTACCAACTGAAACCTCCTGATGCAGTCTCCAATTATTTTTTAAGGTATTGGTGAGTTTCCACAAACAACTTTTTTGGGGGGGCTCTGAGACCAACCTTCGAGGGGAAAGAACTCTGGGAGCCACCAAGACTAACATTTGTGGGATGAAGACCAACTCTTGGGGGCTTTCCCAAGACCAACTCTTGTGCTCCTCCTGTCCTCTCACACGACCAGCTCTAAAGGGCCCCTGAGACAAAATATCGGCGCCCCCTTAGACCAACTCTGCAGAGGGGGCCTCCGAGACCAGCAGGTGGTGAAAAATAAAGAAGGGATTTTTTCATTCAATACCTTGTGCCTAAATTATTTATCTAAGCATACACTGTATAGTTTTCCTTCCGGGACAACGCCCCTCCTATGCCCATACCTATAGTTATCGGAATTTTGGAGGCCACTCCTGACCTCAATCACTGCACCCCGCATACACCTATGCTAGGGCCCAGTAGAGCCTTGGCTTACACTTAACTAACCCAGACGAAACTACAAACCTTCTATCATGGCAATGAACTCTTCCAGACTCTTGCTAAAAGTTTCTTTTCTTTCCCTGTCAATTCCCCTGCTCCTCTTCACATATATACTCACCTTCATATGAATATGCCGTTTTCTATCAATGTAATCAAGCTACAGCCTTCTTTCTGTTGTTTCTTCCTTTCGTCTACAATCAGCCAGGCGCGGCGGGTTGCGACAGCATCAGAGCGACTACTACTTTAAATTTCTGATCGGTTGCTGCTTGCCGGTCGCCTGAGCTACATAATTTGCATTTTAAAAATTGCTCTAAATCAATTTTCTAAATCCTCATAGGCTATAAAATTCTACAACTAAAAGCACACGAAGAGGAAGACTAACAATTTTTTGTTAATAACGAATATGCAGCCTGCCTTTCAAAAAAGCCTAAAGATACCGGTTTTATTTACTAGATGTAAAGACAGGACAAGGCAAGACGTTTATTTTATCAACATACAAAACAGTCATGAGTCATGACTCTGTGAACGCTCTTCTTAGAACATACCTGTATGTTGAAAAAAGTTTTTGTCCTGCAACATAAGTTGATGTTAAAATGTGGTACCCCTTGAAAAACACCTTATGGAGAACAGGGAAAAGCCTGTTGGCCCCCAGTCTGAGCGTTTAGGGGGCATGGCCGTAACGGCCCCTCTAGATCCACCAGTGAATATAATTACCAAGGGAGACGTGTATGTATTGCGCCGCTACAGCGACGCCAGAGATCTTATCGTGGTGACATCAGTGTTTGCATTCGGACGTTTAAGAAATTTTGTGAAATGCAAGGGGGCACCGGGTAGAGTTGATGGGAGCTTGTCTCTTGGATCCACCTATGCTTACTGTCCGTTCACTGTTTTCTAAAATTCACCCTGAGTTATCAACTGAGTAGCGCGTGAAAGAAAAGCCTCCAGGGAGGATCGAACTCCCGACCCCTGGTTTACAAGACCAGTGCTCTGCCACTGAGCTATAGAGGCGCCGCAACTCCGCGCTCACGGTAAGATACACTGGTAGACAGGGAGTAGGACAAGCGTCGCCCTGAAATCGATACCTGTAGCGGATAGATAGATGCACAGCACTTTTAGCATGCTACGTAAATGCGAGGTCATTTTCCCCCGCAGTCGACACAAATCCCCCCCCAAAGGCTGGTCACACGAATGGTTTAACCCAATTACGCCACCCCTGTAAAAGTCAGAATCGGTAGAGGGGGGCTCCATCGGCCCCTGCGTGATATCTCCGAAAGTTCTCGACCGATTTCAATGAAACAAAAACCATTTTGTTTGCTTTGATGTAAACTCTCTGTCTAGCTATATATATATTTTCAAAAATTTCAGAAGGGAGGTCAGGGGGCAAAATAATAGAATATTTTGAACTTGTTTTCAACTGGTTACTGCGCCTCCATTTATTATTGGATTTGTATGAAACTTCGTGTTAAGTTCCATAATTGTATACTGATACACATATATTTCGGGTTTGTTGAAATTCGAAATTCAAGGGCGGAGCAGGAGGGGTAAATATCGGAAATTTTCGTATATATGCTTTTGACCCTGTTTTCGTATATGAAGTGACTTGACGTTTGTGACATGAAAGATGTAAGGAACCTACTTTTTCCGTTTTGTTCCCACGGGTGGATGCAGGTGCTTAAAAAGGGGGCATGTAACAAAGCTATTGCTTATTACCGCTTTTGTTTCGTTTTGAGAGGCTTGGTTCTCCAAATTTTACCTGCCAAATGCTGATTCTGGTACAAACTGACATTTTGTACGCATATTGATGCTAATTCATAGGCGGTTCCAGGAGCAGAAAAACGAAGTAAACCCATGAAATCATTAACATTAGTTGTTTGCATCTCCTTATAAATTGCTGCTCCCACTCCCTTAGCCCATTCTCTCTCCCCGAAGTGTATTCCTGGATCCGCCGCTGAGTGTCAACACTTCCGGCGTGCGTACGTTAGGAGGGGAAGATTACAGCTTCAAAGGGTTAGTGGGCCGCCGTGAGATAACACGATGCCCGGTCCCATTGCACCACTACCAATACTGCCTCAGTGCGAAAACAGCGCCGCGGTAACTCTTTGTACTTCAATATGTATAAAAAATGATAATGTAAACTACACCAAGCGTCTGGAACTACGGACGGTATAATGTATCCACACGGTGGTTAGCTTGGCTCAACATCCTCATGAATTTATAATCAGCTGTTTCAATACGATAGTCTACTTAGTAGGAATTTTGTTCCGGTTACCAGACTCAAATTATGGTCTGACGTCGCCACTGGCATGAAAACCATCAGAAAATATTACATATTGAAGCAAAACAGGGGCCAAACAATCTCCAAAGTTCAATTGAATCACACTATTGATGTACATGTCTCGTAAAATATGAAAATTATACCAACAGTTTTTTCTCCTGGATCCGCTCTTGGTGGAAACTATATGTAAGTGAAATATAGTATACAAAATCGATCATACAACTTTATTATTTACAACTTTATTATTTGTGTACTTCAGAGTCAATAATTGCAACAAAATAATGCGGTTACGAGTCATTATCTTGCCAACTACCCCACCCAAAACCTTGCTCTGCCACCGCCACTGATCCAAAAAACGAAACTAAACACAGAAATCTGTCTGCAACCATCCCAGCCAGAAATTTACCTCCGGCCCCGACCTGGCACAGCTTGGGCCAGCGCGGGCACAGAGCTCCGTGCAATTTCTGGCTGGCTGGGTGCAAATTTGCGCTAACACCCATATTTTCGGAGTTAGAGGGGGGCATCGATGGCCCCCGGTGGGGCGAAGGTGGCGCCGGACCCCCGGTGGGGCGCGGGTTAACACAGCAGTGGAGAGGGATCTGGCGTCAACGCGCACTGGAGGGGAACCTGGTAGGCCACCCTGAATTCTCGGAAACCAAGACGGTTAGAAAAACGCCCGTTGGAGGTGCGTGGGGCAATAGTGATCTACATTTTGACCAAGTTTCATTGACCTAAGTCAATATCTTCAAGGTCAAACGAGGTCGTAAAGGTCAAACCTGGGTCGTGGTAGAGACCTATTGGAAAAAAAACTATGATCATGCGGAAAACACCGGGAATTCATCAAAAACGGACTAAGGTCATATAGGGAAGGTGCAACACAATTACCTCCAGAAATTTTCAGGAAAAGGTCATTCAAGGTCGATGAACTCTGACGTAACAATGAGATGTTTACAATAATGTACAAATTAACTGACATTACGTAAAGTAAAAATATTTCTTTGTATCTGACACTGCGGGCTTTCTGAATATAGTATTTTCTAAAGAACACAGTTTATACTATGGTTTGGAATAAACGAAGAATAACACTTTGAGGACAATTTTTGGGCTTCGCAATATTTAAGCTTTGGTAGGTTTCTACGCTGCCGGTCGCTTTGGCCTGGTAAACATTCAAAAGAGATACCTAGCCAGCGCCCGTGAGAATTCCATTGTTTTTATTTGTCTTCTTATCACCCACCATTTACGGTTTATATCCAAAAAAGTACAGAATCCATAAATTGACTTGACTTGACTTGCCTTGCCTTGACTTGCCTTGCCCGAACTGTCCTCGGGGCTTCTACGTGCCGTACAGGGCGTTGTTTTTGTTTGTATTGTGTAGACCGTAGACACTAGCGGATCCAAGGGGGACCAAAGGGGCCCTGGCCCCCACTAAAACCTAAACAGTATATTTTGGCTGTCCCCAAAAGTACCAAATTTTGGCCGTTTTTCTTAAACAGTACTATATTTTTCCATTTTTTACGGTTTGGCCCCCTCAAAAGGTTGGTTTGGGCCCTCCAAAAGTAGTTCCTGGATCCGCCAATGACCGTGCGTGTCTGCAGATTTGGCTCGCTGATACAAATGATTTCAAATTCCAAAGTTTTCACTTTTTTCATAACAGGTATAAACTTATTGAGTCCAAAATTGCTTGAAAACTGTATATAACACTATGCTATAACTTTACCAGTTTGCAGGGTCAAATGACACACACAAGCACTGGAGGCGGAACTGGGGGGGGCAACGGGGCACGGTGTCACCCCGCTTAAATCAGAAATTTTAACACTAACCCTATGGCGTTGATACGAAAAAATTTAGTTGAAAAGTCCATGCCACCCCTCCTTAAAGTCGGACGTTCCGCCATCACTGCACACAAGTTCTTCATTCAATGGGGCCTTTTTATTTCTCGACGACTACAGAGAGAAAGGACAATGAACGTTCCGGAACATTAGGGGAGCAAACGATAAAGCTTGCTTTAATGGAGGCGGAATTGAGCTATTAAAGAACTTCAAAGGAAGGGTATCGGGTGGGTTATGAACTTTTTCTAGATTAGCAACGAGCTGTAATGAGCCAGGATTTTATGCTTGCAATGGTGCTATCTTGGATTCTGAATTTATACTTGGAGAGTGGTGCAATTCATATTCAGGCAACCAACATCTCCACTCTACATTTTTGGCAATACCATCGCCTCTTAACACGCGCCCCGCTGGGGGGGGCGAAATTCGCCCCCTCCTGGTTTTTCCCAGATAGCTCAAAAACGAAGAGACACAGAATAACGAAACTTACAGTACCTTATTCCTGATCACTTTTACACACCTGACCAAGTTTTTGAGTAAAGGTCATGTCAGGTCAAGGAGCTATTCAGCGTCAAGTGACCCGACCTCAAAACCTAAAATTACGAGTTTGAAGCAGCCCCCAGAGAACATTAGCAAACCGATCAGTTTGAAACTTCCACAATATAATGTCATTGGGGTCTACAAATCTGCTATTTCGGAATTTTGATATTGGTGACCTAAGGTGGGGTCAAATTTTTGGGTCACCCCATTATAAGTCTACGGTGAAAAATAGAATGGACTCGTTTTCAGGAAAAACTGTATTGATAAGGCTGAAAATCCTCAAACTGTCTGTTCTTACCACGATTTTGACCATAAAGTTGAGTTTTTGAGCATCTGACCTCTCAATGGTCATATCAGGTCACGGGAGCAGAGAGTGATTGTTTTGCCAATAACTCCTCACTGAATTGAGATAAAGTTCCCATTTTGCTTGCATTGTACTTATATTGTCACGGGGAGTCGATTGATATGCAACATGACCATACCAGGTCACTCTGTGACTCTGACCTAGGTCGAGGTCAAGTCATTTTGACTATTTGACTTAGCAAACTCATATTATACAACATTCTATTCGCCGCGATGAGAGGAATCCAATGATGCATACATATTTGCTCTAGCTCCCCTGGGGGCAGATCTAGAGAGGAAAACGTACACTGCTCTGTTGTAAGCCTATAGAGCATTCTTTGACCTATGCTGACCTCAATATTGACCTGACATAAAAAATATTTTTAAATTTTCTTCGTCTTGTCAAGAGCTTTCGAACGCCACCCGTAATTTTCCTTTAGCTTTCGTGGGGAACGAGATAAGAAGGGGGAGCGAAAAACGCCCCCTCCCAGCGGGGTGCGTCATGCAAGGGACCCCAGCGGGGCGCGTGTTAATACACGAGTAGGCCCTCAGACTGGGTCATTTCATGTTGGGATTCCAACCAGCAACCATGAAACAGAAAAGACGTTGCTTATCGCTATTAGACAGTAGGTACCTAACACATAATTGCATATATGTATACATATATTGTATATGTGTGAGAACACCTGGAACCACAGACCAAGGTCCCCATGATACCGGAGTGTTTTGAATACGTGTGCTGGGCTCAGCTTTTTTGTGAGAAAAATGCTCATTGCTCAGCACCTGTGTATATCCCTTGATTTGTTATCTGCCATGGACTTCCTATGGATCTCTGCTTGAACTGGAATGCTCAAAAAGTTTTCTTACTGGTACATTGCCAATTGTCTCTGATATCTAGGTATTTCCCTTGCAAGCTAAGGATAAAGCTGCTACACTACCTAAACATGTCAAAAATGTATTTGTTCATATTTTCACCCTCCTCATGCATTTTTGGCATTAACTTAAAGTGTTAGTTGGGGGTATCCAAATCACCATTGGGGGTACTCAACAGAGCGTTGGAGGTGCTGGGGCACCCCCCAAAGAGATATAAATACACGCTTCTGCCTTTCATTGTTTATTGTTTATTGTTTATTGTGACATCATCCAACCATTCCACACAGATTGGGCTATTCTATGGTTGTTGTCATACAGGTATGCACATTCATCGCTCTTTCACTCTACCGAGATCGTCATTTTTCTGTACAATATGTCAACGAAACGTAAGCAACACACTATCCGTCAACACACTAAGATATACAATATTATAAGAGAGACAATGGATAAAAAGATATTAAAAATACTATCCTGGCTGGTCATCAAGTGTTCTTAGCTATATCCCTGGCTATTGTTTTAAACATCTTCCATGGAATGTCTAGGAGGTCATTAAAACGACCAGTGTGATGATTATATAATTGAGACGCTCGATAACAAAACGTTCTTTTTCCATGGTTTGTTCTAGGCCTAGTCACAGCAAGATGATTTGACTGTCGAGTCTCACGTTGGTTCACTTCATGATTGAAACGAAACATTGCATGTAGTGCACGAGGTCTGCTTGATGTAAGCACCTTGTAGAGCAAGCAAAGGTCACTGTAAACCAAGAACTGACTAGAATTCAACCAGCCAAGCTGTCCCATCACATCCGAAATATGATCATATTTTCGACGCCCAGATAGAACCCTAGCAGCAAAATTGAAAATACTTTGAATTTTTCCAAAACAGGTATTATTTGCACTTCCAAAAACCTGAATACTTCACCAGATGTAAAATCACAGTTTTAAACACAGAAGGCTTGCTAAATGCACTACATATAAACGTCATAAGCTATGTTTCAAAGACCAACCGCATAAATAAATAAACCTACACTTTCACTCGTCGCACAATGTCCGAGGCCGGACCTGTTAATGCAATGCAGAGTAATTGGTACTCACAATAGTGTTCGTCTCGCTTCTCGGTGGCTCTTGGCCGTTGGGTAACTGGATACCAGCGGCTATAAGCCTGCTAGGGTGAAGGGGAAGTGAGCGGGCAGGGGAGGTGTGGAAGGTGGGGGGGAGGGGGGGGCGGCTGGCGACACCCGGACATGTTCTCACACCGCTGCGCTGCCAGCACGATAGCCGAGGCATTTTTGCCGGGTTGGGGAGGGAAGCCTGGGGTGTTTTTGCAGCGATGCATGCTCGTTAGGCCCCGCGTGGGTCGCCACTGACGACTGCAGTGAGACACTCTCCTCGGATCTGCTCAGTCCGTCAGGTCAGGTCGACCAGGCCAGCTCAGAAATCCACCCGCAACGGTAAGATGGTGCATACCGCGAAAACTACAAACGCTTTTATGTAATGTAGCTATATGGTAAGGGATTCCAGAATTTATTTTGGAGTACAACTATA
This sequence comes from Lepas anatifera, assembly GCA_034440635.1. Classification (NCBI taxonomy): domain Eukaryota; kingdom Metazoa; phylum Arthropoda; class Thecostraca; family Lepadidae; genus Lepas; species Lepas anatifera. The sequence continues at coordinate 1,272,129 of JAOTON010001665.1, forward strand.
ATGCCTGTGTGTCCTGATTTTGTCCCTGTAAAACTGTTATTTGTAAAAAAACATTTTAATTCATAATCATGTTAAAGACAAGAGAGTTGGACAGGCAGAGTATAGTTTTCAATAATGATTTCATTTTCATTGCTATTTTACGTTATAAAATATTGTATGTACGGTCCTATTCTGAACCGAAAAATATTTGTTCTTAGAAACAACGCTGCCATGGAATACAAGCCCAGGAAGTGCTTCCACATTCTCGACAAAATTATTAAAATTCAGAACGCTGATCAGCGTCAAACAGCTAATATGATAGAATACTGCACACTGAATGATACTGCATACTAGAATACTGAATACTCTGCATCTCCAGTGATTATATTTTAAGACATGTTTTGCGCTCATATTCTTTGTTTTGTTTTTTTCTTGATTAAGAATATCAAATGTGAGCAAGGGCCTCGGCGAGAGGCGACTTCGGAGGTCAAAGGTCGAATAATGTTTTCACTGTTACTACCAGGTTTAAACTGCGAGAAAGACGGACAAAACCGAGTGCAAACGCTAAGGGCGTCACCACTCAACAATTTCAAACCACATTTGTTGGCCTTTTTCCAGGTACAGTACAATTAAGGCGCAGTTGGTGCAAATGACCAAAAAGCATGAAATGAGGCTCTATTGCTGAAAAAGCACAGTGTCTCGTATACAGAAAAAAGCCGACACACTTACAGGCAATCCCGTACAATCATGGCTGACCTGACGCACCCGACAGGTCGAAAAAGTCCAACAACCCCGATTCCGCCACATCAGCGCATTAAATACGCAATGCAGCTGAGTGTTAAATGAAAAGTCAGTTTGCTTGAGTTATGAATTGTTAACAAATATCGCGACAGACTCGATCTCCTTCGTTTTCCGGCCTTTGTCATAATATAAGTACCAAGTTGATCTCTATTAGCTAATTAGGTGAAGTTTCGTAGAACACAAGATAATTTACGCCATAAACAGCCTCACTTCCTGATTGGAAAGCCTAAAAGACACAAGGAAATGTAGATAAGCTCTTACTCCACACCAGCAGGATGGAGATTCACCTTTTTAACATCAAAGTTATAAATACTTAGCTCTGATATTCCGATTCTTAATGTTGTATGTAAAATGATATAATTTTTGCAGCCAATCGAGTTAAGCACCGGTGGAGGTCTAATAAACGGGCTCTTTGGTAATTATTTTTTCGGCCTCACCAGCGGAAAGCCTGGGAGGCTCCCGTGCTTTTTAAAGTGAGGATCGCCCTTACCCCATTTTTGAGCCAGAAAGTATTTGGCGCAAGGATTTTTGCACGGGACTCATTCAAAGTGCCTTATGTAAGGATATAAACTTCATGCCTTGTCTGAAGCTGCAACTTTGTATCATACGAAAAGTGTGGTACCACCAACCTAGGCAACCAAACAGGGGAAAATGATACCTAGAAAAATTACCATTTTAAGTGTTCTTTCCTGGCCTTCTTACAAAATGATCAGCAAAAGAAACGTATTTGCTAAAATCGGTAATATTTTGCTTCGACACGTCATGAGATGGAGTGAAGAGAAAATTAGTGGTAGACAGTCAGACAGCTTACATAAACATATCACACATACACTCCAGTGTTTCAGTGACATATATCTTCATTGTTAGGTCTGCGCCCTTACAAAATTTGCAGTGACGCCTCAGACCAACACATGCATTATTTTAATCCGTGTTTTCCATATGAACATAGGACAAAAATTTCGGCTGGAAAATAAATAGGCATACGAAGCCCAGTGAACCTAACAATGTGAAAGATGGCCACAGAGGCCCATGAGAGATGTCTAGCTTATAGCGCATGGTATTTGTCACTGACATGAATCTAAACACCAAATTCATTAAAGCGAGACTTGTTGCAGATTTTTGGTGCACTAAACTTGGAGACAAAATATAGATTTCGCTACCACATGTCCATCGTGTTTCTCCAGCCTGACGTGTTGACCCTCCATCATGTGCAGGTCTCGGTCAGGATGTATCGGTGTGGCCTGGTACCGTTAGTGTTGATGTCAGTCTCAGTGAACGGCACCAGCGCCGACAACATTAGCGTCGACAGCGGCATCGTCACCAACGTCAGCGAGACTCTGGGTCCAGTCCGAGACCTGGGTGTGAAGAGCCCGTCCCCGGTGACCCTCCAGTGGCAGCTGCCCCTTGCCAGCGACAGCCCCACTGCTTCAGGCGTCAGGCTGAACATCGGAGCCAGTTCTGGCACTGCTGGAGACCAGCGCCAGTTGACTGGCCTAGCGTTGTCACAGTCGCTGGTCACATTTCCAGTGACCATCTCCCCAGTGACGCTGTCACCAGTCGTGGCGCCCGGTGCCGTGGCGATGACACCGCGAACCATCACGCAGCCCGTCTACGTTCCGTCCCAGAAACCGGAGCATGGTACCGAACTGCACCCTAGCGCAACATCTGAGCCGGGAAATCTACCCAAAACGTTGCCGGAAGTATCCTCTACCGTCTATAGGAAGCCACATGGAGAACAGGCAGCATCACTGGCCGGGTACGCGGCCCTGAAAACCTCAGAGGTTGTGACGGCGGACCGCGTCAATGGCCACCCATCCAACGGAGTACAGAGAGGAAGCTTGTCAGCGACGAAGCCGTGGAGGCAGCAGCATGTTCAACAATCCTTCCAAAACACAGCAACGGTCGGACACGGTGGCGTTGAGTACAGGCCCGTTTCAGCCAAAGTTCCGAGCCACGGTGTCAGACCGCCATCGACACCCCATTCTCAAAAGTACAGCTCGCCCTCAGGTATGCGCCACCGTAGTTACACTAGCTTCCGCGGAGGAACTGACAAAGGACACGTGCAGAAACATGTGCAATATGGAGCTCCGATCCGTCCATACAGAGCCCCAGCTAGGACATACGGCTCAGCCAGTAACGTCAAAAGTGCACCATCGAAGGCGTACGGAAGACCAAAAAGGCTTATGGTGCACCAAGCAAAGCATACGGGACACCTAATAAGGGCTATGGTATACCAAAGAAGATGCATCAGGCAAACAATCACTTCTACAAGACGCCAAATAAGGATCACTTTCCGATCTACGCATCCAAAGGCCACTACAACACCATTCACAGACCAAGCAAACAGCGTGACAAAACACAAAAAGTATACATTATCCATATATACAAAAACAGACATAAAAAGCGAGGACATCATTCTAAACGGTTTCCCCACAAAGGAGGCCACCGTTACAGACGCAAGAAGCACCATAGTAGCGGAGCGGACGAACGCCATAGTCCAGAGGAGCACACTCTGCACTTCCGTTCCGCAGGTGCCGACCAGCGCCGGAAGGAGGACTACTCCCGTTCAGAGGGGGAACACAACTCAGCATACGACGGCAATGCCGGCTATGGTCAGTACCAGTAAGAAAATCAACTTTCTAGAAGCATGATGCGTGTTTTCTTAATTTGAAGTGTGAAACTAACCATAGGTACTACCAATAATGTACTACTAATACCTGCTACTTTTGTTCTATATCAGCTTTCTTTGTGAGCCTGCTGTCAGGGAAAGGGAGCCAGACCGGTGCCTCTGGCAGCCCCGGATAGACATTTGAGAAATATCCAAATCAGTGGCGGAGGAGGGTCTGGACTGAAGAGGGGGGGCACCATAGATTTTCAAACATTTCTTTCCAGTTCCAGTCAAGGCTATGGAACTAGTATCTAGTATGCCCCAGGGTACCGACCCCGTCCTCCCCAGTTTCTCCTTCTTTAATCCAGATGCCTGGTTTGAGGGTGCATAACTCAAAGTCGTTACGCCGGTAATAAATATATTTTGCATGGTATAATACACTGTGAATATCTTACAGACAAGTCCCTTTTCATTTCTCGTGCAGTATTTTATATTGCTTATGTTTCGTTCAATGGCAAGAGGAGCTCGGGAGAATTTCGGTGTTGGATTCTCCATAATTAAACTTCAAAGAAGGCATCTGATCACTGCCTCGTGATAGGTCGGACTACTGGTTCACCGAGAGTGCCTTTCTTCAGTTACATTCCAATTCCGTAGGTATAGCATGGTACGAGACCGGTCTCCACCAGGGTCATTTCAAGGTTGACAATTGTCATACACCGGGGTACTGGCATATGTTTGACCCAAAAATTATAGTCAGGTGTTTGCTAAAAGAACATAACATGACTAATTTCGAACAGTCAGGCTAGAAATGCGGGATTTTGTTCATAAGAAAAACGTTTAAAATATCTCCAAACTATCAATGTAAATTGTAACTTGGAAAGAGACTCGTTGCGCAGAAAATATTGGTTTCACATTCTTTAAAACGTAACTGTATTATTTAGTAGCAATCTTCCAGCTATCACAAGGACAATACGAGCAGTTGTATTGCTACTAATGGAGACTTCTGACGCCCACCCCAAATTTGTCCATCATGCCAACTTATTTTTAAATATGACATTTTCTGGCACCAGATAAAGAAGGCTGATACGACTGAAGTTGGTGTTAACTGCCATTGACGGTGACGGAAGCCGACGGGGCAACTTAAAACACCATGACGCACTACATTGATACAGAAAAGGTCACGGGTGACACTGTAACATTACGCTAATTTCTAGCACAGACGATTTTGCGGTAGCATTGACCTGTGGATGATGGAAGTCCTTGCCCACCTCTATTGTACTCCGACAAAAGAAATATAATGCTCGTTTGATCAATACGATCAGTGGCACGGTCGTCGAGTCTTCTGGTCCCTTCTCACAGTGATCGCCCCTGTTTTGCGTAGGCCCAGTGGTCCTTCGAGCTAGTTACCTTGTAACTACCGGCACCAAAAAGGTGAGCGGGGTCAACCCCCGGTTACGAGCCGCCATGGTGTGAGGTCATCAGAGCGCCAGAAGTCCTTCAACCTGCCTTTCACATTGAAAACGTTACCATGTTTGAATGTTTTTTTTTTGCCAGTACCCAAAGCGTAAACGGCATGTTTTCAGCACTATTCCGCAATATTTGTAACCTTTTATTCTGGGTAAATAGCCCGTAACTTGTCGAGTTTGTACTCATTTTACATTTCATTCACACCTTAAAAAAGTCATACAATGAAGAATGGGACTCCTTCCGGTGAGCTGAAGTTTTTTCGGGTGTTTGCAAAGGAGGAATCAGTTCACTTCATAACACTGCAGCGATATGAGAGGAATATAGCAGATACTGAAGTAGATCATTCAATTTTAGCGCAGTTTTTTGTTTCCCGTGAATAAGCGATGCATATAGATAACAAGGAATTGAAAAAAATCAATGCAATATTGATGATTTATATTTAATGCTTAGCATCAAACAGGGGTGTAGAATTATGGAAAGCATTTAGACTGTCTAGTTTGCGATATGTCTTGAGGTATTTGATTAAACCCGGAGTTTAACGTTTTTGAAGATCTTCTTGCACAACAAAATGTTTCGTTCTAAATTTCAAAACACGGGTTTATTTTTTCTGACACGAAAATAAGTTGATTCTACAAATTTCCTAACCTCACGAACTGGCGTTACTGTCTAAGGCCGGAATAAGCGGCTTTATCACTTCCCTACAACGATAACTCTATAACTCCATGTCTCTCTATATTCTGAATCTCTAATGCACGTGTAAATTGTATTGCCCTTCTGTGAGCCTGGTTCGGGTTTAGTAACCTCGCTTTCTTCGGGGCGAACGCGCGATCTTCAGGCAAGCGACGTCCACCAGTGCTGGCGGACATCTTCATAAAATATTTAGATATATTTTCACCTTTAGCAGAATTTCGGTTTAAGTTCATAGCCTGCCTTCATCAACAAAATCCCCGACGAGTTCACGTTCTCAACATGGCAACATTTATGCAACCTTTCCACCATTAAGTTGGAAGCTTTAATCTGTGACCTCTTAGAGGTAATTCAACGCGCATTTAGAAAGGTGGCACCCACTAATAACTTAGCACGGAGAGGTGATAAGCTTTAGTTTTGACGTATCTTTGTTCATGCTGTCATCCTTTTGATGCCTGTGTCATCTATTGATGCCTGTGTCGTGACCGTAATAGATCGTACGGTAGCCTTGGCGTGAATTTTTGGTCAGGTTATTTTCATATGGTGATCCAGTGTGGCCATCTGATACGTCCTCTGATTCACCGTAACGAGAATATCCTGATGATGCCTAATAATCGATATTAACTCTGTCTAGTCAGAAGCTAGGGCCAATACCTATCACTAGCCTGTCACCTTCTTTGACCTATCATGATCTCAATGTTAGCCTAGCTCATAAATTTGTCGAGATATTATTGCAGTCGTTTCTCATTTCGCCGTTCACTTGCTCACCCTCCCTCAAAGGAGACGAGATAGAGTTTATCTTTAGAAAGCTTCCTCCCGTAGGCATCGAAGGTGGATCGGAGGCCCGCTAGAGGGATATTTAAACTGACGTTAAAGGGAATGTGGCACCTTCACAACGTGATTTTAACTGAGTTAGCCAAGTTGTAAAGCAGGTCGGAAAACCCGGTACTCCATATTTCATTTGACTTGGAACTCGATATTTCCGTAGAAAAAAGCTAAAACCTACCTGACACCAGCCCCCCTCAGCCCCCGTCGCCGGCAGCCATTGTTGTGAGCTACTGGTGTGACGACATATGCTGACGTCACGATGAGCATCAGCCAATCGAAGCCCTTGAAGCGTTTCAAGTATGGTAGTGGTTGCCAGATCGTGACCTCATCCACAGTCCGATATTTATTTCTTTTTCTAGAGGAGTATTTTTAAAAAACAAAATATTGAGCTTATTGTACATTTTTCAGAGAAATCATGAGTGGTTTCATTATTTTTGGCTAAAAAGTACACCAAATTTCACTAAATTCCAGGATTCGACCAAGGTGCCACATTCCCTTTAATAGTCAACTTTCAGTTTGACACACTTGAATTTTTATAAATAAGCAAAACATATGTTCCACATGATCTCAAGATCCTAGTCATGGTAAAGGATGTTTAATTTTAGTGGGTATGCCTACGTCTACATTGGGGTTTCCGAAGCATCAGGTGTCCAAATACACACCCCTGGTATCCAGAAACATTTTCAGTTACTGTGACGGCATAGAAAGTCACAGAAAGGTCATGGCGAGATGTTTGCTCCAAGGTGGTCTAATATTAAAAAAATATTGATCTGACATAACGGGGAAGTATTGCTTCTAACCTATTGGATCTGCCTTGCATACGCGTATGCAACAGCCATAGAACGAACACCTTTGATCTGCATTGAACAAGGCTAGGAGGAATGCAATAACTTAAATGGATACGTTTGCCTAAAATCATGTCATTGACGCTACAAAATTGTTTTAACAACGATTAAGACTATGCTCAACACGTTGTACGCTATACCACATACCAGACATTGACAACTATGAAGGACTATGATAAGCCTAAGTTGATAATATTTGATTTTTACCCACGCACCAACCGCATGGTTCATTTGGCGTCCCCAACTCTTTCCCTGTTGGAAGGGTTTCTCGGGAGCCAAATTGCTCCTTGAGCAAGGAATCCATCCGGCCTTGAACCCGGGTCGGCCGCGTGGAAAGCGAGCGTGCTAACTCAATTAAAGCTGTGCCAACATTGTAACTGAACAGTTTTTCTCTCCCCGCGAACGTCCGCTTCCACTGACGAAATTCCACGTTTTCGTTCCGCCCTCCGGCGCTGTTGCGGCCGGGCGTCAGGGAGGGTGGTCTGCGTTCAGTCCGGCCAGCGGCCCGACTCCCGGCAGACAGGCCGGTGTTGTAGCACGTGTTGACAGGCTGCCAGGAAAATTTGCACCCGCCGCTGGTGATACCGAGCACAGTGCGCCGCCGCACGACGGTCGCCAGAATAAACGCCTCACCTGCGCGAAAACGGCGTAACGGTGAAGTCGAAGGTATGGACAGTTGGGCACGGGAGACGCGCCCTCCCAAGACGAAGGGAGGACGCCTCCTAAAATATTTCGGAATTGCACTGATTATTTTAACCTTTTCTCCTACCTATCGACATGGACTTACACATGCTCCAGGCGAATTAGCTCGTTACGGCTCTCCCAGCTGGCCTGTATCTATTGCTTCGACTCCGCCCCCCGCAACCGTTGTCACCAGCTTGGAGGTTGAAACTTCCATTTAAAAAATCCGTGGCGACGCCCCAGTTGAAGGGTGGCACGACAGAGAAAAGGCAGAAGCACCACGATGCAGCCGAAATGATATTAATGTTAATTAAGGACTTAGGTAACTAGTATTCAATATTGAATATTCAAATTAACAACAACTGAGCATCATATTTCGTTCTAATTAGCCTTCCTTAGCATCTCTCGCAATGTCAGTTCTGTGCAAGAGATACCGAGACTGGGTCCAATGGTGGATCCAGGTGCAATTTGGTCATGACCCCCAAAGCGGCCAATATTTTTCCACTTTCAGCCGCTTTTCTAAGCTAAACACTTAAGCTTTTCACGAGGTTGCCTGGTTTCCCTGCCCCATACATGCCTGGTCTAAATCCACCCCTTGGGTAATTATTGTGCTGCTGCCGTGAATTATTCACGGTATAGGTAGGCTTATATTGGTTATAAATAGGGGAGGGATATGTGTTATAGCTACCTGTGACCAAGCTGCATATCGTTAAGATACCTATCCTTATATGCATAGATTAATCCATGAAACCTAGGATGCCATAACAAGATCATGTGTTAGCACAAGACATTCTACGCTCTGGGCTTGTGCGAGGGAGTTTCATCGACCAGTTGTAATTTATGCTAATTAGAAGGTTAATTACCATTCTCTCCAGAGAAAGGCAGTTTTACCGAATGCCTTCTAAGACACGAGATTGGTATTGACTTCACACAGGCCCACTTTCCGAGCCAGCTCATGATGGTTTATCAAGAGGGCATGACGAAAAATCATATGACAGAAGCGTATCCAGGACTTGCGATGGGGAGCGGCACTTTGATAAGGCGAGGGGATACAGTTTCAACTCGAAGGGTGCCATTCCTTAACCCTTCACTGCCTGGGTGGTCCGGTCGGACCCTTTCAGTTTTTTTGCGGAAATTCCAAGCCAATTTGAATGAGACGCGCGGCGTTTTGCATGCCTTTAGAGTGATAAATTTGACAGCTTAAGACGAAAAATGGCATCAGGTCAGGTCAGGTCAAGCTAGTAAGTTATGATGTCATTCCTAAACCCATGTAAGGCGATTCTGTTCTTCTAAGATGAGGCTGACAAGACTAGAGTATAACTCGGCTTCTAGCATAGGTAGACTAAGTTATAACACCATTCAAAAGCTCTTAACCTTCGCCCGGGTGGGGGTCTTTTTAGACACCCCCTCGGGTTTTTCCGAAGCAACCAAAAAACGGCGGCGCGCAGCGCCGCCAAACTTGGTTTAGCTGTTTCTTTATCATTTTTACATCTTTCCTGAAAATTTCAGCTCAACGTCATATCAGGTCAGGTCACCAGGCCAGGTGAAGTGACCTCACCTCAAAAAATGCTTAGGATCGCATAACTAAAAGAAGGGTTAATCGATCAAGTTCAAACTCATACCACACATTGGGCTCACCAGGAGCTACAACATATGTTCCGGGATTTTTGATATTGGTGACCTAAGGTCATGTGCAGAGCATGACCTCCCCATTGTAAATGCATGGGAAAAATCACGAAATGAGCTTTTCTCAGTAAGTATGGATGGAATCAACTTCAAACATCGGTTACGACCTGTTCTTAGTCCATTTCTGAAGTTTATGCCCAAAAATTTTGACTTGTGACCTTTAAAAGGTCACCTTAGGTCAAAAAACATTTTTTGGTGTTTAACTCTATAAATTTTAAATAAACTAAGATAGAACTTTTATTTTGTCACCAGTGTTTGTATAGTCACTGCAAGTCAAATGATATACATCATGACTATACCAGGTCAAGTTGGGTCAGACCGTTAACCTGGGTCAGGTCAAATTCTTAAATTTGACCTGGCATAGCAATATCATATCTCATTCGATTCGTATTGACGAGAGGATTGCAATGGTGCATAAACTATGGCTGTATCTTGTTTGGTTTGGAAGCTGTTAGCGAAAAAGTAAACGCCCTTATGCATGGGTGGCTATGGACATTCCCAAGAATATGCCCAATATTCAGTGACCTGTAGCTCCCTAGGCTTTGATCTGACACGAAAATGAATGCCACTGCCATAAAAGAGCATCTCAAGAGCTTTTGAATGGTGTTAGAAAAATGTTTCTAGCTATCATAATTTCTGAGATATATGAGGTTTTCTTAGTACACCTCATATTAGCTATTTTGACCTATTTTGACCTCTGGTGACCTTGATATTGACCTGAAAAGAAAAATGACCGAAGTATTTTCAATATCATTTTTGAAGAGCTATGGATTGCCGTTTTGCGCTTTTTTCTAGCTCTATTAGTTTTTGAGATCGTGGGGGTCTTTTTTACCCCCCCCACCAGGGCGAAGGTGGCTCGTACCCGCCACCGGGGCAAGGGTTAAAGCGATAAATCTGCTTGCCGCATGCGTTTTTAGATCAGATTAATACCAAAGTCACCAGAGGTTACCAAATGTCAAGGTTTTCTAAATTGTTGTGTCTCATTTAGAAACGAATTATTTGTGCCAAGTTCTAGTGAACAGACTAGTGAGAGGCTCAAAACAAATATTATACCATGTTTCTATTTTAAATGATGATTATCGGCGTTTTCCTAAATTTGGCCACCGTAGTGATTTTCGGAAATCCAGGCCTCTGCCTGAAGCGACTGATTTCAGTGTGCTGATGCACTCACCCCAGTTTTCGAGTCACTGCCCATGGTGTGTTGGCCAATTCCATAGCGTGAGCAGATTCGAAACACTGATCATCATGAGTGTGTTTGATTTCAGATGGCGACGCTGCCTGTCCTGATGAGACGAGCCAACTGGGATGTCTGCGAGCCTATTTTTCTGAGAAGTGCAGCATCGACAGTGAAGGCAGCTGTGGCAGGGGAGACGCCTGCTGCTACTCGGCCTGTATGCGCCACCACGTGTGTGTTCAGGCCTCCAAAGACAGGCCGTGGTGGAAACTCTGGTAGGATCGTTGTTTGATCATCAGTGTGATTTTTTCGCTTAACTCGGCACCACCTGAGTTCTTGTCGCACCCACCACCGCCAGGGGGCGGGGGTCCGATCGGACCCTCCGCACTACGATCTCGGGAACCGGTGGGGATACGGTCAAAATTCAAACAACGCTGGAAGCGCCTTATCGTTTTCAACTCTCACGTCGAGTATGAACCATATCCGTTGACTTGTACGTCACAAAGAGTCAAAATGGGTCAAATTTTGACCCATTTATAAAATATATTTCATAACTTGGAAACAACTAGACCTAGAACAAAGCCAAGGGCATCAATGTGTTTTTATTGACCTAAGGATTAGAATGATATGAAGCATGACGTTGAAAGGTCAAACTGTGACCTTGACACTAGGTCAAGGTCAAATAATATCTTATATTCATGTTGCACATCACTCGAATCCTTGCATCATATGGATGTAGCTTAAATCATTCAAAGGTTATATACATCAAAAATTTGCAAACGATGACTTTGGAGCCCTCTGTAAGCCTTTGGCAGACTCTGGCACCCACCTGATATTGTCTACCGCCCAAAAGCGGTGCTTCCCTGGTCCGGACGGTAGGTCTCCCAACCACGTGTCCCTTGCCCCATCCACCGATCGGAAATCTTGAAACCGGCTATGGAGGCTAAATTTGGTTCCATTGTGTCCTTGGCACAGGGGTCCGGGTCCCACCATTCCAATCCATGGAAAGGGAGGGAGAGGCGACTCCTTTGTCATTCATCCTAAAGCAGCGCTGTCTCTACATCATCTCCTGGCATATTCTTACCTGTGCAGTTTCTACTCTATCTTACCGCTGCGGAACAAAATGTTGAATATAAGATATTGAGTAAGAAAAACGATATGATGTCTGAGCGCAAGAGAACAAGGAAACAGAAGATGAACAATGAATGGTGAAATATGGCAAACACATAAAGGTAAAGAAAAACAGCGCAACTAACGGCAGCAAATTATACCCCAACTCATTGCAGAGAGACGCATATAACGATGTGTAACAATTCACTATTCCACTGTGCCCCGACATAGTGCAACCTAAGCCCGAATGGAAGGGGGAGTGTCTAAAAGTCTATACTTCCGGCCAGGTTTAGTGATTTACCTAATTATGTATATTATAGAGTGGTTCAGCGTTACAGCCCGATGGCGTGGCTAATGGTGATGAGCCAAAATCCATCTCTTAGGCATGATACATCCAACTCATTGTCTTATCCAGTGAATGTGAATTTATTCATAATACAAAATCTTATGTGGAAACGTCAATAGAGACAGCAATGTCAAAGCTGTTCAAGTATGTGACAGAGCTTGACCGACAGTTGAAGATAATGCCGCCTTCTGGATGCCCGATTAGCCAAGTTTGGTTCGGTTTCAGCCGCGCCGAGTGATTGTAAATCAGTGCCGGATCCAGGACTTCGGGAAGGGTAAGCTCCACAGGGCAGCCTATACCACCTGGGGGTGCCTTTCGAGCATTCCGAGCGACTCCGTCACCATTGCAATTTTTGCCGATGTCTGAGGTGGTGAGTTTTTTAAAGTCTTACCGAGAAGAAGCGGAGCAAGTCTGACCAAATGGGCGCGGCTGTCCACAGACGGGCGGCCAAACAGTCGAACAGAAACCTGCAGCTGCCAGCGCACGGGCGACAAACAATGAACAACATGAGAAAACGTCTAAAGGCAAAGGCATTTCTCGCATATTAAAGGGGTTCAGGGCGGCTTCGGTGCTCGACCTGAGCGCCACATATCCACAGCGGCCGACTCCACGAACCTACCGGGGAACGGCGACTGCCCCCCTTTCGCTCTCCTTGGATTCACCCCTGCCGTATAAAGTGGCAGCATGGAGGCACCGTCCATCTCACACGCAGCTGTTTCAGTGATGACGCGCTGGCCGTCACACTAACTACCGTGGCCGGAATGACGCGCTGCCCCGCAGCTGGTGCCGACAGCGTGACGAGCGCGGACGTCCGCTCCGCCAGCGAGGGTGAAAGTTGGCTTCGAGAAACAAAGACGGAAATACTGAGGTGCAAATTTCTACAGGTGATTTTGTAGTACATTCTGGAATTGAACATCATATGGTACATTGTTTTTGTAATCCAATTGATGAAATAGGTCACGCCGTGCACGTAGGAAACGTTAAAAAATATAAGTTGCAAAACAAAAATGTATTTAAAAATGGAGTTGTTCTCCAATCATGAAAAAATTACCTGGCTACCCTTTTAAGCCCTCTCCAGCACTCTATTCTGTGACAATCAGGGTTTTTACCCATCAAAACCGTCTGTAAAAAGGTGACCTTTGAACCACTGGTGGCCAGGGCCCACTATCGAAAGTAGGGCCTATTTTGGTAGGCTGGGCCCTCTTTAATCGATAAAGCCACGATGGCCAGCGGGACTGTTTGCGCAACAGGGCCAAGTCCGACTCGCAGGCTGTCAGAGCCCGGTCTATAGCCTCCAGGGACCTGTCTGACTAGCTCGGTCCTCTTTCAGTGAGGAGGCTGTGTGGCTGATAGGGACCATTTTAGCCCACAGAGTCCAGTCTGAGAGTCAGTACCCTGTTTAACCAGAAAAGCCTCTGAACTATTGTAACCGTCTATTCTCCGCATGGTCCTCTGGTTAGCTGGGCCCTCTACATAGGAGCAACCAAGTAGGAGCGGCTAGTGCGGTGGCCCCCTTGAGAGCCTGGAGGGCCCTTCGAGGATAGCGCGAAGCGCGGCCGGCACGCATTATGCTCTGTGACCCGCCGTGGAACTTCATGCCCAACAGGGCCCTCTTAAGCCCTCTCCAGTACTCCATTTTGTGACAAGCAGGGTTTTTTTACCAGAGTCCTCTAAACCACTGTCACCCCCAAGGCCCTCATCGGCAATAGGTCCCTCTCTGGTCAGCTAGGCCCTCTTCGACCAATAAGAACGCTATGGCCAGCAGGGCTTTTTTGGGCCACGGGGCCCAATGCAAGTCGCAGGATCAGTTCAAACATTCAGGGCCCAGTCGGACCAGCTGTGCCCTCTTTACGTAAGGAGGCCGCTGCGGCTTGTAGGGATTGTTTTAGCCCTCTGACTGTGAGGACTCTCTTTAACTAGCGAAGCTTCTGAACTAGTAAAACTGACTATTTTCTGCAGGGCTCTCTATCACCATCTGGTCCGTCTCTTGTCAGATAGGCCCCTCCAGAGCCGCAGCCAAGGAGATGAGATTGGGACGGTGGCCCCCTTGAGGGCCCCCTCGAGGACGCACTGCCCCTATCGCACCATACTCTGTGACCTGACGTGGAACTTCCTGTCAGATGGGGCCATCTCAAGCCCACCACAGCATCCCATTCTGTGAAAAGAAAGGCCTTTTGACAATCGAAACTCGTTTAAAGAGGGTCCTCTTAACCACTGTGGTCCCCAGGGCCCTGTGTCGACATTAGGGCCCTGTTTGGTCAGGTGGGCCCTCTTTAATCGATAAGAACACTATGGCCAGCATGGTTTTTTGGACTGCGGGGCCCACTGCGAGTCCCAGGGCCAGCTAAAACCGTCAGGGCCCTGTGGTAACATCTGGGCCCTCTTTAAGCGAGAAGAGCATTGTGGCTAGCACGAACCACTCTAACCAGTCACATTGTAGCCACTCGTTCACAGCGCCAACTCTGACTATCAGGACCCTCTTTAACTACAAAGACTTTTGAACTAGCAGGACTGACTGTTCCCCACAGAACTCTCTATCGTCATCAGGGACCTCTCTTGGTCAGCTGGAGACCCTACATGTACATGACCAAAGAGAGGATGTTGGGGCGGCGACCCCCTGGAAGATGCACTGCCCAGCTGTACTATTTTCTGTATCCCGCCGTGGAACTTCATGTTAGACAGGGCACTCTAGTTCTTCATTCTATTATAAGCGGGGACCTTTTGATCATCAGAATCCTCTGAACCACTCTGGCACCCAGGGTCCTCCTGTCGACAGTAGGACCCGCTCTGGTCAGCTGAGTTCTCTTTAACCGATAAAGCCACCTTGGTCAGCAGAGCGCTTTGGGCACCAGGGCAAACTGTGACTTGCAGGGCCGGCAATAGCCAGCAGCGCTATAGCTGACCCTAAGCAGCTGTCCATGACTGTCTGAACAGCTGGGCCCTCTTTAAATAAAAACCCTTGTGGCATGCACGACGTTATTAGCCCGAAGGGCCCACACTGATAATCAAGACCCTCGTTAACAGAGGAGCCTTTGAACCAGTAGGACCGACTGTTCTCCGTAGGACTCTATATCGTCAGAAGGGCCTCTCTAGTTAGCTGGGCCTTCTATAGACGATACCGAGGGCCCGGTTGGCCCTCTAAATCCAAGAAAGACCTGTGTAGCTTGTAGGCTACTTTAAAACAGCAGACAATTTGTGACCCGAAAGATGTTTCGTGGTTATAATGCCTCTATAACCTATAGCCAGCACAGTCCATTATAACCCATAGCGCTGTCCATAAACGGCAGAACCAGCTGGTCGCTCCTTTTCACCCTCGCCCCAGTGGGGAGTGTTTTCAACACCCGGTCGGGCTTTTCCGGCGGCACGAATAAACGGCGGCGCGAAGCGCTGCCATACTTGACACAGCTTATTCTTGATCAATTCCGCAACTTTCCCCAAAATTTTAAAGTTGGGTAATCTCACGTCAGTTCACCAGTACAGGTCAATTGAAATCACCTCAAAAATACTTAAGGTGGCATAAGTAAAAAAATGGTGATTACATCCAATTGAAGCATATCGACATAGTGAGTCCATCGAGGTTTACGAAATATATTCCGGGATTTTTCGTATAGACGACCTAGGGCCAGGCAAAGATCATGATCTCTCCATTTCAAATGCATGGGAAAAACGGAAATTGGCCGAAAAAATACTCTATTTCTGTAGATACCGCTTGAAATACCTTCGTATTCTCCAAATCATGGTATCCTAGGCCCTTTTATTGGTTCATGCTGCAAGTTTCGACCTGTGACCTTTGAGGGGTCATATGAGGCTACTTAAGCAGGCTTTCAGACTGGGGTCAATAGCTTTGCAGGACATTATGATAAAGCTAATATGTTGATACCATTACGTTTGGATTGTTATTTTGAATCGACTGATATGCATACTATTGTATAACAGTGACCGACAGGTATTCACATTTCAACATCTGCTGTTGGTTGAAATGTGCTATCGACTACGCTAGGTTAGATGGTGGCCTTGATCTGACCTTAGGTGGGGCCATTTTTTATTTTTGTTTTGACCTAGTAGGGTCATACTATATATCATTCGACTGGCCGTAACGAGGCGCATAAACGAAATGGCACTTTAAAAATGAATATAACTGAACTTGTTGCGATTGCAAGGTGGTCTGGAAACTGTTTTGCGAAAATAGTTGACTGTATCAATTATGTGAGTGTTACCTATATATCGTTCGGTTTTTTTCATCCAGAACCTTTTACAATCACCGTCAAACAGAGAAAGCAGGAGGATCAATTGACCGAATCTATTTTCAGTATTTTGCTTCTGGTGTCGAGAGAGGGAGACAAATAACAAACAGATAGCAGGTCACAAAGATGACGAACAGGTTACACCGACAATATCGGTTGGATACGGTCTGCAACCACTCGGCTGGGTTGCACCGGTGAATACTCACGCGTACAGGCCTGCTCTGGCCTGTACCGATCCTTAAGGGTGCGTTACCCTCGACACATGCACCACACGACATGACCCGTCAGAACTAATACCCTGTTTCCCCAACAACAGATGTCAGGTCATTCGTTCATTCATTTCGATACACAGACCGCCCACGTGACACGTTGGTTGTAAACCGTAGTACGCTTCCGCATTCCACGCTTTACGACCCTTCAGGTAAACAAGAACCGCTGCGGGCAAGGTCAGACGGGTCGCAGTAACAGGTGCTCTTGCAGGGGCGGGCCCAGTATTTGTCCGAGAGCAGACTGCTAAAGCCTTTGTCTTGGTTTCTCTAAATAAGAAAGCAGTTGCAGCTCGCACAACTGTCACCTGGGATGGACCAAAGCTAGCCAAATGACATTTCAAGCATGGCTGTGGATTGGCTACGCTCTTTGCGTCAGTTAGCAGCTAGTTAGTTGTAGGAACCTCGACTACTTTGTCCACTTTCGTGACCAAACCTTGTGGACCCACTTTCTTCCTCCCAAACTAAGCTAGTCCTTTTCCATCCTGGTAAATGTATCAGAAATATTTCCGTAATATCCTTGTTTACTGTTTTCCGTGAGAACCTCAGGGAAGTTTAACGACTTCTTCCATCCCGAAAAAATATAAAAACGTCGTCCACCCAGTCACATAACATCCCCTCTTTATGCGGAGGGTCCTAGCTTTGTAAACATATAGTGCCTTCTTTTGAAAGCTATCGTTTTTCAGCATTATTGCTCGGCCCGCCTTGCGTCGGTGGTGCGTGATTTTCCGTGCGTGTGTAAACACACACACACGCACATACACATGACACATGGGCCGGGTGCCCGCATTTGTGATCGCCTTGGGGTTTTCTTAGAGATTCCCCGCCCCGTGGCGGTCACGGAAAGGGGCGTGAGTTCGTACGGGACTCACTGACTTGCTCACGCACCGAACCCTGAGGCGCGCAGCTCCATGTGTTTACCAAAGTATTTATTATGGAACATTTTTCTGATGCTCGGAGATGGGGGGGCGTGGTATCCCTCGATCATGTGCGGAGTTTTCCTCACTGTGATCGAGAAGTGTTTCTGATCATAGGGTAGTTTGTGTTGTAATCGACAAAACACGTGTTCTGTCTCAATCCCGTCCAGACGCTTTCTGAACACATCAGTTCGATATAAACCAAAGCCTTTGTAATGTATTAGAAGCAGTTTCTTTAGGTATAGGCCCTGACCTAGGACAGTATCGAAAGATGGTCTCAGAGGTGCAGAAAGTATGCTGGCTGTCACAAACTCAATGCGACGCATGCCTCCTCTGTCACACAGAGCTGGAAATAATAATTGCATACTCGAATACTATTTCCAATATGCTGAATGTCCACTACCTGTCCCTTACTTTTTGCAGCAGACAAGGTTCTAGCACCAAACCATTACAGCATGAAAGTAGTAAACTGAGTTTTCATTTATAGATCATGTTTTTGTTTTTGGAAGGAAAATTCCCAATTATGGGTCATTTTTTCCAGTATTGGGGTCATAACTATTATTGGAAACTCTGACTGCAGTTTCCCCCATTTCCTTTTTTGAAGAAGTTTCCATTTTTGGAAGGAGTGTTTCCAATTATGGTACTTTTCCACATGATTACATGTAGCAATTATCATGAAATTAGTCATTATTGGGAACATACCTATTAATGGGAGCGTACATGTACACACAATTGGGAACCCTAACCACAGCTTCCCCCCACTAAACTTCTATCTCACATATCAACAAAAGGGAAAAAATGTCAATGTCAACATAGTATTTGAATCTACCTAAAATGTGTTGGTAAAGTGGACCTCAGGTAGCATTTTTATAAACACATCAAATGCTTAAAATTTGCATCCCACTCACGATCAGCACCTGCCTGGTCCTTCCTTTTTGCAGTAAAAACTCTGAGGCAACTAGCCTGCATAGATGTAAAATTATGTCTCTTGCCCTAATAGGTACAGAGGTATTGGAATTCACATACCAAAGAAAGATCCAATGTAGTCAAAATACTGCTTTAACTCCATGCAGTTCAGGTCCTGTGCGTTGCTTACCACCACTGGTAGTAAGCAACACACCCCCAACCAGTGTTTTTCAAAGTCTATTTCTTTCTGAGATTTGCTGTGATTTTCTGAGATAAGAAGGGGGTCTACTCGGCCCCCTCCAGTGCACGTTAGTTCCAGGCCCCTCTCCAGTGGGGGTGTTAACACTTTGTGAAGAACTGCATTAGCACACATTTGCTATCTGTACAATATTGATATGATAATTTGATCATGAAAACTCACCTGAATCACTGTTGTTGCCAGCCTGTTGCTGGCGCCAACTCTCCCAAATTCCTCCAGCTCCAAATCTATCTAACCAATCTAGGGCACAAATAAACTAAGGCACAAGCAGGCTAAGGAATGAAAAACCAAGCTTGATATGGGAAAGTGCATCAGTCTTACAATAGCCTACATTCATCTTAGATTAGCCATGGGCAGCAATATTTATTCTAGCTAGTTTTAGCCTGCACTTATCTTAAATATACCTAATGAATATGCCCTCAAAATAAGTGTCTAACTTGTCTTGTCGCTGTTGCGCAAATTAAGTAGAATTGCTGCATAGCTATGTTTATTTTCTCACTCACTTAGTACTTTTATTAGTAGCTTTTAGGCGTACTTAATACTAAATTCTAAGAAATAGGGGCCAATAAATCGAAGACACTCAAACTGTAAATATGATTTAACCTGAAAAAATGAACCGAAAAGTACTTAATAAGGTATCTGCGTTATCGTTAATGCCTTAAATATGCCTACAATCGTGTATTTCTCGAAAAAATTGACTGTCACATTTCCGGTATCTAGGCGCCAACTTTCTGCAAACTACTAACAATCAGCCCCATTGGGCTGCATGTTAAAATCTGGCAACTGTGACAGCGGTTTGCGGGTTTTCTGCAGCGGGGGTCCCTCGTTTTAGTAGAAACTGAACACAGTACCAATATTGTATTACTAATGGTACGCTGTGCAATTGAAGAACAGAGCTGCTAAGTTAAAATATTTCCTACACGCCTCATTCTCTATTTCGAAAATATGGGGTTTGATCTTGAGCCATACAGTCAGGATCGCTATTTTGTCACAATTATGCACCTCAATTTTTGTAAATGTGTCACAAACTCCGGTAGCCGAGTTGGCAAGTTTCTGCACCTCTGGATGGTCTCCGAAACATATGAGACCGTCCATAAAGTACAGAAGGAAAAACAAGGGGGAGCGGGAAGTCAGCAACCGTTTTGTTAGACGTTACAACAGGGTGGAAGCAAGTATTACCATGAGGGGAGGGGGTTAGAATTATAAGAATACATGTAACTTAATTTATGGATAGGCCCTCAGCTCCGACTTAGAATTAAGACTGATGTGATTCAATGAAGTCCACACATCATCACCATTGAATTTTTGAATTGTTTGTGTGACCTTTTTATGAGGAGAGGAACCATGAGAGATTCGTGTGAATACGTGTGCTGACGTCCAAATAACCCTCACATGCCTCCAGTCATGAGTCAGTAGTTCCCTGATGTTAGGAGCTAAAGGTTTGTGCAAAACACGCGCAATAAATGTTCCATAGTCCGTATAGATTTTCAAGACCTGAACGACGATCCTGAAATATTCGGCAAGTATTAGTGGGTGATGCAACACCACCTTCCCTGCAAAATTTCAGTTGGGGTGTCATTAGCCATTTCAAGGAGTATCGTAATCATTTCAGGGAAAGCCGTAGTTCAATTGGGCGAGAAAGCACCCTCTTTCTGGAAATTTACAGGTCCAAAAATGACTTTTATGGAGTCTAAAGGATACAGAAAACACGTTACTGTGTCAGGGGACGAAAAGATATGTTTTCATCACAGAAAAAGCAGAATAAACTGATATTTTTCAAACAAACTGCAAAGTGGCAACATCGGCAGAAAATAATTGCATCGGGCTTGAGCTTCACGCCCCGAGAGTGAAGAGGGCTTACCGGTCGAAAATTCGGAACATTGAATGCGATAAAGCTGATGGACTAAGGAACGAGACACTCAAGTCATCACATGGCTGCCCCAAAGTGGGAGGATCATATGCAGATCCAGGGGAGCAAAGAGGGGCACGTGCCCCCTCTATCGACCCTCGGAGCCCCCTGAAATGGCCATGGCGCCCCCTGAAAGGTTGATGGCGCCCCTGAAATATGATGATGATGATTGTTCCGGCCGTCGAATAAAGATATCCATATGGGGGGCGCTTCGTTAAAGTCGCCCCAATCGCCGAAGGAAGCTCTGGCGATTCCGGTTTGGATGACAGCCGATTTGTGGCGAGGACCCGCGCCGTTGCACCGTCCCCGCCGTCCAGGTCCCACCTGGCCGCCTCTCGGGACCGGAGTAGGCTGTCTTCGGGACCGTTTTTGTAATGATTTCCCGGGCTTGGATACCCGCATTGCAGCCTCGATCAGCTTGGGTGATCCAAGGCATAGGCGTTGGCCGTCAGCCCAGTCTTTTCGGTAGTCGGTTTGGTCGACTGAGTGGAGATGCATTCGTGAGTCTGTCGGTCCTGTTTTTATACAAGTAACTAGATATTTCGGGTACGAATTAGTGGCTATCATTATATTCTTATGATATTGTAGTGTGATATTTTTCTACGTATTGTGCGATGAATAAATTATCTCCACCCGCTATGCACGATATATGCACAAATACCAAAAAGAACAATATCTTTAGAAACCAGCTTCAGGGAGGTTCCATGACGGGAGTATCATAAAGAATATTCTTCCGATATTTTTCCGATCATAAAAAATTAATCGCAGAGACAAATCTAAAACAAGTGCGGCAAACTCGACAATTGAATCAAAACTGACCTCAGTCCTTCCATTTTCATTTCAAGAAAAACGTGACGTCTTTAACAAGACTCCCCCTGAAATGTCGCTTTCCATCCCCCCGGGATGCAAAAATCGGTGCCAACCGATAGGATTTTGCGCCCAACTGATGGGTTTTGCCGGTCAAAAGTGGCAACCCCCTGGTCCAAATGGCGCCCCTCGGGAAGCTGCCCGCCCCCCGATCGGCAATCCTGGATCCGCCTACGGGGAGGATACCCTAGTCACCAGCCTCGGTAATAACAGGTGCTGGCAGAATATGATACAGAAGTCTGACTCGCACAATTGCTTGCCTTTCCGTATGAGAAGTGTACTACGGGGACACACTAGTTGAGTTAATCGCTGCCCTGAAGTCGTCGTCGCTAGCACTCTGCTCACAGGACAATCGCTGCTTTCTTTTCCCCTGAAAGATCTTGTCACTCCAGCCCGTAGTGGCCAGAAATGGGTCTTACTGATATTGGTAGAGCCTGGTGTTCTGCCGTTTGTATCCCACTGAACGGAAAGTGTCATCCTTGATAATGGCGATGGAGGCACAATGATCTAAATCCTGGAATGCTTAGTAGAGTGTGACACCCAGGCGCCCTGAATTTCCCCTTCACTTTTTCCCCTTCATTTTTTCTAACTCACTTTTCCAAACACTTTTCCTGGGGATTTTTTTTAGCATAATTCAATAATCCTAGTATATATAAAACCATCTAGTGTGGAAGGAAAGACAAATTTGATGAAAAATGCGCGAGTAAGGGCTAGTAAGGGCTGTAACCGAGTTTCAACTAACTCCCACAATATTATAGCGTTTGGACTCTCTACTCGCCTTCCATATTTTCAAGCGTGAATTTTACACTCACTATCCCAATGCAAAACCAGTTTTGAGACACTGCGGAATGGAGTGCTGCGAAATCCGAAAGATTATCCACTTACTGAACGCCTCTTTTTTTAGTGTCACCTTCCCACTCTGCTCTTTGTCAGCAAAAGTATTCCAACAAGCAGTTGTCGGAAGTTCCACTTGTAGTGTATTCCGTGGACGCCATGGATCAAAATCTATTCACGTTTAAACTTGCGCTGGTAACAGTGGCATCTCCATAAAAGTCCGGATCTTCCGGCTGCTGGTAAGGTTGTATTTTAGACCTCTCTCGCTGTCGGAAGTTTTGCCCTGCTGAGGGAGGATGATGAGCAACAAATGAAGAAGGCTTCCATAGATCTTAGCTGACCCCGGAGGATAATTTTTGGGGTTTTCACTCGTTCGAACAGATCTCTCACGGCGGCTTCTGCTTCTAGTGATCATAGACCAATCAATTTCTAGGTGTCCCCTAAAATCGATTATTTGGGTACCTTAAAGGTACGAAAAGGATTCGGGCGGGTCAATTCGGCATAAACTTCCCTCAGGATCGTTCCCTGTCACCCGCCTCTCCTTGCTATTGCACACAGCTCACATCGGTAAAAACGCCGTCTTGGGTCAACTAGGCCATTTGACCCAAATCAGGTACATAGTAGCTCAGCCTATTCTTCATGTTTACTTTAAATGTGTTAAGAATGGTCTATTCTGTCAATATTATTTCGAAAACACACCCCGTAGCTTTCTGGTACGATTTTTTAAGCTGTAACTATGCAAAATTTATTTCATGCTGATTTCTCGAACGCGGACAGTGACCTGATTAAGACCAAATTTTGATCGGATGTCCAAAATAAACCATATCATGGAAAATTTGCGGGGCGCTCATTTTTAAACAAACATAGGCAAAATATGAAGCCACATCGATTTTAAAAAACACCAATGCAGCAACATTTCATATGTTAGTAGACTCATGAAGGCTCATATTGTCCAGTTGCAGAACAATGTGCGGTATCCAGCTTCGGCCAGGCAGGCCGAAACTGGCCAGAAAGTGAGGGGACCATAGACCTTCAGCCTCCAACTCTGGCACTACATTTTCCACTGCAAAACTGAAAGCTAACCAGATTTTGGCCTATTTTTTGCTGCCAGTTAATCACACTAAACAATTTACTGTGCCCACAAATCCATTAAAAACGAAATAAACATTTTTGCTGGAAGTGAAATGGCCTGGTCTCACCTGAGGCTCATTTTGTGAAAACAGCCTGTTAGTTACCCTCACTGGTCCACAAGAGGAGGTAAGACTTGAAAGAAAGTACGTGCTTGAAATGCGGTCATGAGACGGAGTGAGCTAGCGAGCGATAGCAAGGAAGTGAACGCAGGACTGCATTTCCCAAATGACGAATTTGTGTTGAATCTTCTTTGTATGTCATGAAGATTTATCTCCACTCCGTCGGATCTATGGGACCAATTGGAGCAAGGATCACATCGGCAGATCCATGATTTCCGGTATTGTTGCATAGGCAAAAAAAACTGCATCCATGATTGTGACAATGTAGGGTCTGCACATAATTGACTGTTTTTGGTCCAAAAAATGTGGTAGCCATCGGCTTAGTATGATGCTCAGTACCCCTGATCATGCTGTGTATGCTTTATTAGTCACTCATATAATTGGGATATTACAGCAATCGTAATATAAGAAATATAGGTAGAATTCGCAAAGCCCTATTAATGTTTAATGAGACCTCTTAGCAGGGGCGTAGCCAAGGAGGGGGCGGCAGGGACAGCCACCCCCCTTAGGGCCCGAAGGGCCCCCTGAGGATACGGACCGCGCGAAGCGCGGCTCGCCTCCACTATGATCTGTGGCCAAATTTGAAATTTCATACCAGACAGCGCACTCTCAAGCCCTCTTCAGCACTCTATTCTGTAACAAGCAAGGCCCTTTTTTACCCATCAGAGCTCTTTTGGCGCTGTCGCAGGGAAATCGAGCGAAATCCTGGCTACGCCCCTGCCTCTTAGTAAATACAAATGTGTGATAACTGAGAAGTGTTGCTCCAATTTTTCCTCCCGCATTATTTCAAATTGCTTTATTTTATTCATTTTGTGTTTTATAACACAACAATAATACATGGTTGCTTGAATTTAAAACATCAGTCCCACTAAAATATTCGAATTTTGTTATGGGCTACACTTCGGCTGCTTTCGATGAAAACATCACCCCTTGAGCGATGCTCCCCTGTAGAGATAAACGCTCCCGTCGGACCTTTGTCCCCCTCTCTGTCTCCTCGGTCGGTTAGTCATTCTAAAATTCCCGAGCATTTTTTCTGGGGGGGACGTTTGCAAGCCCGATTTAGCTATTTTCGTCTAACTAACACGATATTATTTCACAAGACAAGTAGCTATTTCTCTTGTTAATGGAATACAGAAGTTACCGAAATATCAACAATCATGATTGGACAATCGGTCGGATGAAGTCTGATGCTTTCGTCTCAGTTTGGAAATTGTAAGAGCACTGATCATGGTTTTTGAGAGACAATAAATTGTTAGGTGGACTTAAAATTATAAAACATCAGCAGCTAGATTTCACTTCTTGGTACGAGCAGGTGCAATGCACCGTTTTAGATTCTTGGAAGTTTTTCAAAGACAGAAGTGTAGATTTTATTATAAAACTTGAAAACTGTTTTATAGAACTTAAAAAAACTTCTTCGCCGAGCCTTTTTTAATTTTTATTTTGTATGGGAATGGTATGGAAGAGATAGCCACAAAACTTTTTTGTTTTCGTTTTCTCGATCTTTACCCTGGACACATCATTGTAGCTCACCTCTTGCTCGTCTAGACCATCGATCCAATAAGAAAACACCTTGCGGAGATGACTGAATGTTGGGGCGGTAAAAAATGAACCAGTTTTGATGACCGGGATGATGTAATATTAATTAGGGTGAATCCCATTGTTTTTTTACAATTCCTTCATATCCTCATTTCAAATATTTGATTCGACAACACGGTAGTCAAAGTTCATGCAAACTCTATGGCTGTGGCGGATCCAGAGGGGAGGGCAAAAATATTTACCCCCCCAAACGGACAAGCTCGGGGCAGAACTATGCTGTGCCTTCCCCTCCCCCACAAAGTCATCGACCTCCTTTTTGCCTCGACTCCGCTTGAGTTAATAACCGAGATTTGTGTTCCCTTAAAGGGAGATAAGCGAAAAAATTATTATTGTGGTTTCTTACTATTTGAAAAATCCTGATAACGAAACTATCAATGATTTTTGTATCTTCGGCAGAATTTTGGGAGGCCACTCACTTATTATCGAAATAGGTTAACAGTTTCGATAAAATGCCCATCACTTGCCCATGCCCATACCCATCACTTACTTTTCGAAAACTATTTAAAGTTGAAAAATAATGTTTCTTAATAATACAAATGTTTGCCCTCCTGTAGTTCTATAAAGCTTTCAAAAACTCCAAAATGAATAAGTTTGCCCTAAAAACGGAAAAAACATAATTACTCAAGTCTTCAGCGGTTTCGTACCTCGAGTCTTGAGCCATTTTCTGCTTCCGCCCCGGGATGCCAAACTTTTGCGTCAGATAGGTCACGTGACCCTGGTTTGAGAATTCCTAGGCTTCTGATTGGTTAATTGTGATTTCTTTTAAGCCCTATATTTCTGCTTCAAAAGAGTTTTGGAATGTTGTTTTTCTAAAGTAATTTTTTCTGGAGTAGCCCAAAGTTCTACATCACTGTTTGGGATAGATATGACCTAATTCTTAGAGAAATTGATAGCCTTAGCCATGTGGACGTCATAAACATCGATATGAGGTGTACCGGTAAAGTCGTCTAGAAATGTTGACTTTGAGAGCAATTTTAAGGCATTTGCAGGCCGAATTCGCAAAAATGAGAATAGGACTTCTGAAACAACTTTTTGTAACCTTTTGATATAGCCAATAAAATTTTTTCGCGTATCTCCCTTTAACTCTAAACTTCAAACAGAACCAGTCAACTTCAGTGTAAGCATTGGGCCGTGGATAGCAAAAACAAGCATCTTGTGCGCATATTTTTCACCCCGTGATGGTTTTTTGCCTTTCGTCTTGGGCATCCCCAAAAACTACGGTCAAATTATATTGCGGCAACATTTTTCACTGTTTGACGTTTTTTTATTTGTTGCAACTTTGCCTTGCCCCCCCTCCAACCGACCGGCTAGATCCGGCACTGCCCAATGGAGACGTCCTTATCCACTCAGCAGGGCCTCAGCAGCCGGATCCCGTCCTCAGTCGGCTGCCACGTGACTGGCGCGCGCCCAAGGCGCAGAGAAACCGGTCACGCCGGTAAACAGGTGTCCGTGTGCCAGTGGCGTAGCCAAGGGGTGATCAGACTATAGGCTCTCCTTTTGTTCAATATTTCCTATCCAAATTTGTGAATATATTTATTTTGGCTTCTAACTGCAGTTTCTCTGCTATCAACCACCTTGACGTATTTCTTGTAATGCCACTGCTCCTGTCCCATTCACCAAATCATGAATGAACAGACCTGGCTCAGCGGCGACTCATGCGAATCTGGTACTGCCAGCGCTATCTATTGGGAAAGTTTTATAAAACTTGAAATAACTTTTTCGCCGAGCCTTTTTTGGTTTTGATTCTGTATGGAAATTGTATAGAGGAGATAGCCGCAAAACTCTGTTGTTTCCGTTTTTCCGATTTTTACCCTGAATTTTTGGAAAACGCTTTCAAATTTCAGCTTCTAATATCTTTCTTATAAAGCAAAAATTCAAAAAAGTACAACAACAGAGTTGTGGAGACTGGCTCCTAGAACATAGGCCCACTCACACTGTTTCAATGATTATATTATGTAAAAAGTTATTCAAACTTTAAGTTTGAGAAATTTGAAAAAGAAAGTCAGATTGTACAGAAACTAGAAATGCGTCACGCTTGAAATATCAACTGCCGTAAAGATACACATATTGTCTACTTTTGGTGAAAAAATCACGACGATGGCCACCTTACTTTACGAGATATTTCACGAAATATGCTCCCATAGGGTTAACATTGATAACGCACCCTTAAAGGCCGGCCGCTACGCGCGATCGTCTAATATTCAAAACACTCGCACACACGCTGAAACCTTCACTTTAAATGTACACCGGTGGTGGGGATCAGAAACGAATTGAGCGTTCGAATTAAATCTAAAAGGTTAGAACTATCCCCTGCGGGATGAATGAACTGGCCAGGCAGGCCAGTTTCCCACTGGAAATAGTTTTACGGTTAATTCCAGTAAGTTATAATGTGTTAATAAATAAAGTGTCTCTGCGCTGGCAAACAGTGACAAACGCAGAGCCCAGCCCGCACGCACCGGCGGAGTCGTCCCAACTGCCTTCTCAACGAGTCGCAACAATAGCGGCACGTGCCGCCGAGACTTTAATTGCCATGACTACTAGCGAATCGCGCGAACAGAAAGTGAAGCCACCCGAGCATTATTGAAGTTAAGCCACGCGAAATAAGGTCGATTTTAAGATTCGATTTCAACAGAACTCTATCAGACGCCAGAGTCCAGAAACTCTTCTCTAACATGCCACGTTCGTGGCCTTTCAGGACCTCAATATTGACCTGACCGAGAAAAGTAACCAATGCAGTTTCTTCACGGGTTTTTACGGGTCATTCACCTACGATCGCTTTTTTAGCTACCCCGCATAGAGCTATGTTCGAGGGGGTGTTTGAAACCCCCAACCAGGACGAAGGTGGCTTGGAGGCCCCTGGCCACCGTGATTATAACTCCACTCCCTTTGTAGCCAGCAGGGCCTACGGGGACTATCAGAAGAATCATATGCAACTATAGGACTCTTTGAAACCAGTTGGACCCACAATTGATCGTATACCCCGCTATCATTGGGAGGGCCCTTTTTAATCAGCTGGACACTTCGTAAACAGATTCCAAGCGTCCTGGTGGCCCTCTGCATCCAGCATGGTTCTCTGTAACTAGTTACAGATGGCCCACAGATACCAGCAAAACACTTTGTGAACATTAGGCTATCTAGAACCAGCACAGCCCTATCTGACCAGCTGGGCCCATAATGGTCAGCTGAACTCCCTTTGTCCGCCACTAAATACCATTTAAAGCGTTTTTTCCGTTCGAAAGGAACCGCTTTGAAGGTGAAAGAAGCTCTTAGAAAAGTTGTTTATTACCAACCTATATCATGCCATACCTTAGTCTCATCATTGCACTGCGAAATTATAATTCATTTAACGCCACATTCTCTCCTTGAAAAGTCGAAAGAAAACCACTTTAACAAAAACTAAGCCGAATTTCTGGCGGCGTTACAAAGCACGTACGCTGTTGCCTTCTTCACTTCCTCGGTCGCTACTTCCTTGACACAGGCATCGTTGATGTGGCACCAACCAGCCTCCGACCGGTTCCAGCAGAATTCAGTGTAGTGGCTGGTCTGGGGGCTGCCATGGTGTGCTACCGCTCCATACAGGTCAAACGCAAGGCTGTCAGATATCTGCGGCTGCCCGAGGGCCTTTCAACTGAGGCCCAGGTCGCTAAGGGGAAAAGTGCCGTGACCGCGGCTTTGAGCGATGTGCTACTGCTGTAGGTAAAACGTTTAACACGCTCCCCGCGGGGGTCCCTGGCATGACGCGCCCAGCTGGGGGCGTTTTTTTCGCCCCCTCCCTCCGTATCTCATTTCCCAGAAAAGCTAAAGAAAAATTGCGGACGGTGTTCGAAAGCTGTTGACGGACGAAGACAAGTTATGCAAAGTATTCTTATGTCAGGTCAATACTGAGGTCAGCATGGGTTAAAGAAAGTGCCATAGGCTTACAACAGCGCAGGGTACATTTCCCCTGTAGATATTTACTCAGTGGAGCTGGAGCAAATATTTTTTAAATATTTTTGCGTTCCCGACCCGGGAACATTTTTATACATTTGCACCACACACACACACTATGTACACGGCAGCGGGGCTTACGCTTATCGGCACCCGTGCGGGGCAGTCATATCCGCACGCTTCATGTCACGCGCCCCACTGTACCAGGCAGTGGAGCTATCCCGATTTCTCGCGCCCGGCAGAACAGAGGACTGCTCCGGTGACACGCGGCGAGGCCGTGCCCTCGGGCGGTGCCACCGGACCGGTGAATATATTTAAAGGCAGATCAAGTCCGTGCTCCCAATAACAAGGGCGCTGGTTGGTCAGCGGAAGTTCCTGGTCAAGGGCACCACCCAGTGTACTGCCATCTCCTGGTAGGAGGCGGTCGAGGAAAATGCTGCCAGAGATCAGCTTTGATCCAAGAACCTCCCACACTTGACCGAGGCGCTTTAACCAACTGCGCCACGGCGGTGGTGTAGAGCAAACATGTATGCATCATTGGATTCCTCTCATCGTGGCGAATTGAATGATGTATAATGTGATATTGCTAGGTCAAATTGTGAAAATGACCTGACCTCGAGCTAGGTCAGGGTCACAGGATGACCTGGTATGGTCATGTAGCATATCAATCGACTCCCCGTGACAACATAAGCACAATGCAAGCAAAATAGGAGCTTTATATCAATTCAGTGAGAAGTTATTGGCAAAGCAATCACTCTATGCTCCCGAGACCTGACATGACCTTTGAGAGGTCAGATGCTCAAAAACTTAACTTCATGGTCAAGATCGCGGTAAGAATAGACGGTTTGAGGATTTTCAGCTTTATCTATCCAGTATTTACTGAAAACGAGCCCTTTCTATTTTTCGCGATAGACTTATAATGGGGTGACCAAAAAATTTACCCCAACTTAGGTCAACAATATTGAAATTCCGAAATGGCAGATTATAATAATAATTGTTGGGTTTTAACGACGCACCAACTGCCAGGGTCATACGGCGTTGCCAACTCTCACCCTGTTGGAAGGGATTTTGGGGATCAGATCGACTTATTCAGAGGCTCCGCCGGGACTTGAACCCGGGACCGGCGGCTTAGAAGACAAGGGTGCTATCCACTAAGCCACCTCATCCCCGAAATGACAGATTTTTAGACCCTAATAATCTTATCATATTGTGAAAGTTTCAAACTGATCGGTTGGCTGATGTTCCTTAGGCGTCGCTCCAAACTTGTGATTTTAGGTTTTGAGGTCGGGTCGCTTGACCATGGATAGCTCCTTGACCTTAGATGACCTGACCTACAAAATTTGGTCAGATGCGTAAAATTGATCAGAAATAAGGTACTGTAAGTTTCGTTGCTCTGCATTTCTTCGTTTTTGCGTTATCTGGGGAAAACCAGAAGGGGGCCGAATTTCGCCCCCAGCGGGGCGCGTGTTAAGTTGCCTAATCACCATATATGGCAGGCGCCAGACGTCAAACTAAGTTGTTAATTGGCCTGTCTCCTCAAATCCTGGATGCATAAAATAGCAAAAAAAAACAGTGAAAATAATTCGAACACAACCCTTCTTCAGAATCTTAGCACGCACATTGACGGGGGCCGGATACCCGCCCCCTCGGGTTTTTCGGAGACAGCAGAAAAACGGCGGCGCGTAGCGCCGCCGTACTTGGCATACCTTTTCCCTTATCATTTTTACAACTTCTGTGAAAATTTTAAGGTTAGGTCATCTCAGGTCAGGTCACCAGTACAGGTCAAGTGACCCGATCTCAAAAAAAGTTTAAGATAGCATAAGTCGGAGCAGGGTGAACTTATCCGATTGAAACTCATATCGCATAATGGCCCCACCGAGTTCTCTAAAACATGTTTCGGTATTTTTGATATCGATGACCTGAGGTCAGGTACGAGGCATGACTTCTCCGTTGGAAATACATGGGAAAAATGGTTTTAGCTGAATAACTTAGTAATTAATAGAGATAGAGCACTTATTTTAACTGCATTAGATTTTCCTCGTCATTGCAGTTCTTATGATATGCATTTTGCCCAATTTGACTTTGACCTGACCTCAGGTCAGGTCAAATCCTTGATTTGACCTAGCAAGGTCAAATTATATATCATTCGATTCGGCTTGTTGAGAGGAATCATATAGTTCATGTCGTTGTGCCCTATCTTTATTTGTTCAGATGTAATGGCCGAAAAACTGAATTTACATGTTATCCCTATGACGGCATGTTTTGACCTCTCGTGACCTTAAATGTGACATGACAAAAAAATGGTCCAAATGTTTTCGATGGAAAAGTGGATGGGCGGCCCAACGCCGTTTACTGTTTTTCGCTACCTACTGTGGTTCTCGAGATCTTAGGGGCGGGTACCCGCCCCCCCGTCAATGCGAAGGTTGCTCAGACCCCCGTCAATGTGCGTGTTAATGAAATGTATTGATTGGAGAAGCTCTTGATCATGATGTGAGCTGAGACCTGAAATTTCAGATTTCTCCAAATTTCAGAATAATCTTTGAGGTTTTCCTTTGTTATGAACCCCGGATTTTGGGAAATAGGTTAATGACCAAGTTTTCTACGCGTACCTAATTGTGCTCCTCAGTGCAACACCCCGACATCTATTTTTAAAAGAAGTTTCTCCCTAAGAGGAAAAAAATACTTACGGCCTTTTGCGCTTTTCGAGCACGATTTTCTCTGAAGCAATTTATTAGGCACACACAGGACTTGTCAAGGCGATATCCTAGTGGCGCTCTGGTTTAAAGTGACGTTTTTTAGATTAATGGACGCAAAAAACCGCGCTGGACGCTTTTTTTGCTTACCGACGTTTTTGGGGGCCTTTTGGCGGAATTTCAGGGGCCCCTTTTTGGCCACCGCCCCCTGAGCGAAAGCCTGGCTACGTCCCTGGTTTCATCCTTCCTCTGTCAATCGTGTTTTCTACTCAGGGAATATCGCAAATGTTGGGAATGTATCGCGAATGTCGCGAATGTATTGCGAAAATCACGAATAAGAATGTCGAGCATTCTTTCCCCCCGCACGCTCGCCATAGCCTCGGCCCCGACAGAGTGAATTATATCCATAGGACGAGGAACGTCAGTAACAGTACCCCGGTCTGCGACCTGGGCTAACGCCCCACCGTTGCAGGAGAGCCGCATGACAATGTGCTGAAAGCAAACCATATTTCCTACGTAATGTATCTCTTCATAAACCTTTAAGTCAGTTTTATCATTATTTTCTTTGAAATAACTAATAAAGATCACGCAGTCACCCCCGTATTCGACCCGGGACTACCTAATCAAGACACAGGGCCTCTAACCACTAGACCACCGCGCCACAATATGCTCCCTCCCACTAGCCGAACACCTGTGACCCGTCAGGAGGTCACTGACCGGTATCGCTCAACCAAAACGAAGCCGTAGTCATGGCGCCGGGTGCTGTGTTCGTACAGAAAATACATGGTATAAAGTTGTTCCTAGAAGACGAACTAAACATTATATTGGCCTAGAATTACTTATATCGGCAACCCAGTACCCTAAGCTAGCTTCATGCCAAATTCTATGCAGTTCCATTCATTTTAAGAACTTGAAACCATGGTGAGAAACAAGCATATTCCGAGAAACTTAGCTCCTTGAAATACCCTTTCGGACGAATTACTCGAAAACCGTTGGAGATAAGTGGGTAGTGTAAATGAATGAAATAACCGCAATCGATTTTCCTAATCAGCCATGTTAATTCTGAGCCTGTGAGTGACATGTACTCGGAACCGAGAAGCTACAAATAAAATGTTTTCTTCTAAAATTATATTTATACATATAAAACAATGAATTTCAATATCACGATATCCATCTCCAAATATTATTAGGCGTAAGCAATGTTCCTGCATTATCTGAAATGAAAAGTCAAATCGGCGCATTAGATTGCGAGATATTAAGATTTGAATGAAATGTGCAAAAATGCAATCCTCCGGCAGAATGACAAAAACTAGGTACGAATTTTACGTTTTCCACGGGAAAGCAATACATTCGATGTGTATGGGAGAAAGTCACACAAATGTCGACGATTCGAATCCAGAGGGTGAATCAGTTAAAATTCGAAACATAAAACATTTCTTATAAGAAACACATATCCAACTTGTCCCCGAGAGTCCGAGCCGCCCGGTGGGGCTGTCGGCCGGGCAGCCGAGCAGCCTGAGTGACAGCTGACAGAGGCCGAGTCAGAGAGTCTCCGAACAGCCCTCGGGACGCTTGAACCATACACTGTGACAGGCCAGTAAACAGGGTGGTTAGCGAGTCCGTCACCCTGCCGCCCTGACACCGGCATCGGCGGCCTCGACAGCGTCAGGATGTGGCGGCAGGGGTCGCTGAGACGGGGTATAAATCCCTGACAGCCGGGCCGCTTCGACGGACACCGGCTCCCAACATGCTCCTGCATGCTGCACTATGCGTGCTGCTGGGTAAGTTGTGGCATATGCGGAGAAGGAGAGAGAGAGAGAGAGAGAGAGAGAGAGAGAGAGAGAGAGAGGAGAGTGAGAGAGAGAGAGAGAGATGAATGCAATGTGTGGAATGACTGAAACTTCTGTTGAGGTCTTGCGTTCACGATGACAATCTCATAAGCCTCCACAATTATCATCACTGGGGCAGAGCATGGTTTATTTATAACTGTAGCTCCACTGACCTATTACTTGTTCTACTTGCTCAGGATTCTCTCTTTTAGAAGTGCATCTTATGGCGTCGAATTGTTTCTTACTGTTTCGTAATGGTTGTGCTCTTTTATTGTCTCGAGTTGAGCTGTTACTGGGGCCTTGCTCTGTTGCTCATCTACCTCTACTATCTACCTCTACTAACAATGAACAATAAAAAATGCAAATTAAACGGAGCTCTCGTAGGTTTCATTTTGCACTGCTATGGAAAACATGCTCGTTTTTAGAAGATAACTAACATCAGGAGCGTCAAATCATCAGGATGAGGCAACTCCAGCCGTCACTTTTCCTTTCCCAGTGTACGGGAGTGCTGCGCGAAAAAGGGAATGCGTAGGAGATATCAAACTCATCTGTGTCAGCTCAACATTGGTCGATTTATCACTCAAATGTTTTCGGGTTTGCAGTCAGGGGCGCAAGTTTCCATATATTTGGGGGCTCGAGCCCCCTAATGCTCGGAGAAGCCCCCCCAATGACCCGACGAGCCCCCCCAATCCCAAGTTGCGGGCCCCTGCGGACAGAGCCGGGCCCCTGCCACGATTCCGGGCCCCAGTGGTCTACTTGGGCTAGCTTTGGCTGAGACCAGGCTCCCTGGCATGCTTGCGGGTGCCCTGTGGGCCATCCTTAACCTCGGTGTCCGCAACCGGGCCCCTAACGATATTTTTCAGGCCCACTTTGACTGCAGCCGGGTCCCTAATTCCGGCAGTCTTGGGCCTCCTGTCATCCAAACGGGCCCTCTGTGATCCACCCGGGCCCCCTGTGGACTGCAACCGGGCCCCCTGTAATCCACCCGGGCCCCCTGTGACTGCAGCCGGGCCCCCTGTGATCTATCCGGCCCCCTGTAACTGCAACCGGGCCCCTCTTTGATCCACCCGCACCCCTGTGACGGCAACCGGGCCCCTGTGATCCAGCCGGGCCCCCTGTGATCCATCCGGGCCCCTGTGACTGCAACCGGGCCCCCTGTGATCCACCCGGGCCCCTGTGACTGCAACCGGGCCCCCTGTCATCCACCCGGGCTCCCTGTGACTACAACCGGGCCATCTGTGATCCACCCGGCCCACCTG
The DNA here is from genome assembly GCA_034440635.1 of Lepas anatifera. NCBI lineage: Eukaryota > Metazoa > Arthropoda > Thecostraca > Lepadidae > Lepas > Lepas anatifera. The sequence continues at coordinate 1,307,097 of JAOTON010001665.1, forward strand.
TGACTGCAACCGGGCTCCCTGTAATCCACCCGGGCTCCCTGTGATTACAACCGGGCTCCCTATCATCCACCCGGGCCCCTGTGATACACCCGGGCCCCCTGGGACTGGGACCGGGCCAACTGTGATCCACCGGGGCCCCTGTGACTGCAACCAGGCTCTCTGCGATCCACCCGGCCCCCTGTGACTGCAACCGGGTCCTCTGTGATCCACCCGGGCTCCATGTGATTACAACCGGGCTCCCTATCATCCACCCGGACCCCTGTGATACACCCGGGCCCCCTGTGATTACAACCGGGCCCCTATCATCCACCCGGGCCCCTGTGATACACCCGGGCCCCCTGTGACTGGGACAGAGCCAACTGTGATCCACCAGGGCCCCTGTGACTGCAACCGGGCCCTCTGCGATCCACCCGGTCCCCTGTGACTGCAACCGGGCCCTCTGTGATCCACCCGGGCCCCTGTAATTATAACCGGGCCCCATATGATCCACCCGGGCCCCATGTGACTCCAACCGGGTCCCCTGTGACTGCAAGCGTGCCATCTATGATCCACCCGGGCCCCCTGTGACTAAAACCGGGGTCCCTGTAATCCACTCGGGCCCCCTGTGACTCCAACCGGGCCCCTGTGACTGCAACCGGGCCATCTGTGATCCAACCTGGGCCCCTGTGATTGCAACCGGGCCCTCTCTGATCCACCCGGCCCACCTGTGACTGCAACCGAGCCCCCTGTAATCCACCCGGGCTCCCTGTGATTACAACCGGGCCCCTATCATCCACCCGGGCCCCCTGTGACTGGGATCGGGCCATCTGTGATCAACCCGGCCCCCCTGTAATTACAAATGGGTCCCCCTATGATTCACCCGGGCCCCCTGTGACTCCATCCGGGCCCCCTGTGACTGCAACCGGGCCATCTATGATCCACCCGGGCCCCCTGTGACTGAAATCGGGTCCCCTGTCATCCACCCGGGCCCCCTTTGAGTGCAACTGGGCTATCTGTGATCCACCCGGGGCCCCTGTGACTGCAACCGGGCCACCTATGATCCACCCAGGCCCCCTGTGACTGCAACCGGGCCCCATGTGGTCCACTCGGGCCCCCTGTAATTACAACCAGGCCCCCTATGATCCAACCGGGCCCCCTGTGACTGCAACCGGGCCCCCTGTGATACACCCGGGCCCCCTGTGATACACCCGGGCCCCCTGTGACTGCAATCGAGCCCCCTGTAATCCACCTGGGGCCCCCTGTGATCTACCCGGGGCCCATGTGATCCATCCTGGCCCCCTGTAATCCACTCGGGCCCTCTTTGATTGCAACCGGGCCCCCTGAGATCCACCCGGGCCCCCTGTGATTGCAAACGGATTCCCTGTGGTCCAACCGGGCCACCTGTGACTGAAACCGGGCCCCCTGTCATCCTACCCGGGCCCCCTGTCATCCACCCGGCCCCCTGTGACTGCAACTGGGCCATCTGTGATCCACCGAGGCCCCTGTGACTGCAACCGGGCCCCCTATGATTCACTCAGGCCCCCTGTGACTGCAACCGGGCCCCCTGTGATCCCCCGGGCCCCCTGTGACTGCAACTGGACCCCCTGTGATTACAACCAGGCCAGTTAAGATCCACCCGGGCCATCTGTGATCCACCCGGGTCCCCTGTGACTGCAACCGGGCCCTCTGTGAGCCATCCGGCCCCCTGTGACTGCAACCGGGCCCTCTGTGATACACCCGGGCCCCTGGGACTGCAACCGGGCCATCTGTGATCCACTCAGGGCCCCTGTGACTGCAACCATGCACTATGTGACTGCAACCGGGCCCCCTGTGACTGCAACCGGGCCCTTTTTCATCCACCCGGGCCCACTATGATCTACCCGGGCCCCCTGTGACTGCAACCGGGCCCTTTTTCATCCACCCGGGCCCACTATGATCTACCCGGGCCCCCTGTGACTGCAACTGGGCCCCCTTTGATCCACCCGGGCCCCCTTTGATCCACCCGGGCCCCCTGTGACTGCAATCGGGCCCCCTGTAATCCACCTGGGGCCCCTGTGATCCACCCGGGCCCCATGTGATCCATCCTGGGCCCCCTGTGATCCACACGGGCCCTCTTTGACTGCAACTGGGCTCCCTGAGATCCACCCGAGCCCCCTGTGACTGCAAACGGATTCCCTGTGGTCCAACCGGGCCACCTGTGACTGCAACCGGGCCCCTGGAATTCACCCGGCCCCCTGTTATCCACCCGGGCCCCTGTGACTGCAACCGGGCCCTCTGTGATCCGCCCGAGCCCCTGTCACCGCAACCGGGCGCCTGTGATCCACCCGGGCCCCCTGTGACTGCAACCGGGACCTGTGACTGCAACCGGGCTCCCTGTGGTCCAGGAGGCGCGGGTCCTCTAATGCCACGGACGGGCCCTTGCCATGAGTGCGGGGCCCCGTGGTCTATCTGGGCTTGCTGTGGCTGCGGTCGGGCTCCCTGGCATGCTTGCCTGGCATGCTCGCTTGGGTGCAGTCCCCTTTAGGGCCACCCATAATCGCTGTGTCCGCAAACGGGCCCCTAACGATATTCTCAGGCCCATTTTGACTGCATCCGGGGCCCTATTTCTGACAGTCTCGGGACCTTTTTGGTTCCTCTGTGACTGCAACCGGGCTCCTTGTATTCTGCCTTGGCCCCTTTTAGTCTGCCCGGGGCCTTTGTAGGTGGTCTGGGCTTTTTGTAGTGTGCCTGGGTCTTGTGTGGTCCGCCCGGGTCCCTGTGGTCTGCCCGCGCCCCTTGTGGGCGGTCTGGGCTCCTTTTTAGTCTGCCCGGGCCCTCTGTGGTCTGCTCGGGCCCCCTGTGGTCTACCCAGCCCCCTGCAGTCTGCCCAGCCCCTTGCAATTTGCCCGGGTCCCTATGGTTTGTCCGTGTCCCTGTTGTCTGCAAGGAACCACAGCACTAGCGGATCCAGGGGGTAAAGGTAAAATCGGGGGATTTGATGCCCTCCCCAAATCCCCCGATTTTACCGATTTTTACGGATTTTCTTCAAACAAAAACCATATGTTTTTCACGATTTGGGGCCCCGTTGCCCCCTCCCCTCACCGTCGGCCTGAATCCGCCCCTGATTCCACTCCTCCCACTTCGCTGTATCCGGGAACCCGTGCTATAATTTCAGGCTCCCTCTGGGCTACCCAGGCCTCCTCTGGCTCTAGCCGGGCTCCTTGCCTTGCTTACGACCCCCCGTAGTTCACCCCCCCACCGTGCGCAGCGCCCCTTCCGATAAGTACTGGTTTAATACATTGACATGTTTGTTATTTTGGCATCTTTCCGCCGGCACTACTTTTATTCATTGATATATTTCTAGGCATTTTTGTCAGAAATGTGCATGAAGTTTTTCATTTTTGTTTGTTCAAGTGGAATTTTAAATACAGACAAATTTAAGCCTCTTAAATTTGTCTGTCAAAAAGTGTATCATATCTTGTCGTCAAATCCGGGTCAAATAATGTGCGTCCACCGGCGAATGGTAGCCTCTTAATTTTCCGGGATTGTCAGCGCAGCGCGAAGGAATCTAAGGCATGCTCCTGGCTCTCTTGTCGCATTCGCCGAGGCGAATGATTTGCACAAAGTTTGCCTTGAACAGTAAAATTGGCATGCGTATGATTCAATCGGCTTGTGTCTACTCTGGAAAAGTTTCGTTAGGCTCTGATTTGGATTTTACGTTTGGGCTTTTCGTGTCAATCCAAATCGTGCTCCGATGCGCAGTGTTGAATGGCAAGTGAAGTGATTGTTTGCTATTAGCTCCTGTCGGGCTAAATCCTCAATGAGTGATGATCCCCTGTCCGGCTCCCCTGATGGCTAAATACCAAGACTTGGATAATCTTTTTGCCCCTATGGCCGCCAGTGACGTATCTAGAATTTGAGTAAGGGTAGGGGCAAAGCCTCAGGGGACAGGGTGGCATTTAGCCACCCGAAGGGCGCACTTTTCACCCAAAGGGCGACCAATCGTCGCATCCTGGGGGAGGGGAGGGTTTGGGGGGAAGCATTTCGTCCTCAGAGGCTCTTGGGTTTAAGGGATGACTGCCCCATTCGCCCCCCTGGTGGCCACCCCATTCGCCCCGCCCCCTGGTGGCTGCAGCCGGGTCCCTACTCCCAGTAGTTAATACCCTGTGGATGCAGACGGGCCTGCCATGGATGCGGTTCGTGTAACTGCAACCAGCCTCTGCCATGCTTGCCATGCGGGCCCCTGTGGTATCCCGGGCCCCTATTGGTCTGACCGGGCCCCCTGTGGCCTGTCCGGGCCCCTGTGGTCTGCCTGGGCCCCAGTGTGCAAAGTATGACATTTTCGACGAGATCTCGTCGGTGTGAGTGCCCTTGGAGACAGGAGCGAGTGGTGCGAATTTTATCAGCCTGGTGCGAATTTGCAAGACTGGTGCGAGGAAGTTGACACTGAAAACTAGAAAAAAAATGACTGAATAGTTAGGAAGACACGGGAGGGGCCTTAAAAAAGTCCTTAACTAACTAATAAGAGAGGTAGTATTGCATCGTGTGGGTAGGAATGGGTGCGTTTTTCTCCCTGGTATATGGCAGATTGGTGCAATTTCTTTTAGGCTGGTGGTGCGATAATTTTGGATGGCTGGTGCGACTCTTCTGGCCTGCTGCCATACTTTGCAGATTGGCTGGGTCCCATTTGGTCTGCACGGACCTCTTGTCTGCTAGTGCCCATTTTGTTCTGATCGAGGCCCCTTGTGGTCTGCCCGGGCCTCCTGTAGTTTTTCCCGGAACCCTTTTGGTCTGTCCGGGCCTCTGTGTGGCCTCTGCGGACCCCCTTTTGTCCGTTCGGGGCCCCTTTTGTCTGCGCGGGCCCTCTGTGGTTTGCCCGGGCCCCTCCCAGTCTGCAAAGTATGGCACTTTTGGCGAGATCTCGTGGTGCGGACACCCTTCAGGTGGTTCGAACTTTGGAGCAAACAAATGCCCACTTTTGCTGTATGGTGCGAGGGAGCTCAAACCAAACAGCCACAGAGGTCTGAGAAGGGAGAAACTGGTAAAAACATCGAAATTTCCAGGTCAGTGAAATTTCTCACCAATGCTTGGTGTGAATTTTAGGCTGCTGGTGGTGCGAAAAATCTACAAGGCTGGTGCGGACTCGTCGGGTCTGCTGCCATACTTTCCAGACTGGGGCCCCTCTGTGGCTAGCCCAGCCCCTGTGTTCTGCTCGGGTCCCTGTGGTCTGCCCGGGTCCTTTCATCTGTCCAGGCCCCGTGTGGTCTGCCCGGGCCCGCTGCCCAGCCAGCAATTCCGACCGGGCCCAGAGCGGGCTGGCCGGGCTCTGCCCGAGCCCAAGACTCATAGCTGAGCCACATAGACTCGGGCTGAGCCCGACATTAGGTCGGTGGATGACAACTTGCCCGAGCGGTAGAGCCCGGTCTTGCTTGACCATGGGTTCTGCCCAGGCGCAGCGGAGCCGAACCTGGTCTGAGCCCATGTACGCGGGCTCTGCCCAGTCAAAGCCCAGCATATATCAGGCAGAGTCCAGCCAAATTGCTGGCTGTGTGTGGTCTGCTCGGGCCCCTTTTGGGCTTACCGGCGTCCTATGGTTTCTGGGTTCCTGTGGTCTGCCCGGCCCCTTTGGTGTGCTCAGGCCCTCTGTGGTCTGTCTGAGCCCCTTGTGGTCTAAGAATATCGTGCAGAAACTGAAGCTGTTGTGTTAGTTGCGTATTTGCAGGAGTTCCTTATTTGTGAGCAGTTTCGTGCCCCAGGTAGTGTATCCGTGCTCCCTGTTGCCGAAACCGGCCCCCTGCCATGCTTGCGGGCCCCCTGTGGTTTTCCCGGGCAACGTGCGGCCGGTCCCATGCCTCCTAGAACATTCGGGGGAAAAATGGATGGGGCGTGAGAAATTTTAGGCCCCCATTCCTTTTTGTACTGATCCTATATGAGGATTGTAAAGGGAAATAGGCAGTACCACCTATTCATAGTACCCCTTGACCGGTACCCAGTGTTGTTAAATGTCATGAACTGGCAAGGTGAATGGATCAGAAAAAGGTGTCTTGATCATGTAACATAAATATCAGTATCCCCGCTGATAAAGGAATTTTGCACTTCGATCTCTACCTTCCATTTGTATAAAATTATTCGCGATAATGCGATTTCGTTCCAGGTGTGAATGTTAAAATGGTTGGACAGTATAAACATAAGTCGGGTGCATAAAAGCGTAAAACAAAGAACATTCAATACCGAGGAGCTGCTCTGGCAAAACTACCCAAACTTTGTTCATTTTTCAGGTAACCTATGAATCTAGAATCTTCTTGCTAATTTTGCAAATTGTTATAAAATGACCCCTGATCATATTTGCATTTAATATCTAGCAACGTACGCGTCCACTTAAAGTAGTTCATATCACTACTATTTTTGGTACTTTGCAAGCTACGTTCATTTATCGACCGCAAAAAATTAAAACCCCAATTTAAAACTAACTCGAAAAAGTGCAATGTGTATAGTTTCCAGCAAAACGGTAAAGTAAGGTTGTAATTCCAATCCTTCTTTTCCTGATCATTATCTTCCTCGGCCAACCCACCAGCCGGATCCCGTTTGCTAAAAGACCCTCCAGCATCCATCCCTCCTGCGTCGTCCGGGGCTGATCCCGTTGTACCTCCGGAGGAGAGCATCCGCGTGGACGACGAAGACGGTAAGTAGGCACCTACTTGTCCAATATCCTTACATAGTTTGGCAGCTCGTTCAAAAGATTGGGTCTTCTGACTACTTTTTGGGCTAAATAGTGCAAATCAGGAACAGTGACGAATAGCGCGCTAAAAATTGTTATTTAACCTTTGCAGTCAGTTTTCGACAACAAACGGTCGAAAATACGTTTTTTTCGGTCAAATTTTCATTAAAAAATACGGGCCTCCCATCATGTACGGGCCCCCCATCATGTACGGGCCCCCTTTCGAGCCGGGTGCCCCCAATCGAAAACATAAAGTTGCGCCCCTGTTTGCAGTTAAAGATACATAAGAATAAAAATATTTTGAGTTGTAAAGTCAAAGCATCCCACACATCGCCTTCAATTGGGTTTAGCTGCTGGACAAGCCGGCGTTTAAATTGCTGGCTAAAGCCCAATCTGACTCAGCAAGTTTACTTTACAATTATGCGTGCAGCGTTTTACAGGGCTTTGAAACCATGGCAAGGAGGCCAAAATTATACAGAACATGTCTACTTAATGAGTCCGTTTGTGTTGGGTCTTTAAGAGAGCCCGCCCGTCGCCGTCTGGACCCTCGGAAACAGATGAGCCACACGTAGTTCCCAGTAACTCGGTAAGCCCGTCACATCGCCACCGTTGTACGTGCGGAACAGTACGCAGCTATCTCGTTGGCAATTTCCCGCGAGGCTCTCACAAAGTTTCAGTTCTTTCCAAAATGATTATAGGCACTTAAACCCCGAACTGACGGTTCAATAGTGGCGCAAAAGAGGTTTTCTCTTAACGCAAATGTGGCACTTTGCGTCTGTTTCTAGTACTTATAACTAAGCCCACCCAAACCCAACCCTAGATACAAAAGCTTCATTTGGCCAATATGTGACGTCATTGAATCACAATGCATTGCACGTGTGGATGTCGGATCCTCGTACTCCCTGCCTATATCCAGGCTTGAAAAGCCTTCAGCAGTAGTTCAAGAACATGCTGCCTTTAAATTCAGCTCAATCTTTGCGGACCGTCGAGCTTATAACGAAAACCCGGACCAACGGGACTGGCCTTGAATTCTGAGAACCCGGCCGCTTTGATGAACTAATCCATGGTTCAAACCTTCCTTTAGATCATCTTTTCCTAGAATAAAAACCGAGTAGATTGAAGCACAAAAGGAATTTTGATAACATTAACGGTTATCTACATGTTAACGGTTTTACCTGATAATTAAGCACTGTGACCCCAGCTGAGCATATCTGATTATTTGTTAGTAGCATTGATTTCCTCCACCTGACTTCGCTTGGTCCCAGAATATTAGTAGGTAAACATAAGTGGTAAGACACTGCTTAGGGAAATCAGCCAGCACGTGTGCTCCTTTACACTAGTGCTAACATAAGTATGCACTTAACTCAAAGGGATCTATCGTTTTAGCCCAACAGGGTCAGGGAATCCCAAAAAATTACGCAAACTTTGGGCTCTCGAGGTGGCCGGAAAATGGTGCGGCATAACGATGACGTACTTAGTAGCATACGTTATTCTTAATCTCAAAGAAGCAGATCTCAGAGACTTTTGATATATTTTATGCCGTCGAGGGTTTACCGAGAGGGATGGCGGCTATGCAATAATTAAAACTAATAAGGTGGACAGGGCGTAAGGAATACTAAGAAAAGATGCTCAATCTTTTCAAACTTAATGGCCTGTTGTGCTAGTTATGGAGCATGCCAGTCTGTGCGAGACTCCAGGAGGCGAAGGTTGGTCTTGAACTAATCACAGAAGACCAAAAAAATATTCCAAGGACATTTATTACGTCATCTAAGGTAATGTAGTGGTAAACTCCGAGCACAGACCCCTGCGGTTCGGAAACAAGTCCGAGAATGGACCGTTGTCGGATCCTGGCCACATCACGTCAAAGTAAAATCTCGTAAGTGTAATACGAATCACTGCTCTCCAGGCATAGCTCATGGGCTCGGTGTTAGAGGATAGGAAGAAAGGATGGGCTGAGGTGTTCCATCTTCTCTCTCCCTCTCAGTGCGGCAAACCATTTTCATGACCTTCGATTCATCAAGTGTTGATCTGGTCTGACCCAAACTTTTCCAGCAGTTCAGATATAGTTGAACAAAGTGATTTGTATATATATTTCAGCAACCTAACGGAAAAATCTCACAAAAGAAACCATCTAGTTAAAGTTCCATATACTTCTAACAGCATCCTCAATTTTGCATTTGACTAGTTCAGCCCCCCTCTCAAATTAGAATCGGAGTTTTTCATCAGATTGTACACGTTTTGTTGTTAGTTTATTTATAAGATGTTTAAGGATTTATAAAAAGTATTTTTGTCTTCTCCCCATATGGCACACAAACTAATTTCATTGAGCATTTGCCTCGCCTTACCTTTCTCTTTCCACTCCCTTCTTTTGCATTATCAGAAGTGGAATAACGAAGGACCTCGTTTAACTTAGGATATGCATCTTAAGCTCATTCAAAAATGGCCGGAAGTACTGAAAAACAATTTTGATATAGAAATTGTGTTCCGTCAATATCATATAAAGATGGAAACAAAAAGCGGAGATGCTGGGAGCAAAACAATGACAATAAAACAAATCCTGCAAGCAAACAAAATTATAAAAACTCCTGAAGAGGCTCAATACATTATTCGGATACGTGAGGTACAATCCACTCCCCGTTATACCTATGCTTTGCCAACAGTGATGGTACACCAGCTGGTGCATCCTCAGGGGATTAGACATTGGCTCATTTGGCCAAGACTTCCCTTCCATAGCTATTGGAAGGAGCCTTAAACAGCCGACTTGGGATACATAATACCATCCCCCTGACGAATATTTGGCTATGGCACAGTCCGATACTCACTTAATCCGCAACAGTTTAGGCAGTTCTCGGGCAGTGTGTAAGCCTGCCGGTTCAATACGTTGTGCACAACACGCGCACTGGAGGGGGGCCTCAGAGGCCCCCACCTATTTTTCCGAGGTGGTCGGAGAACCGCTGGTAGCCGAAACTCGATACTTAGCCACATTTAACAGAATTAAACGGCGCGTTGATTGGTGAAGACATTTTGAAAATCGGCCGAACATTTTTTTACTTATAGGCTTTCAATTTTAGAACTGCATTTTGAGATCGCCACAATCGCGCGGTCGGACCAGTTCGCTTGCATTGGAGACCGAGTGGTGACGTCATAACGCCATAAAACCGGGATGATATGTCAAGGTTCCCTCACATGAAGGTCAATGTCAAAGGTCACAGATCAAGGTCATGTCAGTACTTACAAGTTCATTGACCCAAGTGCCTCCAGTCAAATGGCCTTACTCGGTCTGACGTATATTATGCTATGACGTCATAGCTAAAGGTACCTCAATGTAAAGGTCAAGGTCAAAGGTCATTGGTAAAGGTTAATCATTATTTCCCACCAAACAGTTGCTATAGTGCTATTCATAGTGTACATTATAAGTAGTATACCATATTGTAACCCCATAGGACAATGACTTTGAATGACCTTGACCCCAAAACTGTAGGGAAGTTTCTTTGTGACCTTCCTTCTATGACCCTGGTCCACCTTTAGCTTATTCCCGTCAATTTCCCGCATAATCACGGCATTTTCCAATCGGTCCTCAGCATGGCCAATATTTAACCTTTATGACCTCGTTTGACCTTGAATATTTTGACCTAGGTCAATAAAAATTGGTCTCGATGTAGATCACTATATTTCCCAGCCACCCAACGACCAGCGTTTTCTACACCTCTTAGTTTCCGAGATCTTAGGGGGCCTACCAGGCCCCTCTCCAGTGCGCGTTAGTGCCAGACGTTAGTGCGCGTTAGTGTCAGTGCGGGTGTTGTCGGTGGCTGTTGTGTCGATCGGTAGGGATAGTGGGTGGCTGTTGTGTCGGTCAGCAGGGGCAGTTGGTGACTGTTGTGTCGGTCGACAAGACTGCAGTGAGTGACTGTTGTATCGGTCTGTAGGGACAGTGGGTGACTGTTGTGTCGGTCAGAAGGAACAGTGGGTGACTGTTGTGTCGGTCAGAAGGAACAGTGGGTGACTGTTGTGTCGGTCGGTAGGAACAGTGGGTGACTGTTGTGTCGGTCGGTAGGGACAGTGTGTGACTGTTGTGTCGGTCGGTAGGAACAGTGGGTGACTGTTTTGTCGGTCAGTAGGGACAGTGGGTGACTGTTGTGTCGGTCAGAAGGAACAGTGGGTGACTGTTGTGTCGGTCGGTAGGGACAGTGGGTGACTGTTGTGTCGGTCGGTAGGAACAGTGGGTGACTGTTGTGTCGGTCAGAAGGAACAGTGGGTGACTGTTGTGTCGGTCGGTAGGGACAGTGGGTGACTGTTGTGTCGGTCGGTAGGGACAGTGGGTGGCTGTTGTGTCGGTCGGTATGGACAGTGGGTGAACGTTGTTTCGGTCGAAAGGGCTGCAGTGGGTGACTGTTGTGTCGGTCGGCAGGGACAGTGGGTGACTGTTGCGTCGGTCGGTAGGGACAGTGGGTGACTGCTGTGTCCGTCGGCCGGGCTGCAGTGGGTGACTGTTGTGTCGGTTGGCAGGGACAGTGGGTGACTGTTGTGTCGGTCGGTAGGGACAGTGGGTGACTGTTGCGTCGGTCAGAAGGAACAGTGGGTGACTGTTAAGTCGGTCGGCAGGGCTGCAGTGGGTGACTGTTGTGTCGATCGGCCGGGCTGGAGTGGGTGACTGTTGTGTCGGTCGGCAGGACAGTAGGTGACTGTTGTATCGGTCGGTAGGGGCAGTGGGTGACTGTTGTGTCGGTTGGCAGGGACAGTGGGTGACTGTTGTGTCGGTCGGTAGGGACAGTGGGTGACTGTTGCGTCGGTCAGAAGGAACAGTGGGTGACTGTTAAGTCGGTCGGCAGGGCTGCAGTGGGTGACTGTTGTGTCGATCGGCCGGGCTGGAGTGGGTGACTGTTGTGTCGGTCGGCAGGGACAGTAGGTGACTGTTGTATCGGTCGGTAGGGGCAGTGGGTGACTGTTGTGTCGGTCGGCAGGGACAGTGGGTGACTGTTGTGTCGGTCGGTAGGCCCGCAGTGGGTGACTGTTGTGTTGGCCAGCAGGCTGCAGTGGGTGACTGTAGCTTCGGTCAGAAGGAACAGTGGGTGACGGTTGTGTCGGTTGACAGGGCTGCAGTGGGCTGATCAGCAGGTGTCGGCCGCCGCTCTGCCAGGCCTCAGTAAGTAGCAAAACCGTGCAGACCTTTACAAACTTCTTCTAGATTCACAGCATGCATTCTCAAAACTTGCAATATGCAATTGTGGTGTGAGCGGGTTCCTCTAAGAAGAATTAGAAGAATTAGAAGATCCTCTAAGAAGAAGAAGAAATAATAATTATCATTATTTATTCTCTAAGAAGAAACATGAAAACTTATGTCTTGTGCATGTTCTTATTTCTGTGGTTCTGATAGACAAACTTGCCTACATATTGGGAGTATGGCATGGGGTTAAAGTAGGGGACCGTGGGAAGCGGAATAATGTATAGAGACTCGGGGCGTGGGAGATGGCGACCGCCACATTTTCTATGGTCGTGAGGGATGGCCCGTCCGATCCGGAACGCTTTAAAGCCCTCTGTTCCAACGGGAACGTCACACAGGGATCGAAGTGTAGTTATCCAGGGCATGTCTGTTTCCATAAATGATGTTTTTTTAGCGAAATATGCTTTTGAGTGTTCTGTTCTGTTCAAGAATCATTGAATCACAAATATTTGTGATTCAATGTACGAGCTTGTTTCTTTCACGTATTTAATAATTATTTTAATGTATTTCAATGCTGTGATCAAGGCGGAATAGTGGAAACGTAGGCCTGTGAAATTGTGACTTTTTCAAAACTTAAACTTACTACAATAATCCCATTGTAAGCACCTGTTTACCTATCTTTATTTTATACTTTCGATCCTGCACTTTTACTATCCTTTTTCTTGACGGTATTTATATCACAGTTTTCTTACTCAGAAGTATGTTACCCATAATTGCGTGATTTTTAAATTGAACATTTTTTAGCTAGTTGTCTTTGCCATCTTTTCTGAACCCACGGTTCCTATAGATACGGTTCGGACATGACAGCCAGCTGACTGCCTGATTTGGCAGTATGTTGAGGATATGGTAGTATTCTGGAGGGTCCTGGTCAAGATACCTTTGGTTCTGGTAGCATATGGTAGCATTCAGCGTTCTGATTGGTTGAGCGAAACGTTCGAAACGGGATTCTGAAGGAATTATCATGAAATTCATCGTGGATTTTCCTTGTTATAAAAGCATGTCAGGAACTAAAAATGCACCTAGAAGATAGCCTGATCAATTTTACATGCTAAAAATAAAAATATACCCTTAAGCACCCTTAAGTTTTCCCACTCGCCCGTGCCCCAAACCCCTGCAAAAAGCCCCATTGGAATTACATGTTAAATTTTGCTGAAAAATCCTAAGACCCAGAAATGCAACCTTCAAAACCCCAGAATTCTAGAGAAGTATCTCATGCCCATCCCCTGTCTGAACCAAGTTCTGAGCAGTATTAATTGTCACCAATGATTTCACATGTAGGTACTGGCTGATGGAGGCCTGCAGTACAGGTCGAAAGCTTCGAAAGGTTGAACACTCCAGAGGAGAAAAATATGAAATATCGATACGAATTATTCTTCCGAATCCACTATGTCATTCTTATCTTTATTGGAAATATACCAAAAAAGCAAATATAAAACAGAAGCTTTCGATTACAAAGTCTTAGCCATGATGTTGGTTTCTTAGTATATATTTCTTACAAACAACACAATACTAGCGGATCTAGGGGGAAGGGGGTAGACTGGGCAATTTCCACCCAAACCCCTCGATTTTTTACGATTCCTTAAACATAAGCTTTTCACGATGTTGGGCCCCATTGCCCCAATCCCCCCCCAACCGTCGGTCTGCATCTTACGATATATGCCGATAGAGGCATTGTGGTGCTTTTTGCAGGTTTTTATATGTTTACAGCTATACGGGTATGGCTGATATTTAAATTTTAAAATTTTGACCGTATACTTCGAGGTTTTTGCCACTTTCTGAACAATGATAAAATATACACGTACAGAGATATATAATAACACAAGAGACAGTTTTATTTTAAAGAAATTCGTTCGGCGCGTTTCTAGCAAGACTAGTTGGTTTGACAATTTCGCCAAGTTTACATTTAATATTTTCTAAACAATAGGTTAAGCGATGTTTTTGTGTCCATAGAGAGTCGTGACATACACAGATCAAGAAATAGTTTTTTCTGAGGTTTTATATGTTTGTTTAAAACTTTCCCAGTCAGCACTTAGCTTGGGGAACGTACGGGGAGGTGATTGGGGCATTCCAATCGTTCCCCCACTGGATGGAGGATAGTTCAGGATGCCCCAAATGTTACTCTATCCAGCCAAATGGGAGTGGATGGGGTATGCCAAAGTACCCCACCGGATGAGGAATCCTACAGGATGCCCCAAGTGGGGAGGAGTTTGGGGGATTCCGTGCGGGATGCTATGCGAAATTTACTTCAACTGGGTGGGCGAACGTAGATACAGCATGCCTCAATCCACCGTGCAGGGAATGCTATCACTTCCCAACCTGATTTTCCTCATACAAGGTGCTTCTAACCCAAATCATCCGCTTCGGTGTCCCCAATCCGCAGCTTGCGATTCCCCGTTCGAAACCCGTAAGGCCCAGGTCCGGATGACTGAGTTACGGACATGCACCAAGATTAAGAGTGATAAATTATAGCCAATAACTTAAATGCCAGTTTATATTCATTGAGCTGTAAGTAAACATATAAAAACCTGAGAAAAATTACCGCAATGCTTTTCTATCTATCACAAATCTCTACGGACAGAGCACATATCGCTTAACTTCTTGTTTAGAAAATATCAAATGCAATCTTGCAAAACTGTCAGACCTAGAAACGTGCTGAACGACTTTCTTTATAAATTGTTCTCTATAAATTGCTGTTTCTTGTGCAATTATATATCATTGTGTGTGTATGTTTTAACAGGACTCAAACCGTAGCAAAATGCCTCTAAATATATGGGTATATAACTTCATAATTTTAATGTCAATGCATATCCGTTAAGTTGTAAACAAACATAGAAATCGATGTCAAAAAAACGTATTGATGTAAAACAAAGAATATCAGCCAGCGAGACCAATGAAAATAGCACGAAGAATAAATACTATATCAGTATAGCTGTTCTGTTATCCGCCTGTTTCTTTTTGTGCTAACATCGCCTAGCGGAATCCACGTACAACGATACGCTAAAGCGTCCCTTCACGTATTGAACCAGCAGGATTTCCACCCCAAAATACACGGATAAACACTTCGGAACCCTGGGCTGACTCGAAGACCGGCCTCTATTCTCGTCTGAGAATGAAAGACGGTCTTGCTTGAAACAGTAACTTGCGGTTTTTGTTTGAGATTCTTGAGATTCTCAGTTGCTCCACGTGTTGGCCCGAAGTGACCTCGTATCGTCATGACGTATATCATTAGACTTGCAATGAAAAAAACACAATGATGGTAAAATACAATTGTATAATTGTTTACTCAAAAGCTTTAACACGCGCATTGACGGGGGTCTGAGCCACATTCGCTGTGACGGGGAGGGTGGTACTCCCCTAAGATCTCGAGAACCACGCTAGATAACGAAAACGGTAAACGGCATTGGATGGCCCAGGTAGATTTATATTGAAAACATTTGAACCATTTTTCAGGTCACATTTAAGGTTACTAGGGTTCAAGGCATGCCACCATGTCATCATCCATTACTATTTTGTTCAGTTTAAAAAAATGTCCCTATTTATTTCCAATGAAGAGGCCATGGCTCGTACCTGATCTTTAGTCATCGATATAGAAAATACCAGAATGCATTTTGTAGAACTCGGTGTGCTCATTATGTTATATGAGCTTCAGTTGGATAGGTTCATCCTGTTCTAACTTATGCTATCTTAAGCTTGTTTGAGGTGAGGTAACTAGACCTGCACTGGTGACCTGACATGTGTAGACCCAACTATAAAATTTGGGCTTAGGTTGTAAAAATGTTCAGCAAAAGGGCATACTAAGCACAGCGGCGCTACGCGCTGCCCTTTTTATTCTATCCCCAAAAAACCCGAGGGGGGGGGCGGGTACCCACCCCCGTCAAGGCGCGTGTTAAGGAAACTTATTAAAAAAAACTTGTTTGATAGCAGATGACCTTGAAAAGGTTGCAGGTCACAATTTTCAAAGTCGACCGTAGTAATAAGCCACGGAGACACGACCATGAAGTTTTAAAGTTGATCTGAGCCCTGCGGACTGAAATACAGGCATTTCAAAATTTTCCCATGGGTTTACAATGGGGAGGTCGCGACCGGTACATGAACATAGGTCACCGATATCGAACACATTGTTGCTCTTGGTGACCTTATTACGTGCTAAGAATATCAGATTAAAAGATTAAACATACTCACACTGGTGCCACTTTGAATATTTTTGGAGGTTAGGTCACTTGACTTGATTTGGTGACCTGATCTAACATATTTTTTAGGTTACAATTTTCAGAATATGTGCCAAAAAGATCATTGAATAATGCAAAATACGGCGGCGCTGCGCGCCATCGTATTCCAGGCATCCTGGACAAATCTTATGGGAGTCAAAAATGACCCCCACCGGGGCGAAGAGTAATAATTCAGAATATGGTCAACCGTCATACCCTCAAATTTATTCAGGTTTGTAACAGAGCAATACTGCATCCTGGCTCTCAGACTGAGCATCAGTTAGTGCAAAGTTGTGTAATATGATTTTGAGTGCTAAAATCACGTCATGCGACTGGAGCAAAATAGCCAACCTAAGCGCCTCACGTGTTTCATATAAACACCCCTCCCCTGACATCTTAAAACTAATTCTAGCACTGTTTTTTTACAGATATCGACCCCGACACATTATGCTGCACGCCGAAGGCCGGGATGACAATTAGACCCCTAGAAAATATCAAAACGCTGGAGGCATGCAAGAAGATCTGCGGAACAGAAAGACGGCCAGTAGAGTTCAAGTAAGATTGGGGTGGAAAGCTAGATGTTTTTCCTCAATTACCAATTTCTTCTCCTCTATTTTTGCGTTATTTTTTGGAAATCACTTCAAAGGAGGTACGATGTGATCATGTTCAGTCAGAACATTGAGTTGACCTGACTCAAGGTCAAACCAAACCGTACTGACCAAGTGCGGCCAATGTGCCAATTGGCAATGCATTTTTGAAGGCATTTCATATGTCTAATATAAGCAAACCCACAATGACATCCCCGCACACACCCACACAGTGTCATAGGCGCCAAAGCATCACCATCACCCTAGGCTCTAAATCCAACCCCAGATTAATTGTCCGATATCAGCCGTTCAAATTTGCAATCTGATCCTCGAGGAAGTCCAAAAACGAATAATATTGAGACAAGCATATTGATCAGGCTCGTAATCCCTGAAAGATATATATTTCTGCATTTTCCCAAAGCCTTGTGATGGCTGAGCGCAAGAGCAGCCCTGACCCCAGGTCACAGATATAAAAATCCCCCTGGGTGAAGCTGCCGAGGTATCGTGATTGTGAAACAGCGGTACAACCGTAACAAACATATAATTTACGCATACATTTTGGCATGGATTGCCAGCGATTCAAGGGTCGACGGACAGATTGCAAAAGCTGTTAAGATTCGTTCATTCTCTATTGTGAGGACTTAATTACCGTGAACACATTCGTTAGTGTTAATTCTCACCCAACAAATAATATCTTGACGCTCAAAAGATAATTATTTTGTGCTCTATTGGAAATTTGAGACAATTGTGAATATGCTTGGCGTGAAACCGAGCCATAGTTTAAGTCTGCTCATTGACAGGGGCAACAAGTTTGGATGCCTCTCAGGGTCACCAAAGTACGCATGCACCAAGATTGGAAACGGCGCTCAATGCGCTGAATGCTACCAGAAAGGCACGTGCTACCTCATTCCCTCTGTGAGCGGCATCAAGGCCTCCAAAAAAACCGAGCTGACCAAAAAGCTGACGCGGGAGGAGGAGAGGAAGGAGAACGTGTTCAGGGAGGCAGGCAGCGGAACCCGCAATACCGGACTCGGTAAGTGAACAATGCCCGCACAAAAAGAACGTTCTTCTTGACAAGAGCGGCGGGTGCTAAATGTGATGTTGCGCTAAATTTGTTTGTTGTTGATTTTGTGCTAAATGTGATAAAACTACGTCTTGACTATATTCACTACCCGATAAAGCTTGCTTTTGTTGGTTTCTGTTCGGATGTTGTCTTCGCTTCTTTCATTCAATAACTTATTCTAGATTTTAAAAGTTTTAAACAAGCTCTTGAAAACTGAGATATTCTTACAATAAGATCACAGCTAAAGCAGGAGTTATACTACATGCAGAATCAACAAAATAAGGCACTGAGGTGTCAGTGATGTTGGAACCTCCACTTGCTTCAGGTGGAATGGGCTCAGTGGCATCAGAGACCTCCGGAAAGTCCGACCTAAATCTGAAGACCGCTAACAAGCTTCTAACCAAGAAAGTCAGCAAAAGTCTGCAAACAAAAAATCATGCAGGCGAAATCCCAGGTGGGTAAAGATGGCTCAAAATCAAAATCGAAGAATCGGCACCCGCCTTCAACTCTTCTTAGCTGATACCCAATCATAACCTTATGATCATCTATAATATAGGAGGGTGATGTCCTGGGTCCTGGAATGCTGCGAGCTCTTCAAAAATACCTAGAAATGTGGAAACCAAACGTCCTTCTAAACATCTAACATTCACTAAATATTCTTTATCGGAAATGATACAACTATGAGGTAATCGTGACTCCCTTCACAATTTTTGGAGTCAATTTTTGTGATCTTGCCTTCTTCCGAACGCACAAGGAGTTCCAAATGTTGGCGTTGACAAATGGGGGCGATGTGATGAGTCTGGTCTCAGTATGCGGGGCAGCGGTCTGGTGAGATTTACCGACTCCGGAGGCAAAGGCTTTTGCTGGAGGCAGCGTGTCTTCACTAAGCTGTGCGTTCGCGGGGGACGGCGAATTATGTTGCCAAGTCTCAATTGGCGGCTCCGGTGGCTTTGTCTCTGGTGTCGATAGAAGTCACGGGGTCCAAAACAATAAAAACGACTGATTCGCCCACTACACTTACCGCAGCAAGCAGTGCTGATCAGTGTCTAATTATAATTTTCTAGTTTGAATTTAGTAACACGACTGAGTGTTTACCGCCACGCGCCCCTCCCTCCCCTCCCCCAAATATACCGAATGCCTCGCTCTGAAACAAAAACAAACAAAACAAACCATATACAAATTGACATTAAGATGGCCTGTCAAAATCTTGTTGGATTGAGGCTATTGCAGGAATCCTGAATCAGGATGCCAAAAAGTTTAAGATTTCAGCTGTATCATAGCTGAAATATAAACTACCTAAACCCAGAAGTTAAACGTTTAATGATAAAAGCTATAGAAAATGGCCCAAAAACACATCAAAATAATATTTTCGGGCCCTGTTCAATTATTTAGGCACATAATGCCAGTTGCACCTTAAAATTCAACCTGGCTTAGCCGATCAAAAATTTTGTCAAGGTCAACTAGGGTTATTATGCATATCATTGGATTTATCACTGACAATAAACTACGGTAACATCAAGATAAAAGCTCTCTCACCATTTCTTACCAAAACTATTGAACCTTGGTCATTTTCTCAATGCATTTCAAATGGAAATTATGACACTTGCCTCTACCTAGATTATCGATATAAAAGACCCTTTACTCTAAGTAGCATATTTTCCCAGAGACCTCATGTGATATGCAGATACCAAGTGAATTGTTCTCGCTGCTGCCACTGAATTCTTTAGGTGAGTTCCCTCACCAAAATTGGGACGATTAGCCCCGCTATTTTACGCCCTTTTAATCACATTCAACTCGTTAGAGGGAAGTAGTCCACATAAGTCTTCAGTACAGGCAAATTTCTACAACTGCCATGCTCATAATGCTTATGTTTGATACTGTGTGAATTCCCCCGGACGCATGCGTAGCCTCAGAACGAACTATCCGGGTGTCTGGTACGTTTCTTTAGTCCTTATCCAGAAGAAATACTTTGTAGTCCGTTTGTGGGTCCATTCTTTGAACGGACTACCTACTCATGTATCTCAGGTGAGTGGGCCAAAACCCCAAAATGTTCGGCCCTTTTCAAGTTTTGCGTTAAGCATGGTAAGAAGTGACTAGCTGTGACTCCACAAGGCTTGAGCTGCTCCCATAATAAGTACACGATCTGTGAGACACCTTTACAGCGCGGATGATCGCCGTTGCTGTAGACCTCTGACCGAGGTGTAGCCACGCAGTGGGTGGGTGTGGGTGTGCTGTGCGTTTACCCCTGCTTGCGGGAACCTCAGACGGCCTACTACTCTGTTTCAGGGGGTCTTGGCATCAGCAGTGACCAGTTCTTCGGCGGAGGCTCACAAATCGGCGGAGGATGTGAGCAGTGGCGCATCCAGGAATTCATTTCGAGGAGGGCTAGGGGCTCGAGCCTCCTCCCCCACACCATTCTCTTGGATTAGCCTCCGGCTATGCATTATCAATAGGCACTCTGGAATTTCGAGCGGGGCTTGAGGTCCCCTAACCCCGCTAGTATCCGCTAACCTAGTATCCATGTGAAAGGAGAGACTAGTCGGAGCAGGTTGAATAGCCAAATTAGTCACGGGCTGGGATGAGGTGGGGGAGGGGAGCTGCGGCAGTTGCCGAGCTAGCATTGTTCAATTCAGTTAAAAGTCAGGTCAATATAGCGCCGGACTGGATGCATCAGATTATCAGAGCATGTTCCAGGCTTGGATATGTGAAAGTAATTGAAATTCACGTTTAATTTTGAAATAGGTGCCAGCGTCTAACCTAAGCCAGCGTCTGACTTATCAGAAAAAGAAAATATCAAAGATCTCCAACTTAGGATGGCAGTAGCAATCTGTTCGTGAATGTCTTGCAGCAAATAAAAGGTAAAACAATGGGCATACTAGACAGGCTAGCAGTGATACTCAACACCGGTGCCCTCCTCAGTCACGGGCCGGATCGGACCCAACGGCCAGATCCTGGCCGAGGAGGAGACCCAAGTGGGCGACAAAAAGAGCCTTCTCACCACCAATAAGCAGCAGGTCAACCGGCAGAAGGAGAACTTCGTACAGGATCTCAGCCTGACCAGCCCTGGTACGTATCCAGTGGCGTAGCCATGAGGCCTCAGCCTATGCCCGCTCTTTTGTTCCACATTTTCCATATACAAATATACGGGTCCCTCAAAGATGACTTGGGCTTGCCCTGTTTTCCTTCCCCTGATGAGTTCCTGGCTATGCTTCTGTGTACATCTGGCGTCGTAAATGGCTTTCGATCTAAGTTAGGCTCACAGTTAGCATTCGTAGCCTGGCACGGTAGGTTTCAGGTCCAACTGGAAACTAGCTGAGAGAAATCGTGACAAATCGATCATCCTAACATGTTACTCCCGATAGATCTCCTCCATCATTTTTCAAACAAACAATCCCTGGTTACGAATTGCCTGTCAAATTTCCAGAATTCCATCATGTCCTCACTGCAGGGAAGCAATAGAACCCATCCATCTTTTCCAAGATTTGCACCAACAAAAGAGGGCTATGCAAGCGTGTGCCTTATTGGCTACAACTATATAGATCGTGGAGTCATGCCACTCAGAGTATACTATGTATATTATAGGACAAGCGCCAGCAAATGATCTGTTATCAACGAGCCAGAGGCGAGCTCAGTACAAAATATTTTACGCCCGATTTTTGTAATTATTTTATTTCATGCCATCCACCAGAAAAAACGGTTGGTTAGGTGATAAAGTATGGATCATAAGAAATCTCAGCATATTCGAAGACCTCAACAAACCCGCGAGCCAAAGCCCCAAAACGCTACTGGCCAGTAAAAAGTGTTATTGGCAGTGCGAAGCAGTTATTGAATTCTAGAAAGTTCCCTTAATGCCTCATCACAGAAAAACCAGTAACACCGCTTGCAATTGGTAGACAAACTTTTAACATGTGCTCTATGAGTATTGGATTCTCCGGCATCCGATAACACTGACTAATGGCATTGCACGTGGCGTTGCAGGAGAACACAGCCCATGTTTCGGCGGTGGTCTCACCAGGGAAGGAGGGATAGTGTTAGTCACTTTCCTTTCCGAGACTCGGTATTTTCTCGTATTTAATGTTACTATCATCCTAAGATTATGCTCTTATGCGGGGATGAATCCACAGGGGATATTCTGGCCACTTTCTATCCCCCAGAGCGGCCAAATTTTACCCACGTTTTGGCCAATTTCGGCCAATTTCCTAAGAAAAACACAATCCTCACGATTTTAGCCGGTTGTTTTCCCCAAGGCTCATTACGATTCTCTCCTGGTCGTTTATATGTTGACGTCATGCGCGATGCAATAAAGTCATAGGGCCTGATGGTGAGGGTTAAGTTCTAGGCCCGAGGTACCCAATAGGTCAGAACCAGTAGCAGATTTCAAAGTGGTCGCTAGAGGCTGATTGTTTCCCAAATCAGACCAATCTTTATTTTATCATAGATAAGTGAAACTGCCCCAAAATAAATTGGCTTGCAGAGCCCACTTACTCGAAGGTACTGCCAACTGCGATCGGTCGTAATTGGCTTAGAATCGCTGAAAATGTATAATTATTTCATTGGTAGCGCCCGTCGATGTCATTAGGATTAAATTAAAAGGGATTGTCAAATAACATATAAAATTAAAACTGAATAGAAAAAAACCACCACGATTTGTCAAGAGTTTCCTCTTGTATTTTTACATCAGGTTTTTCTAGCCTCTGGTGGCCACCACCAATCTTCTGAAACATGATGCCATAATCCACAACACAGCTCACTTCGAGCGTGAAGCCCGATGGGCCTCCGGCTAGTGAGTGATAAAGATCAATATCCCCAAAAATTAGTTCACTGCCAATGCGTTTCGGCCGGTGAGTACACGTGACGTCACGCCATGACCCCTGTCTGCGGCAGGTTCCACCGGCTCCTTCACATCTCAGGCGACCACCAGCACGGCAGGCACGGAGAGGGGCCGCCGTGCCGAGACGCAGAAGGCGCTCAGCAAAACGAACCGGCTGCAGCTCAGCGGCACCGCCGCCGCCGGCTTCGGTGAGATCGCCGACGGCTCTATAGGCCATCAACCAAAGCCTGGATGGCCAGAAGGCTTTAACAGCAATTCTGGATAGGTTTGGTTGTTTATTTATATGTAAACGATGGAGGCTATGATGTTTCAAGTGGTGATCCAGTGAAATAAAAGGGTCAAGTGTCCCGGGAGAAGTTGGAGAGGGAACATATCAGTGAAGTTAAGGCAGGGATAGTGTGAAGCAGAAGTGAAAATGCAATAGCTTTGGTCACCTGACTTGTTTGTGAGTTTGTGAGAGAGCGCTGTTTTAGCCGCACTGTGATCAGAGTTGACTTATTTGACTGACCTGCCATAGGTTGGAGCTGAGTCCGTCTGACTTCACTGGCCTCTGGCCAGAAATCTTAAATGTTTACAAAAGCACGAGTCCCCTGACTTGACTGGTTCGTCTGACCCGAGCTCATCAGAGTTGGCTGATGTATCCGAGCTGGCTGGTTTGTCCGGCAGGAGGAGGAGGGGGACCTGTCGAGCTGCTTCAGCAACAGACGTCTTTGGCTGGAACGGAGAATGAACTGCGTGACACCTCGCAGATCCAGGGCACCCAGTTCCTGGCCAGTTCCTCCAGCAGAGGTGCGCTCTCTACCGTCACACGGGAGTGACTGCATCCATACACAGTTCTCAAATCGTCGCCGAAGTCTTCCTGGCCACCTGGCACTTAATTTTAGCTTATATAAAGAAATGGGTGTGGTAAGAATTCGGAGGAACAGTTTTTGCTCAGAACGCGCTTGTTTAATTCGCGAAAAACACGCGCTGCAGGTATTAACCCGTGCCCCACCGGGGTCCGGCGCCATCTTCACCCCAACGGGGTCCATCAATGCCACCTCTAATTCCAAAAATATGGGGGTCAGCGCAAATCTGCAAATTGCATTGGAAAGCTCGTGTAAATTCAGCATGGGACTTTTCATGCGTTTAAGCACTCAGGTCAATGCTTTGACCTCCAGAGGTCAAGTTGGGTCACGATAGGCTATTTCCACTAAAATATGCAATGCCTAAGAAACCTGGGCACAGCTCTCATGCAATCAGAGCTCCTGAGGCCTAGTAAGGTACATTTGATAAAAATCCAGGGATTTTTCGCAATGTGGAACATAATGACCTCCCCCAGTGAGTTGACCTCCAGAGGGCACCTCTTGATCTAACATGAACTAGGATTACTGAAGGTCATAAAGTGATTTTTCGGATATGAAATAAAGGCCGGTGACGAAACATACACGATGACGTTTAAGTTAGCGCTCTAGCTTGATTATGTCCAAACTTATCGTCAAAATACTTTTTGACCCCTGGTGACCTGTGATCGCCTAAAATAGGCCAAAGGATAAATATCGCCCCTAGAATCCGTGAAAGGGTGGCCAAGAAGGCTATTTTGAGAAAGCTGAGTATTTTCAATGGTTTGTATGACTTTTTGATAATAAGACAGCTTTTCCTCATGTTTCTTCTAGGACAGGGGTCACCTCGTAACCTGACATCAGGTCACCAGATCGAAAAATCCCGGATATAAATTTTTTTAAGCCCGGGAGGGATTATCAAGTATAGCAAGCTTAAAATTGATCGGCTCAGAAATATAGCTATGGTAGAGCTCAAAAGGTGAAGTGAGGTGACCTTGTTTGAACTTACCAGGTGACTTGACCTAGTGTGGTCTGTTTTAAAAAGCTTCAGGGATGGTGGTAAATTGATGGGGTGAGAGGAAGACCACTCAGCTGTGGTGCTGCGCCTCGGCGTCTTTCTGCATTCTGAAAAAAACCTAAGGGGGGCATCGATGCCCCGGTGAGGCAAGGGTTAATGCTATTGTTATAGTCCCACGCCTATTGTGCGTAAAATTAGTCCATATATAATCACATCCCACAATGAAAAAGAAATCCCAGTATAGTTTAAATGTCATAAATACTTTTCCCTGCCTCCTGCACCAGTTATTCTCACAATGAACAGCAAAGGATGTATTTCCCTTGGGGTTCAGCGAACACTTCCTCATAAAAACAACGGGATATTAGGACGATTTATTTCCGCTCGGCATGTGGTTCGCTAAACGTATCTTTCCAATACGTTAGTTGTTCCCAGCCGCCTTTCTGAGCGTTCGTTTGCGCAAGGTACCCACACGGGAGTCACAAAGATCCCGAAAACTAGTAAAGACACCCACTCTGAGTGTTACAAAACAACGTTGTAGTTGGTATGGATTTTGTGGCACTTGGAAGTGACCCAAAACACGTTTCCCACGAAAATAGTTTACAAGTGGTAAGGCAGAGATCAAGCGGTAACTGTAGATGGATGAAACCGGTCTTATCAGGCACTATCACCCCACAATGTTTCAGGAAAATTTGTGAATCCCTTTTAGATGATTGTAACTTTGTAACTCCCTTCCAAGTCAAGTGGCTTCAAAATTCACATATCTTTTCAGACTGGTCTTAAATCAAATACGTAACACTAGTTAATCATAGAAACACATAATGTATTGCGGGGACCAAGCCCCGCAAGGTTTTCTCCAACGTTGATATTTCTGAAATAGGTATCCAAAGGCAGCTAGCCACTTGGGAACGGTTTCTTCGGGAACGGCATCCCAGGGGATGGTGCTCCCGAAAAAAATTGTGAATAGCAACAAAAACTTATAGAAAATGCATATGTCTTCTGGCAACTGAAGGGATGGCTGCAAGATAAGCGGTGCTGGCTGCGTGTCCAGTGTTCAGGGCCCAGTGGGTCTGTGGAACACAGTAAGGTCTGGTTCCCTCAAGTCATACTGAAAGGGTGCGATTTAGCGACGGATTAAAGCCTTAGTGATTGCTGCGTCCTTTAAATCCATTGTGGTTGCAAACATATCAGTACTTTTACTATTTAGCTTAGCGCTTTGTTAGGCTTTGTGGGTATCAGATATTGACTAAGAATTACGTTATGTTTAGGTCTTGATTGATTGGTGAAATATTTGTACATATATTTTCGTTTAACACGTCAAAATATTGTTGATTTCCAGCAAGTGGAACTGTAATGGTAATTCTTTATATCATTTGATGAATAATGATGTTGCATAATGAGTAATGTCTCGGAAAGATCTTTTCCTGGAATATTTTTGGACTCCAAGACACGGTGCAAGCCGGAATATTGCAGGCGATCAGTGTAGAAATCCCGGAACATGTTAGCACTGGTGACGATCACTGTGGAAAGGCTTGTGAACATAAAGGTGCTCAGAAATGAACAGTTAATCGGCCCTGAAGCTCAGGCCCAAATCCCCCAGCTGAGGAGCAGGGAGACTGAGCGACACACTGCCGACAGGTCCCGGCGGCACGCAGGAGGTGAACTCGCTCGTGGGCCGTAAGACGAACCGTGAGAACGTGCGTCAGGCCATCCGGGGCAAGTCTGTGGGCGGCGCGACAATCAAACAGGTGGCCACCGACCAAGGTAAGAGACACGCGATGCACTGGAATATCAGCCGCTTTGAAGAAAATATGGCAACTTGGTGCAATTCCAAACTGCAGTGGTTTTAAGGGCAATCTTTATCGAAAATGATTCCAGACTGCAGTGACTTTAACACGCGCATTGACGGGGGTCTGAGCCACCTTCGCTTTGACGGGGGTGGTGGGTACCCGCTCCCCCCAAGATCTCGAGAACCACGCTAGGTAGCGAAAAACGGTAAAAGGCGTTGGGTAGCCCATCCACTTCTCCATCGAAAATATTTGAACCATTTTTTGTCACGTCACATTTAAGGTCATTAGAGGTCAAAACATGCCGTCATAGGGACAACATGTAAATAAAAGTTTTCGGTCATTTCATCTGAACAAGTAAAGATAGAGCAAAACTATTTGAACTATATGAACCCTCGCAGCATGCCGAATCGAATTATTTATAATATGGCCTTGCTAGGTCAAATCAAGGATTTGATTTGACCTAACCTGAGGTTAGGCCAAGGCCAAATTAGATAAAATGCACATTATTATAACCGAAAAGACAAGACAAATCTAACGCAGTTAAAATAAACGCTCTATCGCCATCCGTTGCTAAGTTATTCAGTTAGAACCATTTTCCCCATGTATTTCTAATGGAGAGGTCATGGCTCGTACCTGACCTTAGGCCATCGATATCAAAAACACTGGAAAATATTTTAGAGAACTCGGTGGGCCCATTATGTGATATGAGTTTCAATCGGATAAGTTCACCCTGTTCCAACTTATGCTATCTTGAACTTTTTTTAGGTCAGGTCACTTGACCTGTACTGTTGACCTGACCTGAGATGACCTAACCTTAAAATTTTCACAAAAGTTGTAAAAATGAAGGGAGAAAAGGTATGTCAAGTACGGCGGCCCTACGCGTCGCCGTTTTTATGCTATCTCCGAAAAACCTGAGGGGGGGGCGGGTACCCACCCCCGTCAATGCGCGTGTTAAGGGTAATCTCTATCAGTGGCGGATCTGGCCGGTCGGTTTGGGGGAAACCAAAGTCGAAAAGCAAAAAAACGTCATGCAGTAAAAAATTGTGCTCCACTATGACTTTACAATAAAATTTAGGCTATTTGAGGCGAAAAGCAAAGCAAAAACGTCACAGGGCAAAAATATGAGCTCAAGATACTTTTTCCTATCCATGGCCCAATATTTACACTGAAAAACCTTAACTAGTTCTGTTTGAAGTTGAGAGTTGAAACACCAAAATCTTGCTTATAAACTTAAAAAGAGTCTGGGCAAAAAGGAGATCGACCGCTTTGGGGGTGGGAGGCAAAAACAGTTTTGCCCCGAGTTTTGGGGGCAAACCGTTTTGGGGGCAAATGCCTTTTTCGCCCCCCCCTGGATCCACCACTAATCTCTTTTGAAAATAATGAATATGGTCCAATTTCTTTGGAAAAAATCTTTCGTTTATCCTGCTGCTTAAACTTACTGCTTAAAGCTTATTCCTGCTGCTTAACCGTTTCATGCATCACAATTCCTGGCAAAATAATGGTCGATGATGGTCGATGATCACTACGAAAGCCTGGGAAATAGGTTGCCCTGCTGATTTACTTCCCGACAGTTCTATGCTCGCACCTTTGAGCTCTATAGGTTCAAGACGGTGGCAAATGATTTGACTAAATGCAGCCAGAATGTAATGCCAAATCATGCATTAAAATACCCCCCAACTCTAATTGTTACCAATTCCCACAATTCCCTGCTAAGTCACACAATTCCCCGCTATATTTTCATTACTACTTAATTTTCGCTCTTTTTTCTTAAATTACTATATACTAATACATAAAAGACATCCTTCGACCTTTGATATTAAATCACCTATTTTCTCAGACCAGGGGCGGCACCACGCCTTTGCGTCACGGGGAGGGAGATCCCTTAGAATACCATGCCATTTCCTTCCCACCCCAGAATAATCACTAGAGTCTTTAATCTTTCCAAAACCAGATTTTAGTGTTTCCAGTGTCTTTAAATGTACATGAATTTCTGCAATAGGTACTTGAATTTATAGTCCAGTAAAACATCAGCAGAACTGAAAATGTATTAATTTTCATGTGTCTCCCATTTGTTTCCACCAGCAGTCGCGCGGCTGTGGCGTGTGTGGATCGGATAGAAAAACTAACTATGCCAATGTATCAAACATGCAGGACAGAGGTCAGAAAAATAATTTGCTTTCCCCAGCATAGATCAGTTTTTGCCCCGAGATCTGGAACTTTCCCTGAGCTAAAAGGGCTTTTCCAGTCTTACAAAAGAGAAACTTATTATCCCTAAATCACAGAATGAGTAGGTTTGATAACTAAATGTTGATAATATATTATATCGAACGAATTAATTGAACTTCTATGGGTATTAGCTTCAGTTTGAGAAATATTCAACGTTCTGGTTCCCGAGATTTTCCCCAACTAAGTTGGCAGGATAGGGGTTTTTCTGACCTCTAACATGTATCAATGTTCAGTGTGGTTACGCCAGCTTTTGAATGATTTCAATTTGCTGAACAACTAATGAATACAGAGGTTAGTCTCTGCAACGTCCCGTTGGCAGATATATCACCGTAACCTTTCGTTTTAAAAGCAGTCTAATATCCGACAGGTCGAGAAGCATGCTCTATATAGATATGGATCAGTTATTCAAACATACTTCCCGAAACAGAGCATCCATATGAACCCATAGATTTTAACTTACCGTGATTTTTTTAAAATAAAAAACGTTCAAGAGCGAGCCCTGTCACTATTTCTGGGACATGACAGAGAGGTGTGTGGCAGAGTTGGCAGCAGCCGGCAGAAAGTGGTTTAAACCACTGGTTTAAACCGGTTTAAACCGGCTGGCATAAACCCGGTGGCAAAAAGTGGCAAAAACTATGAAATACTAAAAATTAACTGATATTCACGTTGGATATAAATGTAAGGGTATCTTCTGGGGTGAAAACGTATATTACTGTGTATTGGGAGGTTTCAGCACTCTCTCTTTCCATTTCATCACATAACTTCAATAATCTGTTCAAACCCAATGGTCTTTTATGGCTGGAGCCAATACATTGGTTGATCCAGGGGGGAGAGAAGAGGCCAGCTCTATAAAGTCGAAAATAGTGTTTTTGCCCCCCCCCCACGGCCGGCAGCAAGAAATCTTAGAAGCAGTCAGCTTCCATTTAGGCTGTGTGACATTTTTTGTTCATCGGCTTTTTATTTATTTATTTGGGGTCAAACCCAACAGGCACACTTGCCCAATTACTGGGAGTATTGGCGTGGGTGTTTAAGGATCCTCTCCACCGGGCCAGATCGGACACGGAAGGCGGTTTCCCGCCGTGGGGACTGAACCCACGTTAATCCATGCTATCCGATCCAAAGACTGGCAGCGAAGCCACAACGCCACCCGGCCCCAAGTGATCAGTTTCTTTGCCGCTCAGTTTGCCCCGCCCCCAAACGGACCGCCTGGATCCCCAAGTGACCCCACCTTTCTGATATGAAGGGTTTTTACAATGGATGAAGTGTCGTTACTTCTATTGTTAGTTAGGAACCGGTACGTACATTTTAGATGACGCCACAAGTGAAATATCACATCAGAAATGTAGGTATGTCAATATAAAGATTTGTTCTCTAATCGCAAGAAATCGTGTGCAAATATTATTAAATAACAGTTTGGTCCATTCAACCTTATCTTATTTTATATAATTTATTTCAGATATTGTATTCAAAGAGACAGTAGCCCACCCAAGGGGGAGAGGCAGACGCAGGCACCCATGTAGGGCAGAAATGAGCCTGATCTGGCTTTTAGTACCAGTTCTACTCTCACCTTGCCGTCCCTGCCCCAAGCGTGCCGCCCCTGCGTTGAAGCATTCGCCCAAAATGTGACTCAAGCCGCGCCTGTTCCGAAACTGCCGCCTCCTCATCAGGGAAAGAAATCCTGCGCGTGACATGACACCCCCCCATCAACCTGCCAGCCCCAAACGAAAATCCTGGGTGTGCGCCTGCCAAGAGATAAATGTATGGTATAACCGACCACTGGGGGGTACAAGCCACTAGGTTTGAGAGCTTATGATCAGAAGAGACGACCAAAGGAGCTGGAGGAGACAACATGTTTGAAAAAGGTGAATGTTTTAACCATAACAGGTCAGTCAATGCTGCTCTTGATAAGTATAGCTTACAGAAGCTCAAAAGTACTGCTAATAAGGCAGTTTTCATGTATTCAGGCTGAAATAATGTCATTCACCATAAAAGATCCAGTACACCAGCCACTCGGAGGCAGGGGGCAACACGTAAAAGAAAAAAGCCGTGGCGTATCTTTCCCGCTCGGAGGGGCTTGGGAATCCCCAGCTTGTACCTTCCTAATGTTCGGCACTGTTCGGCGTTAAAGAAGGCTCAAAATTGTCACCAAATATGACACATAAAATAATAACGGTCTTTGCAATAATATGTCGTGCACCTAAAATGCACTTGCCTTGCCTCCGATGGAGAACTGCATTGGAGACCCCAACACATGGGCTGGATTCTTACTGAGCTCGAGCAGCTTGACATTCTAGTCAGGAAAACCGTCTTATTTCATCTAGACTACCACCAGACATGCAAATTAGCCCCTGTTTGATTCAGCTGATAATATTATCGATGATTAACAATTGAACAGATTAAAATGTGGATAGCATGCAATCCTATCTGCATTTGCTGCACTAAGGCTTAAGACTAAGACTAGAAAATATATAATGCTAAATGAGATGATCAGAATACCAGAATTACAGTGTAATCATCAACATGATGTTGGTAACAAGTATTGGAAAACACTTAAAGTTCAGTTTCAATAAATAATGGCATATTTGGCCTCCCCGAGTTTTTGCCACTTCCTGCCACTTTTGCCGGTTTAAACCGGTAAAAACCGACTGGCGGCAGAAACCCCTCTCAACTGGCAAAAATGCCAACCCTGGTGTGGACACCTAGAACGGAGGGCAATGGGTTGAACATTGGCAAAAACAGTTAGGACTTGCGGAGATGCTTTCTCAGTAACCTTGCTAGATAACTAGAACGAGTAATTAGATCAACTGTTGCCTTATCGAGCTGTTCGCTAGTGCTCACAGTTACTTTAAACGGCCAGTCATTCTCTATGCATACTCTTAACGTAGTAGTTAATTTTGGCACAGATTCATTACACTTGACTGTTCACTTGACACGTCGGATTGTGTAAAATAAGACTAGAAAATGGATAAAAATTAATGGCATGGCCATTCATACGCTCATTAGAATACCAATGCACCCACATACAATGAAGTGATAGGTATGTTTCTAAAACAACACTAAAATGCTAAATGTGTATGAATAAGACACAGGCCTACACAAATATATAAAAGTTTCCACTAGGTGTAGCAGGAGGCACAACTTTCAGCGAGACAATTAAACAACCCTCAGAGCGGTATGGAAAGTAATTACTTTCCATTGTTCTCGTCAATCTTCAGCCCATTATACATTTGTAGGGGAGAGTGCGTATGGTTTGGATGACAGGATGGTTTGGGCAAGTCAATTTTCACCAAAACCAGCGGGGATATTTCAGCCAGCCTCTGACTGGAAATGTTTGCTGCAGAGGCCATGCCATGTTGTCACCAAATTACCTTCAACTTTGATTTCTAATTCAGGAGAAATAGCAAATTTTCGGTTTTTTAGATTTTGAATGTAGTTTTTAGCCTCAAACTAAGACATCTCACAAAGCTAAGGACTGATGTTTTAAGCCTTAGCTTTACATTTGAATTTCCCATCCTATTCTGAAACACGCAAAGTAGTTTATTTCACCGGCATTACCAATGTCCCGTGGTTGAAGCATCCCATACCCAAAACTGCAGTATGAGGATGGTTCAGGCAAACCGAAGTGGGGTGGGTTTTGAAACTGAGAAACTTTGTTTTTTTTCTATGGTTCTGAAAGAAAAAACTTTTAGAAAAGTTTTGTCTTTGTTCTGTTGAAGGCTAGTCAACTTCAATGACAGAGCCACGTTTATATTTTATTTTATTTCAATTTATATGCGATCGGTAATTCGATGTTTGCATTGCCCATGAAATACATGTGCTGTCTCGATATGTATTGCCACAATTAAGCGATCCGCTAGTATTCTTCCAATTGCAGTATTAAATTCAGGTTTTTGGGAACAAGAAAATTGGAGACATGAGGGCGCAAAGCAGCAGTTGAAAAATCGGGTAATACCCAGCAGGACTGACCGCTGTGGTGCGAGCACAGGTCTGAACCGGAACGAGAAGAGCCGTCTGCAGCAGCAGAGAGGAGATCCTCACCGGCACTCGTCAGCAGGGCTCCATCGACACTCTGCAGAAGAAGGGCACCCGCTGTGTCGGTGGCTGCACCAGCACCATGGAGAGTGAGTAGCATACGCACTGTCTCGGTGGCAGCCTCAGCACAGTGGAGAGTAAGTGGTTCCCAGAAACCTCAGTCGTCGAGCAGCTCTGGCCGACGGAGGTGAATAACAGCACCTGTCAGCTGGCATTTCTCAAAGCACCGCCAGGCCCGACAGGAGCGGTCAGCCTCACTAATAGATCTGCTTTTTTATTGTTCCTTCAGCAATGCCTATTTGATACCACGAAAGGCATGCCGATCACAACTTGGTTCGCGACTCGCAATACAGCGGGTGTGCAAAGTAAGCGACCCATTCATTGTGCTTATATATCAGCTGATCCAGACGGCAAATGAGCAACCCACCGCACACATGCGGTGGGGATGCTCCGTACCCCAGTTGAGCACCTGGAATCCTCAGTTCACCATTTTGGTGGAGGGATGACACGTGAGCGTTGACTGGCCTGGGTTTTGTGTTTGTCAGAGCGCACCAAAGGCACCTCTTCGGGGAGGTCGCAGGAGAAGCGACAGGAGCTGTCTGACGAACAGCTGGAGCGCTCGATACGGGGACGCGCCGGAGAAGGTGAGACCATCGCAGCACTGCCATTCACTGGCGCCGAACAGGGGAAAATAATGGGTGAACATAGGCCGCTAAGCTATTCCAGTGGGCTTTAAGTGGCCTGCAAGATAGAAAATCATATTTAAATCATTTTTACCTTGGCAATACGTTCGACTTGGCAGACAATTAAATACCAGGGAATTATAAAAAACAGTTTTTTTTATTTCATACTTAATATTCTATCCCGGTTCGTGAGTCTTAAATTTTTACGTGACCCTGTATTTCATTTAAATGATAAGACCCAATATTTTCTTTCAGAACATTTAGATCAGAATTGATTATCTTGTGAATGAATGCGCTATGCGTGACAGTATTGATAGAAAATAAGTTCAGACTTGACATACATTCAGTAAACACTTAAGTATCAGCGGATACCCATCCCCTTCCCTAACATGGCACGCTCGTTTGCTGCTTCGTTTCAGGAGCTACCGTAGTCACCAAGGGCAGGAAAAGGCAACGGGCCAAGAGCTTGAAGGCCGCGCAGAGTAAAGCCAACTTACAGGAGTCCTACAAGGGCGCCAATTCAGCGCTGGGCATCACCGGCATTGTGAAAGGAACGGTGGAGGGAAGCGCGGCCACTCGCAGCAGCAAGAGGTCCATTGCCTCTGAGGAGACTATCTCCGACGAAGAACTAGCACATCTGAACATAAATGGTACGTGAGTTACATCCCCAGCAGACAACACAGACTAATGGGTGATTGGCTCACGATGATGAACGTGATTGGGTTTGCGTTCATACAAAAACCGTATTTGCTGCAGTCGCCATACCGTTGGCCATGCGAAGCAGCTCACTGAAAAATTCCGAATAAGTCGTCTCACTCAAGGGGACATCATAGTCATGTCTATTACAAAGAATAAATATCCTGGCTTAAAATAAACTGACACAGGCTGATCAAGTGCATGAAAATTAGCTTTCCTAATCGAAAATACAGCTAAAAATGTAACAGACTTTCAGCGAAAAACACCTATCAGCTTTGAAAAATTTATTCTAAATGTATAATGGTCGTTTTGATTTTAGATAAATAATCGGCATGCAAGTGATTATCAATCCGCGTTATCGTATTTTTTACTTTCCTTGCCACAAGCAATCCAAACTATCAACTATAAAAATTAAAAACAAAAAATTATCCGGTCTTTTTGTGTATTAAGTTGCATGTGGATTAGATGTGACGGTTAGGATGCTGTTCCACCGTCAGGGTCAGTGGCAGATCCAAGGCGGGCTAGGGGGCTCAAGCTCCCCCAAACAAATGCCCGAGTCCCTATAGTTAATACATAGGCGAGGGGCTGCCCGAGGTACTGGCAGGTGAGGCTCGAACCCTCTAGCTCCCCCGAAATGAATCCTGGATCCGCTACTGATCAGGGTGTTTCTCGCTGCGTGTGCTTCAGTGTCCGATCGGGGGCAGGCGCTGCAGCTGCTGCCGTACTTCCAGCGCGCAGCTTACCTCATTACTACGCCTAAGAGGCCACTTATGTTTTTGTTTATCCGTGCAGGATGGGCATTAACACCACTTCAATACCTGGGTACATAATAATAAGGGTTTAAACTGACATAAAAGTTTTGACCTAAAAAAACTCCAGGGTAGAGTTGGCGATGCCGTATGACCTTGGCAGTTGGCGGGTCATTAGACTTTAAAGATTGTTAATATTCTTTAACCGCGCCCCACCGGGGTCGGCGCCACCTTGCCACCGGGGGCCATCGATGGCCCCCTCTAACTCGGAAAATATGGGCGTTAGCGCAAATCTGCAAAGTGCAATAGAAAGCTCGCGTGAATTCAGTAAGAAATTACTTCGCATGTTTTAGTGCTCAGGTCAATGGTTTGACCTCCAGAGGTCAAATTAGGTCAAGATCGGCTATTTTACTCAAATATGCAATGATTAAGCAAACTGGTCATAACTTTACGTCATTAGAGCTACTGGGCCTGGTAAAGTTCATTTGATAGGAACCATTGCCAGTACTTCTTCCGCTATGTGGAACGTAAAGGCCTCCCGCCAGTGGTTTGACTCCAGAGCTCACCTCGTGACCTCACATATGACCTGAGGTCACGAAAGGTCACAAAGTAACTCTGCCGTATATCAAATGAAAGCCGGTGACAAGACAAACACGATGGGGTTTGTTTCACCGCTGGTAGCTCAATTAGGTCAAAAGTTATTGTCAAATACTTTTTTTGACCTCTGGAAACTATGGATGACCTTGGAAAAGTCAAAGGGTAAATATTGGATCGTGACCGGGTTTTTTTCTGAGTAGCCTGTCTTTACAATTTTTCTTTGCTATCTCAGTTAAAATCACGTTGTGAAGGTGCCACATTCCCTTTAATAAAAGCTCTAATGGCTATTACAAAGCTCTTTAAGTAAGGTAATTTTCTTGACCTGTCTGCTTAATCTGCCCTCAGCAATAAATTTGCGAGTGTGATCTGAGAACTGGGGAATATCCCCCAATGTCCCTAAACCTCGACTCGATAATCGGATAATCCTTTATTGCCGTTGCAGTAATTGTATTGGTCGAAATCGCATATACGCCCCTTTAGACCTCTAATTTAGCTCAAAGACCAAACCATCCATATCCCAACGAACAGTGTGGAAGAGTTGGGGCGCTGCCTATATTCCACACACGCGTACTTTCTGAGCGATTACATCCATAAACATCTAAAAATTTTGCTTCTATTCTGTAAGTAGGCA
Source organism: Lepas anatifera (assembly GCA_034440635.1). Taxonomy (NCBI): domain Eukaryota; kingdom Metazoa; phylum Arthropoda; class Thecostraca; family Lepadidae; genus Lepas; species Lepas anatifera. The sequence goes on from JAOTON010001665.1 coordinate 1,342,923, forward strand.
CTAAATAAGTGCCTAAAGCACGTACTGAGATGTTTTTCCTTTATAGCTTGAAGCTATAACTAGCTATAATATCAATTTATCCCGTTCTTTGGAAGGAATTCAATTCATTCAATTCAATTCATTCCGTTCTTCATTTCATTCTTCTTCAATTATTTCCTATAAGTAAAAATTAACACACAGTATGTTACCATACATATGTTCCGTAAATATGTCTTCCTAAGTCGGATTCCGATAACCAGCAATACTAGGGGCGAACTCTTGAACGTGCAGTAGATACGTGCATTATTGCAAAACTGATGGCGTTGGAATGAATAAGTCCGGTGATATCTATCAATTTGCATACATGTCATGTAAATCGATTACGGATTAATTGTTTTCAGTCTAACAGACAGAATAACTAAAATAATAACTACGAGCTTCTTGAATTCTGAAAATGCGTAATATTGACTTTAACATTCTTTTCTGCACGCGCCCGCAGCCAACCGCCTGTGAACGTGCATTCTGTCCAATTCGCAAACTGAGCGTGAATAAATACGTGTAACCTCCAGCGAAAGTGTTTATGAGCTCATTTACCACCCCGATTGTATTCAATCCCAGTTTTAAGTGTGCATAATGGTCCTCTTAAAGAGTTTCTGTTTTAACCATTGTGCCTAACTGATATTCAACTTAGATTACCGAGTAGGTCTGTTCGCATATGCAATTTTTTTGTTATTTTGAATACCTTTTGGTGCTCATTTTGATAACATGTAAACTTCAGGAAAAACCACATCCAGTTGTGATGAAATATTTGTTGAAATGTCAGGATGCCAAATCTGCAGTGGACGGAACAATTCTCTCGGCTTCAGTGTAAGGGTTGCGGACGATTAGCCAGTTGTCACCTCCCGGATAACTATGCCCTGTAGCTCCTCGCCCGTAAGCGAGTGCTTTTCGTCCGGGGCTGACCGCACGCTGGGGAGCGATCTGGCGCTTGGTATGCGGAGAGCAGCTGGTCTCGCTATATGCGCTCGGTCCGTCCACTTTTGGAGGGTTCCGGCACACTCTCCACAGGTAACTGGGTTTATACAAAGAGCTGGTCGGCATGTTTTCCTCTGCGGGAGGAGACGAGCCCGCCTGAACGATACTTGACCACCAGTGCGGGGTGGGCACCACAGCTGGCGTCTCCAGTCCAGTGCGATGGACCGTAAGGAACTGACGGCCAGCTAAGCTAGTCACTGACTATCAACTGGCGTCAGCCTGTTAACAAAATGAAGACGAATTGATGGAATCCAGAGCTCGCTAGAATACCTAATATGTTTGAGCAAGGGTGTCTGGGTACCCATTTAGCTGATCCAGGAAAACAAAACGGGTATTTGTACCTCTCCGTCCTCACAAGCCGAATTCTTTAAAAAATCGTTAGCAATTTTAGTCACTTAGCTCCACGTCCCTAAAACCCCTCCTGAAAACTCAACCGTTCATTTTCTATTGTACGAATGTCATTTGCCATCAGTATCACGAAACTGAGCATCCTCTCTGCTGCATGAGCATCCTCTGCAGAACGAGGATGCAGATGCAGGATGCAACGAGGATGCAGATGCAGATGCATCATTTCTCTCTGAATGAGCTGTGAATGAGGATACATGCGTAAATGGTGAGATTGACGTTTAAGGACGAGCCAATGTAGAAATGTCACCGCAAGTGCCAGTAAGCATGCTAACGGCTTATACTCCATTATTCTATTTTATCATGGCCCAAAGCTCAAAACGATGGCCCCAAGATGATAAGAGGCTTCTCATCCAGAACAATGAAAAATTGATAAAAATGGAGAAGGGTAGAATGCTAACTGCAGTGAGACGCAGCGTGTTTCCTGGTGCATCAGAAAGCGAATGGTGGTGATGCAACAGAAAGCAAATTTTCTGACAAAATTCCTAGATTTCCTGAGCCTGCCATTCAAAGGGTGGTAGTCCAGATCCAAAAATCATTCCAACACCCTCACACATCGACAGATTCCAACCATTTTCAGTTTGTTGACCAAGTAATTCCATGCAGTTTTCATCATCACGAGTCTCGATAAACCGACAGTCGTGTCATGGATTCTCAACGTTATCAACCTATATTAACTTATTCACTTTATCAACTCCAATTTCAGATTTCGGCTGGAGGGTCACCAGAATTTAGCGCCAACTTAACCTCGCCCCCCGGGGCATCGATCCCCTAGGTTTTTCGATAGCAAAACGACGAGACGCAGCACCGCGGTTGAGGACTCTTCCTCTCTGCATCATTTTCCCATCATCCTGAAATTTTTACCCGGGTCCCCAAGTCAGGTCACCGACGGCACGGTCACCTCATTCACTTTAGGCTCTGTGGCTACATTTCAGTCGATCAATTTGAAACTTCCTCACTTCTAACCTCCGGTCTACATGTATATCCGGGATTTTCATTTCGTCCCTATCTCACGCGACTTCCATTGAAAGCATGGAAAGCTGTTTCTGATTAAGCACAACAATGATTGCAAATACTCGACTGCTCAAACAGCGTTTTTACACCCTTTCCGATCCCAGGGTCTATTTTCCTTTGACTTTTCCAAGGTCATCAAGGTCACCGGTCAAAAAGTATTTTGAAAATAACTTTTGCCTAGTACGCTAGGCGGTGAACAAACACCATCGTTTTGTCTTGTCACTGGTTTCATTTGTATACGGCAGGTCACTTTTGACCTTTCTACCTGGTCATTTAGGTCCGTGACCTCTAGGTCAACCACTGGCGGGAGGTCTTTACGTTCCACATAGCGGAAAAAGTAATGGCAATTTCTATCAAATGTTCTTTACCAGGCCTCAATGCTCTAATGACATAGTTATGCCATTTGTTAATCATTGCATATTAGTGAAATAGCCGATCTTACCTAATTGACCTCTAGGTCAACCATTCCTGCACTAACATGCAGTATTTTCTAATAGCGTATTATTTAGATTTGCCTAGCCCTATTTCGTGCCATGCCTGTCGGCCCGGGTTAACACGCAGACCAGTGTTTGGGCCATGGGCGACCCCACTATGGCGTTGACTGAAAAGTCCGACTTCCGACTCCCCTGAAATCCTGACACTTCCCCGCCACAGGTAGGAGCTTCCACCATCAATGAACTGTGAAATGCCGCCCGTTCAAATCCACCCAACTCCCCCGCTGGACCATTATCATGTTGTGGTGGGGGTGGGCTGGGGCGCATCGAGTTGCTGCGGGGTTTAACGCCGCACCGACTGCCGGGGTACCATTTCTCAGTCGGCTCGGCGGCATCCACTCTGGAATCACAGATATCCGAGTGCTGTCCGCTGGAGTTCCAGCTACGCTCTGCTGGAATTAGCGGTCAGAGGTCCCGAGATGGCAGCTAATGTAATCCGACGCTTGGCCGTCCGATCCCGGGAGAGCCGCAGCTAATGGTCGCTCGTCCCGCCGGCCAGTCGGGACAAGAACAGATGACCCAGGACAGCGGGCCTATCTCCGTACCGTATCTTTGGCCGTCGTCCCAGGTCAAATCAATTGTATCAATAGCTTACCAGCTTTCTTTTTGGAAACAAAAGAAGTTAACTTAATAACTCACGTTAGTCCATATCCGAGAGAAATACAATCAGTCGAACAATTTGCAAGCACGCCCAGTCAGCGGAGGATACAAGCGGGGGGGGGGGTTCCACATCATAAATTACTCTTAGAGCCAATAACTCATCGTATTGAGGCTCATTGTTGTCCTCCACACTGAGTGGTTACAAAGTGTTACGGTTACTTCCCAATTTGGCTGAAATCAGAAATTTTATGAAAAGTAGGACCATTCCGGCCCCTACCACCTGTTCCGACGTCAATGTCTGCATGGATAGAATTGCCCAAAGAAAACATCCTTGTCTCCCATCATTCTCACTGTACACCTATGCGACAATTTATCATTTTATGCAACTTATCAGAAGGCACTTTGCAGATGCAATTTGTATCCAAAAGTTGAAATTTGCACTATTTTACTGATTCATAATCCCGTTTGTTGCAGGTTTTCCGACACAAGTTAATGGCTAAGCCAACGTGAAGAGCGGATACAGTGGAGAAGTTGAGGCTTCTAGTGACTGACACCCTGAAGGTTTGAAGACACAAGTGGAGGCGATAAGGAGCCCGCCCCCAGTGGCGTGTGTTGTCTCTCCCATAACATGCTGGTTGTCTATGTGTTGTGACTGTGTTATACTCATTCATTGGTCAACTGTGTGTTCCCTTATACGTTGCACGTATCATAAAAGTTTGTGTCAAAGAGCAAGATCTTTGGTTGGCGTGGATGTACTATTGTCGAGCGCAGAGTTCAGACATTTCCAAAAGTGATTCCAGAGGCGATGACTTGCTTTAGCTTTGGTGACATAAAAATTGCGATTCCAGAGGCGACAACGATTTGCTTTAGCTTTGGTCACTGAAAAATTATCCAGGTAATTCTGGATTCAAATCTAAAACATTGCTGATTGCGGAAGCTCCACACACAGAATGAGGCGTTGGTGAGAACAGGCAAAGTTGACCTGAAGTACTAACCTTGTATTTTCAAAAGTTCAGGATCCAAAGTATTCTCCTTACCGTCGCCGCCAATTATGCCCCTCTCCCCCCATAACTCTCAACTTGCAGATTTTGAGCGAATGTTTGCATGCTAATGCACTTACATGCACTCGTCTCCGAGCCTCTTCCGGATGTTTTTTGTCGCTTCACTACAGGCTTAGCGTTTTCCCTCTGGGTAAACGATTAAATATATATATATATATATATATATATATATATATATATATATATATATATATATATATAAATATATATATATATATATATATATATATATATATATATATATATATACATATGCCCCCGCGACTCGAATGGGGAGGGAGTATGATGGTCATCCGCTCCAGACGCCGAGACCGAGTGGAGGGACAATAATTGTCGTATTTGTCATAATTGTCAACATAAATTATTTATGTTTATACCTCTACACCAGTGCAGTCCGATTTTACAGCACCTTATTTCAATTTAACACGCACATTGACGGGGTCTGAGCCACCTTCGCTTTGACGGGGGCGGGTACCCACCCCTAAGATCACGAGAACCACGCTAGATAGCAAAAACGGTAAGGGCGTTGGATAGCCCATTCACTCTCTATCGAAAATATTTGAACCATTTCTTTAGCAGTTCACATTTAAGTTCTCGGAAGGCCTGCTGGAGATAGGGTGCCATAAACCGCAGAGTGTTGTGGGAATGACCTAGGACCCTAAAAGATGATTCAGATGACAGTAAGTGCTAAAGACTGGTGCCAAAGCCAAGTCCAGAAACTAAAATGTCTAAACCTAAAAGCCCCAAATGCCACGTCAAGGTAAAGATAAATAAAAATGCGTGAGATGGGTAATGCAACGTTTGTTTGACCGTCGTCAGGCGAGGGGTCACTCGCCTGACGACGGTCTAAGACCGAAACGTTGCATTTACCTCATCTCACGCATTTTTTATTTACCTTTACCTTGACGTAGCCTTTTTTGGGCTTTTTAGGGTTTAGACGTTTTAGTTTCTGGACTTCGGCTCTTAGGCTAACAGTCTTTTAGCGCTTTTACTGTCATCTGTTTCATCTTTTTAGGGTCCTAGGTCATTCCCACCACACTCTGCAGTTCACATTTAAGGTCACTAGAGGTCAGGGGCGTAGCCAAGGGGGGGCGGCAGGGACAGCCGCCCCCCCTGAGGGCCCGAAGGGACCCCTGAGGACAAGAGCCGCGCTTGGCGCGGCTCGCCCACACTATGCTCTGTGGCCAAATTTGGCATTTTATACCAGACAGGGCCCTTTTAAGCCCTCTTCAGCACTCTATTCTGTAACAAGCAGGGCCCTTTTGGCACTGTCGCAGGGGTCCTTTTCGGGGTGCCGCCCCTCCCTGAGCGAAATCCTGGCTACGCCCCTGCTAGAGGTCAATACATACCGTCATAGGGATAACATGTAAATGAAGGTTTTCGGTCATTACATCTGAAAAAGTAAGGATATAGCAAAACATTTTAAACCATTGCAATCCTCACCGCAAGCCGAATCGAATGATGTACAATATGACCTTGCTAGGTCAGATCAGGTCAAAGATGATATTTGACCCGACCCGAGGTCAGGTAAGGTCAGATTTGGTCAAAATATATACCTATAATTGGAAGTGAAAAGACAAATCTAGTCAAAAGCAGGTTAAATTATATAACTATTCCGTCCACTATTTTCCTTAAACTGCCTTCTGCAGAACCTATCCCAAAAAATACAGCGGGAGCGGCAGCTCATCAGTTAGCTCATTCATTATTTTGTCGTTCATTTTATGCGTTTCTTTGGGATTTGGGCTCACCGCTCCAGACGCAAAAGCAGCATTGCTCGAAAGCCAAGAGTTGAATCTTGGGTTTAACAGCGCATTGACGGGGGCGGTACCCGCCCCTGGTTTTTCGAAAACAGCAGAAAAACGGCGGCGCGCAGCTGCCATACTGGTATACCTTTTCCTTCATCATTTTTGCAACTTCTGTGAAAATTTTAAGGATAGGTCATCTCAGGTCAGGTCACCAGTACAGGTCAGTGACCCGACCTCAAAAAAGTTTAAGATAGCATAAGTCGGAGCAGGGTGAACTTATCCAATTGAAACTCATATCACATAATGGGCTCACCGAGTTCTCTAAAATATCTTCCGGTATTTTTGATATCGATGACCTAAAGTCAGGTACGAAGCATGACCTCTCCATTGGTAATACACGGGAAATATGGTTTTTACTGAATAACTCAGTAACAGATGGTGATAGAGCGTTTATTTTAGCTTCATTAGACTCGCCTTGGCTTTGCGATTCTAATGATATGCATTTTATATAATTTGACCCTGACCTGACCTCAGGTCAGGTCAATCTTTGATTTGACCTAGCAAGGTCAAATCATATATCATTGGGTTCGGCTTGCTGCGAGGATTCATAGAGTTCAAGTCGTTTTGCTCTATCTTTACTTGTTCAGATGTAATGGCCGAAAAACTTAATTTACATGTTATCCCTATGACGGCATGTGACGGCATGTTTTTACCTCTGGTGACGTTAAATGTGACCTGACAAAAAATGGTTCAAATATTTTCGATGGAGAAGCGGATGGGCTACCCAACGCCGTTTACCGTTTTTTGCTACCTACCGTGGTTCTCGAGATCTTAGGGGCGGGTACCCAACCCCTCGTCAATCCGAAGGTGGCTCAGACCGCCGTCAATGCGCGTGTTAAGGAACACCATGTTAACCGGCTTCACAAGCTTGATTGCGAACAAAAATACGCCGTCCATAGACCAATTTTTCCAGAATATTGAAAGCTTTGAAATCCCCAGCATTTGCCCTGCATGATGTTAAAAAACACTTCGGATTCAAAATCAGTGCCAATGACTGCGCTGGTTACGCACATACAAATATGCTTATGCTTGCGCTTTTTCAGTGCTTTCTACGCCGCACAACGCACAAACACCTCACCTATATATCTGCTCACATACTCGGCATCATGCACTCACCTGCACCCGTTGCCCTCTCTCCGCCCAGCAGCACACTCCTGCTGCATCAGCTTCCGCACCACTAAACACGTGGGCATTAAATGCCCAGTGAGGCTCTTACCCGACCAGTCGTGTCGGGACCGTCGCCCCGCTCACCTCCGAGCCCCGCGGGCAAACGACTGCTGCGGGATGGCGGCCGCTGATTGGTGAAGGCTCGTTCAGCCGCTTTGAAGGAAATTCAGCGCAAAATTTGCAATGAAAACGGTAGATTCATAATGAATACACGTGAAAACTTAGTTCAAACGTCATTTTCAGACATTCCTTGCCAAAATGTGTTCCCTATCGGCTTGTCTATCTGTTCATTACCCGAGGTTGCCCTCCGGCACACACGAGACGGTGGTCGAGTGTGCTGAAGTGGGAGCTTCGAGACGACTCTCTGAGTAGGCCTGAAGGTAACCGATGGTGGGGGGAGTGGGGGTGGCGGCGTTTGCGACATACAACTAATAACCGTCCTAGAGATGCCGCAGAGATACCAGAGTATTTGTATGTGACTTCATGAGCAACAGGCGTGTATTAACCAATGACAGCTCAAGTCATTTTGGGTAAAACACTGGCGGAGTAAGATAGACCGAATGGTTACGTACACGATAAAGACATATCGCTCGAAATAAAATGCACGGGTGCTCAGTCATGCTGCAGTTGTGCCTTATACCAGCCTCTACATATTCTAGACAGCGAATCCAGATTGCTTGCAAAAATAGACCAATTACATGCAACGTTTTGCCCTATCGCTGCGGCCAGACAAAAACTAGCATTATCTTTTATCTGTTCCGTCATTGTAGTCATTCCATCATTTAGCTCGCCTCTTCGAGATGCCATCATTATAGGTATCTAGAAAAGGTCAGGAGTTATTTTCCTTCGGTAAGTTCAATAAAATGCATACACAACGACATTAGCTTCTGGAAATAGATTTGTCTGACGGGAGCGTGTATTTCATAGCACGTTTGTAGAACCGGGCAGTCCGCTACTTTATCTGCTCCGGTACTTGCAGACTAAATAGTAGCAGAGTAGCGCTAAAGCATTCTAAAACCAAAACGTAGCGAAGTGGCGCATAGCAGACTAAGAACTATCTAAAATCGCTACCACAACAAACAGCCTGTTACCGGGATTGCAACCGCAACAAATTAGGGGAATTGAGAGGGAAGTTGTCATCCATCAGACAAATAACAAGATCGATGGCTGCTTTTGTGATTTAGTTTGAATATCTGACAAAACAGCTAATTATGTATACATTATACAAATAAAAAATTATTCCTTGAAATTAATTAGAAAGCAATAAAAATATTTATTTTGTAGATCTTTAATATCATTTATTTATGAAAGGTAGCGATAGCAGAACGGTAATTTTGCGATTTCCAAAAAAGCACTAATAGCAAAAGCGATTTAAAAAAATTGCTAGCGACGCCCGCGCCTGGTCGTTTGTAAGTTTATATTTCATGATGAGGCTTGCGAGCTTCATGTCCTCCATGTGCATACCCTCCGACAAGTTCTAAGCTTCGCCATATTTCTTAACCCTCGCCCCACCGGGGTGCCATCGATGGCCCCCGTAAGGTTTTTCCAGGATAGCACAAAAACGACGAGGCACAGCACCGCGGTTGAGGGCTCTACCTCTCACCCCATCATTTTCCCACCATCCCTGAAATTTTTACCCCGGGTCACTCAGTCAGGTCACCAGGCGGGGTCAACCCAGGTCACCTCACTCCAATTTTTTTAGCTCTTTAACCCTTGCCCCGGTGACGGGTACGAGCCACCTTCGCCCTGGTGGGGGGGGGGCTAAAAAGACCCCCACGATCTCAAAAACTAAGAGAGCTAAAAAAAGCGCAAAAACGGCAATCAAAAGCCCTTCAAAAATGATATCAAAAATACTTTGGCCATTTTTCTTGTCAGGTCAATATCAAGGTCACCAGAGGTCAAAATTGCTAATATGAGGTGTACTAAGAAAACTTCATATATCTCAGAAACTATGATAGCTAGAAACATTTTTCCAACACCATTCGACAGCTCTTGAGTTGCTCTTTCATTACAGTGACATTCATTTTCGTGTCAGGTCAAAGCCTAGGGAGCTCCAGGTTGCTGAATATTGGGAATGTTCTTGGGAATGTCCATAGCCACCCATGCATACGGGCGTTTCCTTTTTCGCTAATAAATTCCACACCAAGCCAGATACAGCCATAGTTGATGCACCATTGCAATTATCCCGTCAATACAAATCGAATGATATATAATATTGCTATGCCAGGTCAAATTCAAGAATTTTACCTCACCCAGGTCAACCGTCTGACCCAACCTGACCTGGTATAGTCATGTTGTATATCATTTGACTTGCAGTGACTATACAAACACTTTGGTGACAAAATAAAAGTTCTATCTTAGTTTATTCAAAATTTATAGAGTAAAACACCAAAAAATGCTTATTTGACCTAAGGTGACCTTTTAAAGGTCACAAGTCAAAATTTTAGGCATCTACTTCAGAAATGAGCTAAGAGCAAGTTGTAACCGATGTTTGAAGTTGATTTCACCCATACTTAAGAGAAAAGCTCATTTCGTGATTTTCCGCATCTATTGACAATGGGGAGGTCATGCTCTGCACATGACCTTAGGTCACCAATATCAAACATCCCGGCACAAATGTTGTAGCTCCTGGTGGGCCCAATATTTGGTATGAGTTTCAACTTGATCGATTAACCCTTCTTTTAGTTATGCGGTCCTAAGCATTTTTTGAGGTGAGGTCACTTCACTTGGCCTGGTTACCTGACCTGATATGACCTTGAGCTAAAATTTTCAGGAATGATGTAAAAATGATGAAAGAACAGCTAGACCAAGTTTGGCGGTGCTGTGCGCCGCCGTTTTTGGTCACTTCGGAAAAACCCGAGGAGGGGGTCTAAAAAGACCCCCACCCGGGCGAAGGATAAGAGCTACATTTCTCCGTCGATCGATTTTGAAATTCCTACACTTCATGACCCCTCCAGGGTCTAAAGGGTGTATATCCAGGATTTTACGATTTCGTGACCTGAGGTCAGGTCACGAGGTGACCTCTCCCATTGGAAAAGCATGGGGAAAAGCTATCTTATGATCTAAAAGTCACAAAAACGATTGCAAATATTCGGCTTGCTCAGAAAAGCGTTCTTGGACACCCTTTCACGGATCCCAGGGGCCATATTTGTCCTTTGACCTCTCCGAGGTTATACAAGGTCACCAGGGGTCAAAAACAGTATTTTTACAATAAATTTTGACCTAATTAAGCTAGAGCACTGAATCAAGCACCATCGTGTATGTCTCGTCACTGGTTTTCATTTGATATACAGCAAGGTCACTTTCTGACCTTTCGTGGCCTCAGGCCATATTAAGTCACGAGGTGACCTATAGAGGTCAAACCACTGGCGGGAGGTCATTACGTTCCACATAGCGGAAAAAGGTCTGGCATTTTTCTATCAAATGTACTTTACCAGATCTCAATAGCTCTAATGGCATTTATGCCCAGTTTGCTTAAGCATTGCATATTTGAGTGAAAATAGCCGATCTTGACCTAACTTGACCTCTGGAGGTCAAACCATTGACCTGAGCGCTTACACATGCAAAGTAATTTCTAACTGAATTCACGCGAGCTTTCTAATGTTCTTTGCAGATTTGCGCTAGCCCCAATATTTTCGGAGTTAGAGGGGGCCATCAATGGCCCCCGGTGGGGCGAAGATGGCGCCGGACCCCCGGTGGGGCGCGGATTAGAGGGCACCACTATCAATCGTAGACTTTGAAAATTTTCCTAAAATTATATTACGAATTTTTACCCAAATGTGATCCTTTAGGGGAAAAATAAACGCTTGAAACCAATTTTACTAAAAAAACTTAAGAAATATTTCACGAGTGTCTACACCTAACCGCGTCCCCAGAATGTAGATGTCAACGGAGCTTGGCTGCCGTCAATTTCGGCTGGTTAGTACGAAGACCACCGGTCGGGGAATGATTGGGTATGAGGCTACTTTGAGTCAAATTAACAAAATACTGTACCGAAGTACTATACCGTACTATACCGAAGTCCTGAAAGAGTACAGCATTAGTGTAATTGCCCACGAGTAGTATGGGCAACGCTTCAGTGAATGACCGGCTCGGTCACCGATTCACGTTTGAAACGGTTCAACCAGAGAAAAGAAGTCACGCTAGCAGGCTGCTTCATCCAATCACATAACTCCCAATGCGATTCCGACGACGCACTTACTCCAAAATTTCATATATTTCAAAACACGACCATGATAGATCTACGCGACCGATCATAAAAGCGCAGCCGTTCCACCTTTCAAATGTATCGCCTCCACACTTCACTCATGTACCGTCTCCCAGCGAGCGCCGAAGTCAGCTCACAACAACGTCGGCAGCAGCGGGGCCTGACACCGACCCATGCCTGCTCAGATCTTCAGACACACCAATCGTCACCAAGCCAGGCTCAGCACTCATGCTTACTAGTCCAATGACGTCACCGTCGCATGTCGCTCTCCAGTCTGCCGTGCATGGGGATCGAACACTAGACACTACTCTGAACGCAACGCTCTCAACACCACCAGGACACATGAGCTGTTGTCGAATGTCTAGCATTCACATATCACGCACTAAAAGGCTAGAGAATAAAGCTACACGCACACGGGGGCCATCTTCAGCCAAACAAAGCACATCTAGTCACTACCAACTCAATATTCTTGGCTTCACCTTCACAACAAGTTTATGAACCCAAGATGCTAAACTTTTCCAGCAACACATATCTTATACAAGTCAAAAAGCCAAAGCTGTTCAGCGCGGGGAGACGGGAGGTTTAACGGCTCATGTGAACAGGCGTACATATAAGGGAGTGCTCCACTTTTATAATGGGACTTTGAACTAAAATAGCAATTAAGTGTTGACAAACTGCTACTGACATGTTCCGCCTCACTAAAAATTCCCTGCATTGAATTCCCGCAAAATTTATAATTCAAAACAAGGACACTAGCCCCTAACCAAAACCCTGATGGAAGCCCTATCCATCTGGTTGCAGCAATTGAATTGGTCCAAATGTTAAGTCCATCCCACCCATGGACTATGGAAGGGACTTGCAAGGCTAGAAAAATCGGCATATTCAGTTGGATTTAGGCTCCTGGAAATGTTGTTATCCGGAGTTTGACCCGATCAAATTACCACTTATGGTCTCAAAAATGTTATTTTGGTTGCCAATCTATTGGAGCCGCAAGGATTTATTCCACGCAAACACACTCATTTCAGTGCAAAGTTTAACCCTTCATCGCCTGGGCGGGGGGGAAGGAGGGGAGTCGATCGGATTCTTCGGTTTTTCGCGAATGGATTCCGAGCCTATTTAAATGAGAGGCGCGTCACTTTGTACTCCTCCAGGGTGATCAATTTGACCGCTTATGACCAAAACTTGGCATCAGGTCAGGTCTTGAGGAGTTATGACATCATTTCAAAACCCAGGTAGGGCGATTGTGGCCTTCTAAAATGAGGCCGATAAAACCACGGTGTAACTCGGCTTCTAGCAGAGCTAGATCAAGTGTCTAAATATCATTCCAAAGATATTGAAGCGATAAATCCGGAGGCTGCCATTCAGTTTGAAATCAGGTCAATACAAAGGTCCGAAGAGGTCACGGTTTTCTATTTTTTGTGTCTATATCTTTTGAACAAAACAAGATGCCGTCTTGAATTTGGTATCATTGAAATGAGGCTGACCCGAGGATTCGAATGATTTGCAACATGACCTACACAAGTCATTATTTGACCTTGACCCGAGGTCAAGGTCCACCACGTGATTTTTAAGGCCATGCTGCATGTCATTCGAATCCTTGAGTCAAGACAAACACATTGATAGATTTCGCTTTGTCGAATGGTTTTAGCGTCTAATGGTTCCCGAGTTATTAATGGATTTCTAAATGGGTCAAAATTTGACCAATATTGTCAAAATCTGACCCATTTTGCCCCTCTGTGACGTCACGGTTCTACGGATATGGTTCACTCGGTTTGAGAGAAGAAGACGGTAAGACGCTTCCAGCGCCGTTTTAATTTTGTTCCGTATCACCTCCGGTCCTCGAAATCGTGGGGGCTCCAATCGGACCCCCAGGGCGGTGGTAAGTGCGAAAAGAGCCCAGGCGGTGCCGGGTTAAAAGCGGAAATACAGATTTTGTTTCCACGGGCGAGAGGCGATCGGGATAGTACTGAGGATCAGGATACAGCGATCGCATTGTCCATGACGCTTTAGCTTGTATGGCGATAGGGCTGTAAAAGATCGCAAATGTTTACTATCTCAACTTTGTCTACATTTCTAACGCACCAGTGACGTTTCTCTACAGGTACAGCTCATCAGTTGTCCTACTTCTTCAACAGCCACACTAGCACATGTTGGGGTGGTGTGAGGAAACATATCAAGACTGGAAATCAGGTCTTTCGTCAGCACTGGGCTTACGAAGATTTTCTGGGATATCAGAATCCGTATACGACTAACTGCTATCTCCGTTAATCAAATTTGTGTTGATCAGTGAAATTTATAATAACACTTCACACAATGTGTGCTTGATGATAATTTTTATCATCCAACAGTTTGTTCTTCGACTATCGGTCACAAAATGAAAAATCAATCCTGGCTAGCGAGTCAGCCATCCTGATTATGAGCCTACTGCTCGTTTTAATTAATCAACTGCAAATGTCAGTAAACTCCCAGGCAATAATTAACTTTTTTTGCAAAACGAACGAGCGACATTAATTTCCCCACCATCCTTACCCTGGAGTTTGAATTTCGGAGAAAATTAGGATTGAATATGCAGTATCGATGGTTTCGATTCACCTAGAGCTCAAAGCGAGTCTATATGGTGCCTCCAATCAAGGCTATCATTTTACGGACGAGAATACCTGTTGTTTTGATGACATCATGGTTTGGAAGAAAAATACTATTATATTTGTGTTCCTAACCCTTTAAGGCGGAAAATGATTATTTACAGATTGTCTTACTTCTTTTGACTTCACGAACTGCCTTTTGACATTTTCATAAAAGTGGAACACTTCCTTTACGTCGGGATTTGCAACCTGTGTGTAGTGTCCATCCTGCAGTACCACTAATTTTTGGGATCTAACGACCCACTCGCATCCATACCATATGGCTTAGCCAACCCCACCGCGCTGGTAGGAGTTGCGGAGACCAGATCACCCCCCATTCCCGGGATTCCCCACACTTTATCCCGGGAGATGTAGCGAGCGGGCCACCGGTACCCTCATATGGTAATAAACAGTGTTTGGAAAGAAACTGTTCTGAGCGAAACGCCATACATCTAAACACCAAGAAACTGCAGCGAAGACCGGAAATCAACCGGCCACCTCACCAGCGCGAGACATAGCGGCTGCAACCGTAACAGCCCCAACTGTCGGCCCTCGCCCCTGGCAGATAGCTCGCTACTCATCACACGTATTTGTACACAGGGATGAAGTGGATGACCAACAACATGGTACCTTGGCACAGGGGTGTCTTCGCTATCCATCCCGAACTTTGTATCATCGTCTCTTGGGTTGCAAAGCAGCTCATGATTAACGTTCTTCCAACAGTTATCGCCTCCGAGCGTATGTCTGCCGTTTATTGACAAGAATCATTAATCTGATTGTTATGGTCAGTTTGGGTGCCTCTCAGCTTGTCAATCATAAATGGAGAGTGCAACCAGCGCAACAGGAAAGATAAGGAAGGATCACTATTTAAGAGAGCAGTGATGTAAATAAATCAATTTAGGTGGATGCAAAGATATATCGTGTGTATTTCCGATTATAAAATACCGTGGAGGCCTTTCTCGAAATGCCGTTTCCGATAACGTGATCTCAGGTACCTTTTTGTAACCGTACACACAAATGGAATATCTTTTAGGCAAAATAACAAAATTGGAAGTGTACTTGATCACCAGTTGATTGTTCAAAGATCCCAGGACTACAACTCGATCGAGGACAGTTTCTGATACTGGAAACGAATATCTAAACGACGGGTGAATGGGACACGATTTTCGCCCAGAACGTCACTCAGCCTTGCCGTCCCCACCAACTAGACTCAGCGCACCAAACCCTGGCTATGACATACAGTTGCTCTGGGAGCTTGAACCGACCAGAAATGCTTGCTGAGATCCAAGACCTCACAGCACACCACCACAGACACGTCGACGCCAGCGCCTCTAGCGGTAGAACTCGTAACCAGCGTCCGCTGGTTAGCGTCGGTCCCTTTTCCGTACGGGCCGCTTTCGGCCGTACCTTTCGATGGCCTGCTGTATGTTCTCTTTGTGCTCAAACACAGAGGTGATTTGAACCTTGGCTTCATTCAGCTGGTCCCGTAGAATCTTGCTGCGTTGGACGTTGCCCTGGCGACCAAACAACACTCGTCACTGGTACAGACACCAAGCGCCGTCCATACATTACGTAACGCACAATTTTGCAATGCTTATCCTCCCTCCCCATGAACGCTTCGAAATGCTCGGGCGAAACCCCTATAAATAATGTAAAGCTGGATCTAAACCCCACCTATTCCCCTCGCCCCATGAAAAGAAACAATGGGGAAACATAGTTTTTAGGAATGTTCGGGAAAAACCAACCACTTAGAGGGACCTTTGAGGAGCCATGATTCGAATCGCCCCCATGGGACTGATTATAGTCCCCCATTCCATACTGAAAAATAGATGCCGTTAAAAATATTAAATATTTCCGCAATACGGCTGAAATCAAAATTTTCCGATGGAAAGTGAAAAGAAGCGTTCCCCGTCTCCCCATATCGACGCAAATGAAGCTGTTCTATTTTAACCCACCATTTTACCCATTTTACTTTCCCAATTCCCAAACCTCCAGGCGTTACATAACGATCGAGACAAGCCTCCCTTCCCCTCCTCCCACCCCCAAGCGGCACGTAATTTATGGAGGTCCCTCTTCTCCCATACAATGCACCAAAACAATACACTTCTCTGCTCACAAAATATATACGCAGTAAGCAAGGCCTTCACAACGTATCAGATCGTTCTTCTATCGTTCAGTACGTCCTCTCAGATCGTTTCAACGTTCCTCAATCATTCAGTACGTCTCGATTCGGTCAGAAGAGCTCCTGTGAGCATCTTGCCTCCCTCCAGACACGCAACTCAGAGCAAACAAATATCAACGTGCGATTTCAGCATATGGGCCCCGTCTTAAACTCTGACAACACGTTATACGGTGACTAGGGCACGCTTAGAAAAAAACCTTTCGTTTTGCGACTACAAGTGAGCGGGCAGTAGACCAGAAAGGTAAGTAGCACGCCCAGAACACGGCTCTGACCCAATACCTCGCATAGTTTACGGACCCAACGACACCGGATACACAGGCGATCGATTCTCTCTTTCACGCCGACACTGCGACTAGATTATGAGCCAGAAAAGCAAGTTCTGCGCGCCACCCGCGATGGAAACTAATACCCTCTACAAGGGGAGGTAGCTCATCCGACCAGCGAACTTGCACCGCTGATCAGCAAACCCCAGAAGAACACCGAACACACGCAGTCAGGGAACAGCTCGATGCTGATATGTCCCCGACGGCGTCCCTGGCATTCTTTAAGCCTACGCATGGCGAGATATTCCAATACCCCTCGTATAAGGCCTACAAGTATACCACGCCTAATAAACGGGGCTATTATGATTAACAACGGTATGCTACATTGCAACACTGGTAAGAAGTATTGGCATGATAGACAACCACAAAAGCGTCACCACCGGCAAAAAGTGGGGAGAGGGCAGCTAATATTCAACCTGCTGCTGACAAAAAAAACTACCCCCTCTAGAAACTTAATCGTATTTGGGCCCATTGTTGCCTTCCACATTGACTGATGAAAACAAATTCCGACCTTTTCCCGGATTTGGCTGGAATCTTGATTTTTTCATGAAAAGGTGGACAGACATTCTGCCACCCCCCCCCCATTCCGACGAGCATAAATAAGCCGACCCACCAGCAGCTGGTGGGTAACCTCAGCTGCTGTGGCTGGGCCTCAAAATGAAGGCATTTGGAAGCCACGAACTCGGCCAATCGTGCCAGGACGAATACTGCAGAAAAGTCTGTTGACCGGCGTTATCTTTGGAGCTGAATGTAAATAAAAGAACAAAAGCTGCATTAAACATCGCTAAAGTAATCCTCACAATCCCAGCAGCGCTCTCCGGCACCGCCCGCCCTATCCTTGGCTTCCCAAACTAAAGCCTTGATGCCAAACTAAGCCCTTGGCTTCCTAACCTAGCCTGGACGACTCCCTCCTCTAGGTTCCTATCAAATACTTCCACTCAACCACCAGCACTTTGACTACTTACAGATAGCGACACAAGTTTCACTTCGTCGTCAAGATATCGACACAAGTTTAACCATGGGTGAGGTTGACATGGTCATTAAAAATAAGCTGCCAACCATTCACTTCGCGGGCAAGGCTGGTGATCTATCGATCCGGGGAGAGGGAGGGGGTGGGGTTCTGAATGGGTAGGCTGGGACGTTCATTAACAAACCCTCTTGGATGATCCAAAATACAAGAGGGCGTTGACCCCCAGCCTAGCCGGGATGAGCCCCAGCCTAACGAACCTAACGGGTAAATCAGAAAACCCGATGTTCTCAACAAAGAAATGAGCAGAAGGGTTTTTCTTCCCTAAAAAAACCGGCGTGCCGATTCCAGGGAATAACAGATCCCCCCTCTCCACATGGTCCAATGGAGAGAACACCATCGCGTCAGGGCAGCAAAACTGAACAAGTGCGGGTGTCCGCCTACCTTGATGAGCTCGTTCAACTTGGTGATCTCCTTGTCCTCCCGCCGGGAGAAGGACATGCGCTCGGAGGCGCGCAGCAGCTCGGTCAGCCGCCGGTGCGCCGTCCGCTCCACGTCGGCCAGCTCGTCCATCTGACCTGTCGGCCCCCGCATGTCCGCCGTTTACGGCACATCCACCGACGAGATCAGTCCATCACTTGGGTCACAAGACATCAGGCCAATAACGTTCTGCTGGGGTTATATTCAGACTTGCTGAGTCGCGACTCAGAGTCAGAGTCGATTTAGGTTTTGCTTGTGTCAGAGTTGAGTCGGCTCACATCTGGATTTGGGTTGAGCCAGAGTCGACTCAATTGTTCGATCAGTTGAGTTGAATCAGAATCAGATTTAGCCTCCAAGCAGTGGGTCAGAGTTGAGCCGACTCAACACTCTATTTTCCTAACATATGTGATCAAACGGATAACATTTTAGAACTTATTAAAACTAGGTAGTTATTTGGCAATTATAGGTAACTTATTATTTCCATGTCCACCCTAGACACATACCGGGGCCAGCCATTAAACATACAAGTCATGCAAAATATTCCCTTCCAATTATTTGTTGGACTATTTGTTAATTTTTTTGACAATTACTTGTTAAATATTTTGAGTTTAATCTTAGTAATAGTATGAAAAAGTCATGCAGCTAAATTTGTGATTTTACCCAAAAACAAACCTTTCAAACTCGAGGTTGCACACCATACAGAATCCTACGCTCATGTCATAGTTCACTATTTGGAAACTACAGCTTTATTTTCGATGTTCTTCCTTCGTTTGACTGAAAAAAATAAACATTTAAGTAATTCAACCACCACAAATAGGGTACCAAAAATATATAATTTTGTACTTTAGCTCCTAATCTCAAGCTGTGAAACTGCCTGAAAAATATACATCCAATTTCTCACAAACCATCTTTCTTCGCACGTATTTTTGTGGTGCGCAGCAAAAATAAGTGGCTTAAACTTCGGTAGCCTCAGGGCAGAATTAGGTTACATACGCCTGAGAGTACTAAACGCGTTTTATCTAACGCTATTTTTAGTTGCGTTGAATTTAAACTTCTATGCATTGTCACATTTAAACCCATCCGAGGTAAGATTCCTTTTATCCTTGACGCGCCGTCCGCTGCTCCCCCGGTCACTCTGCTCTGTGGCGTAAACTTTGCGAGCAGGACTGCTAATTCTTACTGTCTACTTGCTTAAAGTAAAAATATGCCGAAATTAAACCTATCTGAGATAAAAATGCAACTGCTGCTTTTCTGGACCATACCTGAGCTTGGTCGCCCTGGAGTTGTACTTCTTTCGAAAAAACGATTTCCTGGCGCTTTTCGAGAGGACGAGGCAAATCCATTGCTTTATTTTTTAGGTGCGTTGCGTTGTGCAGTACGGATATATAATTTAACATCGTCACAAGATTGTTCAGAATATACTGAAATAGGAATTGCCACTCCAAATTTAACATTTCTAAAATATTGGTTCCTGTTTTTTTCTGCATTTGAAACTGTGATATTGCCTGAATTATAATTTTGCACATGAAGATCATACATTCAGCTTTTATCTCAAATCACCTCTTAGCAATTAGCATCCTTCTTCATTCCTAAGCAAGAGCTTATGAGATAAATAAATGTATTGTAATTTGCATATTTTTCAAGGAACTCTGCATTTAGTGTGTGCATACTTTGGCATAATGCTGAGGAGTCGACTTCAACTCAAAGCTTATTTGAGTCGGAGTTGATTCGACTCAATTCTGGATTTGGGCTGAGTCAGAGGTGACTCAACGGTTCAGCGCGGTGAGGTGAGTCAAAATCGGATTCAGCCGCTACGCTTTGAGTCAGCGTTTGGTGGAATAAAACAATTGAGTCATCAAAAAGTCTGGTTACATGGCGTAGTCAACCCTCGCCTTGTGGAAGGTCACGCCTCCCGTTGGACCTTCTCGCAGTTTCCCATTGGACCGCCAGATTCCACGCGCCAGAAGCCAGTGTCAGTGGCCGGGTTTTTGCCCGGGGTGTTGCTAGCCAGAGGTCAAAATCCTGCTAGCTGCTGACACCAGTAGCCAGAGTGCAGGTGGTGAGCGGCCTGAGTTGAGTTGCAACTGAACGGCGCCGGTAGCGTGGTTGCCGCCGTCGCCGATGGTAGTGTTCGTTGGTGAACCACAGTGGGCGGAGCAAGCGCTACACCCACGATGTTCTCACACCGGGCGACACCGGGCAGAGCCCTCCGCAGCAGCCTTTTCAGCGTCCGGAGATGGCTGCGATTTATGCACGGCCAACGGGACCGAACATCGACTGAAGTATGCGGTATTCTTGCAAGTGCTGCTCACATGCAAATCAGCGATCAGCGGGCCCTAGAGGCGCCTGTGAAGCCACTGATTGCATTGCTTATGCTGCGGCGCGGCCGCTGAATTCTGCAGCTGGGCGCTACCGTGCGAAGCGAGCCCAGCCAGTGAAAAGGCTTTTGATGGAAAGAGGAGGCTCTCAGGCTCTGGTCGGACCGGTCACCCAGCCGGATGTACCCGCAGCTATAACCGACGTAACGTGGTTACCGCCTGAATCAAGTTGTCCGCGCTCTCCGTTCAAGGCGGCGACGCCAGAATCATTAAACCGGTTACCGCTGCGCACTGAGTCATTAACGACAGACATTACATTACACCTGTAACTATGTCTAGAGGTCAAGTGACAGAGCTATCGAGGGCTGATCAATGCGGATGAGGGCCTGGGTTTGAGGCGCTTCTGGACCTGGTCGTGCGACTGCAGAGTACAGTGTCACAGGGAACTGCCGGCTACGTGTGGGTAGTTCTGTAAGCCACTGGCTCATGTATGTAACAAGGGCGGACACAATTTGGCATATAAAAACATAAATTTGCACCCCGCGTATAGGACTCGAGTACATAAAAGCATGTGTTTTTCCTTTCCTCGGCAATACAAATTTGATTCCGCACCAGCTAGGTTAGACCAGACAAAGAAGCTGAGGGACGCTATATTCAGGGTATGACAAGGGACGTTCCAGGGAACACGAGCATTAAATAACATTGCAATCAGCATTGCTGTTTGACGAGAGGTGGATGAGAATTTGGACAGAGCTGAGTCATAGCAGGCTGCATCTTATGGCAAATCCTGCAAAGCTTCTTGATAATTGAATTATTTGAGCCACAAAATTATGGGTACAACGAAGGCGCCTAATGCCGGTTGCTTCTCATCCCGTACTTCAAATCGTAACACCACCTGCAATAACTAAAATTAATAAGCATGTCTAGCAATCAGTTCGGCTAGTGACTCCACATTACAACAAACGTCAGCCCCTCTTCCGTTCCTACGCCTTTGTACCACTAACACGCGCATTGACGGGGTCTGAGCCACTTGTTGCGGGGGGCGGGTCCCCCTAGATTCGGAACCACGGTAGGTAGCGAAAACGGTAAACGGCGTTGGGCTGCCATCACTTCTCCATCGAAAATTTGAACATTTTTTGTCAGGTCACATTTAAGGTCCGGAGGTCAAAACATGCCCGTCATAGGGATAACATGTAAATTGTTTTCGGGATTACATCTGAACAGTAAAGATAGAGCAAAACGACTTGAACTATATGAATCCTCTTAGAAGCCGAATCGAATGATATATATTTGACCTTGCTGGTCAATGTTTGACCTGACCTGAGGTCGGTGGGTAATTATATAAATGATTCATTAGAACTGCAAGCCCGGCGAGTCTAATGCAGCTAAAATAAATGCTCTTCCATCCGTTACTGGTTATTCTGTAAAACCATTTTTGTATTTATGGGGTCGCGTTCCTGACCTTGGGTTGTATAAAATACCGGAACATATTTTAGGACTCGGTGGGGCCATTTGTGTTGGTTTTCGGATAGTTCCCCTGCTCCACTTGTTTTAAATTTTTGGGTGGTCTGCCTGCGCCTGCCGTGACCTACCAAATTTTCAGTTGTGAATGATGGGGGGTTAGTCGGCGTCGCGGTACTATTCCAAACCGGGGGTATTAAACACCAACTCTCACAAAGCAAACTGAGAGTTAACGAGCAAATGTGTAAACTTGTGTAACCTCTCGTGACACGAGGCCTGAAAACTGAATTAGCGGCCACAGTGAGCGACAACAATCACAGTATAATCACATTTCACGTCGCTTAAAGGGAATGCGGCACCTTGGTCGCATCCAGGAATTTAGTGAAATTAGGGGTATATTTAGCCGAAAATCATAAAAACGTCCATGATTTCTCTGAAAAATGTACAATGAGTTCCATATTTTTATTTTTTAAATGTTCCTCTAGGGTGAAAAGCAAACCTCTGCCTGAGGATGATGTCATGATCTGGCAACTACTACCATATTCAATGGGCTTCAAGAGGCTTCAATTGGGTGATTACTCACCGTGACGTCAACGCTGTCGTCACATCAACAGCTGACAACTGTGGCCGCCTGGCTGGGGTAGATTTGGGGTACAGTTCAGGCATGTTTTTAGCTTTTCTCGACGGAAATTTTGAGTTTCAAGACAAATGATATGTTGAGCACCGGCTTTTCCGGCATGCTTTACAACTTGGCTCAGTTAAAATCACGTTATAAAGGTGCCACATTCCCTTTAACAGCGACCTAAAACACAGAGCAACTAATGGGCCCAAGGACAACAACAAAACCAAACGCGCAACCCAAAACGATAACGAGCTATGAACAACTGTTTCTTACCTGATATGTGGTGGATCTTCCAGCCGTTGATTTTCTGTGCGATGTGCCTTTGACTGGCCAGGTCAGCGATGGTCGGTCGTCTCTCGTCTCTCGCACGCACGTCCGAGTACTTCACAAAGTGGTTAGTGGCCGATTTCCAGGTCCGCACCCCGTGAGAGTTGAGTAAGGACATGGCCGGCCGTTTGGCGGGGGCGGCGGGGGCGGGGGGCTGCGGCGGCGGAGGCTTCAGCAGCGGCCGCCCTGGAGGTGGACGGGTGCGGCGCCGCCGGCGGTCGCATGCGCTCCCGGATGTACTCCATCTCCTCGTCGCTGCCGACAGCCCGCGCGTCGAAGGGCAGGGCCGGGAAGGGCGCCGGGGGCGTGGCCGCCGCCGCCGAGGCTCTGTCGGGGGGTAGCGCCGTCAGAGGCGGACACCAAGCATGGTCAAACACTTAACATAGGAGAAATGGGAACATAGTGCTGATAAGACGAGGGAGCATAGATATAGAGGTTGGTGGAATGTTAAGTAACAGCCTTCCAATCTTGTAACAATAACTAGGGAGTCAAACATATCTTTTCCTTTCGATTATTTGAGTTCTCCTGTCCACGATGACGTATTTCCATAATTAACGGACGACAAAAGTACGCTCGCCAAAATCAGACCTCTCCAACCATGCCCGGGTCACTCACAGGTTCTGTTTGCGCGGTTTTTTGCGCGGGCTGAGTCCGATGGGCAGCTGCTGCGGAGCTGCCGACGGGCCGGCCGCCGCAGCTGCAGCCGGCTGCAGCTGCTGCGGCTGCGACAGCTGCGCCGGGGGCTGGTACCCGTGCTGCTGCTGCAGCGACGGATGCGGCGGCGGGGGCCCGCCCTCGTCCATCGGGTCGACACCGGCCGGCTCTCCCGGAGAGGACGAGGCTGAGATGGTGCTGGAGGAGTGTCCGGAGGAGTGGGGTCGCCGCGGGGAGGGGGGCGGCGAGCCGCCGCCCACACCCGACAGCTGGTGGGTGAGATTACGCGCGACCCTGCCCGGAGTCCTGCCGGTCAGCAGCGACGTCAGTATACTAAACAGCACCACCGTCGGCACGTCAAGGTGGCGGGGGGGGGACAAACTAATGCACATCAATACCACTGCACGCTGAGTAGTTGCAGCTTGCCTGGCCTACCTCCTCGAATCCTGAATACAAAATGGTGCAAATACACTGTGATTATATATTCGGGCTCCTTAAGGGAAAACAAATATAGAACATAAAAACTATTGTATTATGATGACTCTGATAAGTGGCAGAGCCCGAAGATATAATTAGAGTGTATTAGCTCCACTTTGCATCTAGGATTCGAGGAGGCTGGCCATGAAACATCTTAAAACTCTCCTCGACTTCTTATAATTTATGTCTCACTGTAGTGCCTAGACATGATTGTCCGAGTCTCCAGGGATGGAGGCACCATAAATCTCTCGCCCGTATTGAATTCTCCAGTTCAAAGTCAGTGCCAAATTCGACATTGATCCCCGAAAATGATCGCCTCCTACCGCTACGGCGTTCGGCGAAGCCGCTGATCAATGCTAACTTTAATTACTTTGTCCCATTAGAGGGTATCAGCCACTGAACTCTGATCCAGAAATGTGGTTCCAGATAGAGATCGCCGTCAGAAGACGTCAGACTCAGCTACATCACCACCGTCCAGCATCAAATCGAATCAGGCGCCAGCGCTACATCAGCTACGGGCTGTGATTCCACCAGTAAAATGCCAGTGAAAACCGCTCCCATGCTCATTCGCCTTGGGACCAGTTATTACACAACATGCACTTTTGAAACGGTCGATTTTATTTTCTTAAAACTTTGTAAGCGTATGCAGCCTGGTCCAATGCAGGTGTGCCCCATGATTTTCACCCCGCAGACACTCGGGGTAAACTCTACAGGTGCAATCAGCGAACTTTCTGGACATTACAAATGTCAAACAAATGTCCCCTTATCTACGGCAGAGCCTCAGAGGAATATAAAGGGTTCGTTAGATGCATACAAGTTTTTGGTGTCTGGACCCCGCAGCATGTGTTCAATGCACTCAGCACACCCTTTAAGCTAATCGCTGCACGCTGTATGTTACGCGTCTCCCTCTTGGAAGAGCCCCTGGCAAAAAAACTCGTATACAATATCCATACAAACCTGACGCAGCCTTGGGAAGACAAAAATGACCAGGATGTGTCTGGACCTCCTTGGTATATGGCTGGTTACTTCCAAAAGCCCTCTTTATAGTGTCGGGGTAGATCATGGTCCTAAAAATTCCCCGCTTCAGGAATGTCTACCAAATCCACACGATACCTGGGCATCAATGCGATTCGATTTAAGACTCACCCTGAAATACGTCACGGAATTCAATGGATACAGTTCCAAAACTCTGCAGATGACTGAATTCTAGGGCACATCAGCTGATGATGATGATGATTGGGGTTTTGGGCACTGCGCTGCGGGCTATACGTGCCCGTGTATTGTTTAATTATCCTAAGGTTGTGCTTATTGCTTAGTGTGCTATACGAATGTGTAAATCTAAGAATTCTACCGGGTGTGTATACTACGTAAACCTTCTTTTCGGTAAGATAAACTTTTCAATATCTACGAGTGCGTCATCGCCCGGATCTGTACCGCGGAACCGGTGGAAGAATCGGGCTGACTCCGTTTCGCTGGTCGCGCTGTCGGTGCGATAAAACGTGTGCCGGTGGGCGGCTGCCTGAGGACACGGCTGGGGGCGGCGTTGTTAATGATGGGCGTGGGTGCTAACGTGGCCGATTCGGCCTGTAGGCTCCCTCCCCATTTGCTTGCCTGCTGCTCGATCGGTTTATCGATGGACGCGACGTTTAAGCAATCTGGCTCCGGCCTGTCTGCCACTCGCATCTACTAACATCTTAAATGATGGTTTCGGTTGTGGCTGTTTTACGCCGGTGGGGCAACTGCCAACCATCAATTGCTCCATCAGCTGCTTAGGCTATATTGTTTGCAGACAACAGTCACCACATGGAAAGAACAAGTGTCCATCATGTACAAAAAATCCAGACCAGCACCATACTGGGGGCCAAGTACGTACATTTCGCTGTCGCGTTTGCGCAGAATGCTGGGTCGCGGCGATGTCATCCGCACCGAGTGAGAAGCGGGCGGCTGCAACTGCAGTCGGGGCTCGGCCGGACCGCCCAGACGGCCCGGCATCATCCCCGCGCCTGAAACACCAGATAACGGCCAGTGAAACCGCTGCAGACGCCCCAGAATCACCCACCCGCCTGAAACACCAGATAACAGCCAGTGAAACCACTGCAGACGCCCCAGAATCACCCAACCGCCTGAAACACCAGATAACAGCCAGTGAAACCGCTGCAGACGCCCCAAAATCACCAACCCGCCTGAAACACCAGATAACAGCCAGTGAAACCGCTGCAGACGCCCCAGAATCACCCACCCGCCTGAAACACCAGATAACAGCCAGCGAAACCGCTGCAGACGCCCCAGAATCACCCACCCGCCTGAAACACCAGATAACAGTCAGTGAAACCGCTGCAGACGCCCCAGAATCACCCACCCGCCTGAAACACTAAGAGTGAGTGTCTGGGCCGACGCCCCAGAAACCACCCGCATAACAGTCAGTGAAACCGACTGCGGACATCCCAGACTGCGGGTTTGGGACGGGGACCCACTAGAGTGAGTGTTTGGGCCGGGGACCCACTAGAGTGAGTGTCCGGGCCGGGGTCCCACTAGAGTGAGTGTCCGGGCCGGGGTCCCACTAGAGTGAGTGTTTGGGCCGGGAACCCACTAGAGTGAGTGTTTGGGTCGGGGTCTCACCAGACACAGCCGTGGGCCGTGCCGGGCTGTAGTTGCCGTGCTGTTCGTAGACCACTGACGCCGGGATGCCGTAGGCTGGAGGCGGGCGGCCGTCCGCCGTCACCAGCTGCGGCGAACCTGGCGCAAACCACAGCATGGTGATGCACAAACAGGCCAAACAGACATTAGCCAACACACATACCACCTCCCACCCGACGCTACCTGACACAAAACAGACAGTTCTGCCAGTCGGCGGTGCACCTACCCCAGCCCGGCCCACAGCCTCAGCTGAG
This sequence comes from Lepas anatifera, assembly GCA_034440635.1. Classification (NCBI taxonomy): domain Eukaryota; kingdom Metazoa; phylum Arthropoda; class Thecostraca; family Lepadidae; genus Lepas; species Lepas anatifera. The sequence continues at coordinate 1,370,013 of JAOTON010001665.1, forward strand.
GCGTGCCGGGCGGCGTCTCACCGTGCAGGGCCCGCGGGGGTTCGCCGGCGGCAGGCCCGGGCGGGGGCGGGGGCGGGTGGGAGCGCTGCTGCTGCTGCTGTGTCGCCGGAGCCCGCAGCGAGGGGTGCGGCTCCCGGCTGCCGGCCTGCAGCGCTGGTCCCGAGGACAGGGCCGGCTCCCGGCCCGGGTGCGAGACGGACGAGAGAGGCGGCTGCGGCTGCTGCTGCGGCAACACCTGCACCGCACACACAGGGCTTGTGAGTGTGTGGGCACGTGAAAGTGCACAAGTCTTTTGCTCTTTCCTACTCTAAGCATTGAATGGAGCTACCCCATACATTGAAAATCTGTATTTAAATCCTCGCATCAGCAACAGCTTTCGCGTTTGACGACAAAAGCATATACGATGCTTTAGTTTGGTCACTCAATACATAGTTATCATCGAGCAGCGTCATTTAACCGAATCACGCCTCATCGAATTGAATGACGCAGTGCATCAGCCGGGCCGGTACCGCCCACCTTGGCCACGGGTATGGCGGCTGAGATGATTGCCGCTGGGGCAGGGGCGGAGGCAGCAGCGGGGGCGGCGGCGGAGGCGGCAGCAGGGCGGCTGGAACCGGCGGGGACCGGTACAAACTGGGGCAGCTGCAGCGCCGGCCCATGCGCCGGCTGTGTAATCACCTGTCAGAGGTGGAGGCGGGTAACACGAAGCTCGAAGAATCGTGCTCCCATCTCCTGCGAACAACCAACTCTCGTTCGGAGTTTTAGGGCACTGCAGCTGCAGAGGCTATATGTGAACCACCTCTCGTTCGAGAGGAGATTGGAAGAGGTCTGTGATGAGCTTGAAGGAGCTTTAAAGACGGTTGAGGAGGGGCTAGGACGGGCGGGAGGAGGTGGAGGAGCTTAGAGGAGGTTGCAAGGGTTTGAAGAGACGCTAGAACATACCCAGTTTGGACGTTACGAGATGATCGAGATTTGGAGCTGAAAATCAGAGTATTTGACTGGCCTTTGGGAGCATTTACCGACAGGTTCAGAGACAATGGCATCGGCCAGTCGACCCTTAATGGTATCTAAGATACCAATAAATATCTAATGGTACTAAAATACCATCACAGAGCATAGAGGTGGAACCGTCTGCATTCTCACATCCCGCCAAAATACGACGTAATTTAGCCTAGATATTTAGCCTCCCTTTTTATTTTTTATTTATATATATATATATATATATATATATGGAGGGGAGGAGATAATCTTCTGACGAACAAACGCACCTAATGCGTTCATTTGTATTGGCACACCCACCTTGGCACCTTGCTGGCCGGCTGAGCTCCACGGCACCGTCATGGTGATCTGATGTCCCGCCGGCGTAGCGCGCGACACAGGGCCCGATACCGCCATGCCGGGCTTGAGGGTGAGCGGCAGCGCCTCGCCGCGGTCGCCGGCCGAACTAGTGGTGACGGTGAAGGCGGCAGAGGGTGCCGGCAGCGAGACCAGCGGGTGGACGGCGCCGCGCAGCTGCTGCAACCGCGGCGACGGCAGCCTGAGGAGCGGCGGAGCCGTTACCATCCTGAGGAGCGGTGGGCCGTTACATCCTGAGGAGCCTGAGGGCCATGACGCAGCCTGAGGAGCGGCGGAGCCGTTACCATCCTGAGGAGCCTGCGGAGCCATGATGGCAGCCTAAGGAGCGGTGGAGCCGTTACCATCCTGAGGAGCGGTGGAGCCGTTACCATCCTGAGGAGCCTGAGGAGCCATGATGGCAGCCTGAGGAGCAGTGGAGCCGTTACCATCCTGAGGAGCCTGCGGAGCCATGATGGCAGCCTGAGGAGCGGCGGAGCCGTTACCATCCTGAGGAGCCTGCGGAGCCATGATGGCAGCCTGAGGAGCGGCGGAGCCGTTACCATCCTGAGGAGCCTGAGGATCCATGACGGCAGCCTGAGGAGCGGTGGAGCCGTTACCATCCTGAGGAGCCTGAGGAGCCATGACGGCAGCCTGAGGAGCGGCGGAGCCGTTACCATCCTGAGGAGCCTGAGGAGCCATGACGGCAGCCTGAGGAGCGGCGGAGCCGTTACCATCCTGAGGAGCCTGAGGATCCATGACGGCAGCCTGAGGAGCGGTGGAGCCGTTACCATCCTGAGGAGCCATGACGGCAGCCTGAGGAGCGGTGGAGCCGTTACCATCCTGAGGAGCCTGAGGAGCCATGACAGCAGCCTGAGGAGCGGCGGAACCGTTGCCATCCTGAGGAGCCTGAGGAGCCATGACGGCAGCTGAGGAGCGGTGGAGCCGTTACCATCCTGAGGAGCCATGACGGCAGCCTGAGGAGCGGCGGAGCCGTTACCATCCTGAGGAGCCTGAGGAGCCATGACGGCAGCCTGAGGAGCGGTGGAGCCGTTACCATCCTGAGGAGCCTGAGGAGCCATGACAGCAGCCTGAGGAGCGGCGGAGCCGTTACCATCCTGAGGAGCCTGAGGAGCCATGACGGCAGCCTGAGGAGCCATGGAGCCATTACCATCCTGAGGAGCCATGACAGCAGCCTGAGGAGCGGTGGAGCCGTTACCATCCTGAGGAGCCTGAGGAGCCATGACGGCGGCCTGAGGAGCGGTGGAGCCGTTACCATCCTGAGGAGCCTGAGGAGCCATGACGGCAGCCTGAGGAGCGGCGGAGCCGTTACCATCCTGAGGAGCCTGAGGCAGCCTGAGAAGTGGTGTGGCCGTCCACCTGAGGAGCGGTGGAGCCGTTACCATCCTGAGGAGCCTGAGGAGCCATGACGGCAGCCTGAGGAGCGGCGGAGCCGTTACCATCCTGAGGAGCGGTGGAGCTGTTACCATCCTGAGGAGCCTGAGGAGCCATGACGGCAGCCTGAGGAGCGGCGGAGCCGTTACCATCCTGAGGAGCGGTGGAGCCGTTACCATCCTGAGGAGCCTGAGGAGCCATGACGGCAGCCTGAGGAGCGGCGGAGCCGTTACCATCCTGAGGAGCGGTGGAGCCGTTACCATCCTGAGGAGCCTGAGGAGCCATGACGGCAGCCTGAGGAGCGGCGGGCCGTTACCATCCTGAGGAGCGGTGGAGCCGTTACCATCCTGAGGAGCCTGAGGAGCCATGACGGCAGCCTGAGGAGCGGCGGAGCCGTTACCATCCTGAGGAGCCTGAGGAGCCATGACGGCAGCCTGAGGAGCGGCGGAGCCGTTACCATCCTGAGGAGCCATGACGGCAGCCTGAGGAGCGGCGGAGCCGTTACCATCCTGAGGAGCCTGAGGAGTCATGACGGCAGCCTGAGGAGCGGCGGAGCCTTACCATCCTGAGGAGCGGTGGAGCCGTTACCATCCTGAGGAGCCTGAGGAGTCATGACGGCAGCCTGAGGAGCGGCGGAGCCGTTACCATCCTGAGGAGCCTGAGGAGCCATGACGGCAGCCTGAGGAGCGGCGGAGCCGTTACCATCCTGAGGAGCCTGAGGAGCCATGACGGCAGCCTGAGGAGCGGCGGAGCCGTTACCATCCTGAGGAGCCTGAGGAGCCATGACGGCAGCCTAAGGAGCGGTGGAGCCGTTGCCATCCTGAGGAGCCTGAGGAGCCATGACGGCAGCCTGAGGAGCGGCGGAGCCGTTACCATCCTGAGGAGCCTGAGGATCCATGACGGCAGCCTGAGGAGCGGTGGAGCCGTTACCATCCTGAGGAGCCTGAGGAGCCATGACGGCAGCCTGAGGAGCGGCGGAGCCGTTACCATCCTGAGGAGCCTGAGGAGCCATGACGGCAGCCTGAGGAGCGGCGGAGCCGTTACCATCCTGAGGAGCCTGAGGAGCCATGACGGCAGCCTGAGGAGCGGTGGAGCCGTTGCCATCCTGAGGAGCCTGAGGAGCCATGACGGCAGCCTGAGGAGCGGCGGAGCCGTTACCATCCTGAGGAGCCTGAGGATCCATGACGGCAGCCTGAGGAGCGGTGGAGCCGTTACCATCCTGAGGAGCCTGAGGAGCCATGACGGCAGCCTGAGGAGCGGCGGAGCCGTTACCATCCTGAGGAGCCTGAGGACCATGACGGCAGCCTGAGGAGCGGTGGAGCCGTTACCATCCTGAGGAGCCTGAGGAGCCATGACGGCAGCCTGAGGAGCGGCGGAGCCGTTACCATCCTGAGGAGCCTGAGGAGCCATGACGGCAGCCTGAGGAGCGGCGGAGCCGTTACCATCCTGAGGAGCCTGAGGATCCATGACGGCAGCCTGAGGAGCGGTGGAGCCGTTACCATCCTGAGGAGCCTGAGGAGCCATGGCGGCAGCCTGAGGAGCGGTGGAGCCGTTACCATCCTGAGGAGCCTGAGGAGCCATGACGGCAGCCTGAGGAGCGGTAGAGCCGTTGCATCCTGAGGAGCCTGAGGAGCCATGACGGCAGCCTGAGGAGCGGTGGAGCCGTTACCATCCTGAGGAGCCTGAGGAGCCATGGCGGCAGCCTGAGGAGCGGCGGAGCCGTTACGGACGACGCCGCCGATCGGGCGGCCGTAGCTGGCAACAGCGAGCTACCGTCACAGCCAGCAGTGCGCTGACGCCATCAAGTACGTCTCCACAATACACGTAGTGGTTTTCTTTCAGAGTTATATGACAAAACAGGGCAAGGCCCTTCACTACCCGGCAACTACGTTCCACTTGCCTATAAATAACGCACTACCAAATGATATTTCAACCTAAGGAGTGGTTTCTCTTCAAGTCTCCGCCAGCATACTCCATCAAATTTCGGTGGTGACACTACATGTTTGGGAAGAGCCGGGAGGTTAGGGGCATAACTGGTATGTTCGATAGCAGCTAACGTTGCTTCACTGACATGGAGTAAGTGAGCGGCGCCGTCTGCCGCAGCTGGGGCGCCCCGGCCAGCGCCCGCGGCAGCTTCTCGGCGCTGATGTGCGTGATGTGAAGCGGCCGGGCGCCTGCCGAGCCGCCCGGGCTCACCAGCCGCGCCTGCGGGGACACGGTCCGCGCCGCACCTGCCGCACGGGTACAGCCTCAGACACCGGGGAAGACGCGTGGAGGCCACGTCAGACGTCATGGCAGACTCCATCAACGACGTGTAAAGGTCGCTTCAGACATCGTGACAGACTGCGTCAGACTACATAGAAGACGTGTGGAGGTCGCGTCAGACGTCATGACAGACGGCGTCATCCATCATCGACGTGTCGAAGTCACGTCAGACATCATGGCACACATGATAAACACAGGGTCAAAGAGCAGAGCAGCTGAGGAATGCACTGAATAAAATCGCAGGTATTAGTGAAATGACATTGTCACATATGTGCCCGACAATGGCGTTAGTGAGCTCATTTGTGCCCAACAATGCTGTCAGTGAGCTCACCTGTCTCTAAAAATGGCGTTAGTGGTCACCTGTCTCTAACAATGACGCTAGTGAGCTCACCTGTGTCCCGAAAATGACGTTAGTGAGCCCTATGCGTGCGACACTGGCGTTAGTGAGCTCACCTGTCTCTAACAATGGCGTTAGAGAGCTCACGGTCCTGTCTCTAACAATGGTGTTAGTGAGCTCACCTGTGTGTCCGACGGTAACCCGCGCTGGGCCGCCCGCGCGTACCCCCGCAGCCGTCATCGTTACCGTCGCCAGCTTACCGGCCTTACCACCGCCTGCCGACCCAACAGCCTCCCGTCAGCACTAGCCACAACTGGACTATAGCCTCCTGCACTATATTAGAACCACGCTTCTCCGGTTCATTGTAAGCTAAAATAGCAATGTATCTAGTCAGTCGTGAAGTCAATGATTCCATAGGCCTTTCTAACGCTAGTTCACAAGCTTGACGCATCAACTACGCAAAATACCGGACCATATTGGTGATAACTCCAACAGGGTCATCGGAAAATCATGAGCTCCAAAATTTTAACCTGGACATAACATTTCTCTTTGATTCTTGTCGGACAAACCTCGTGATAATGCGTATAACAAGTCCGTGACATCCTTTTATGGCAGCATTGTCCCATGGTAGCTACACAAATATTGCATCACGATAAAACATTTCAACATTTTGAATAACAGGTCACTGACCTTGGCCGGGCGCGGCCGGTGCAGCCCGCAGTAGCAGAGGCTGACCTTGACCCCCGATAGAGGTCACGGGCACCACCATTCCGGCGGGCAGCGAGGGCGGTGTCACCCCGCGGTGGCTTACTTGGTAACTGAAGAGGACAACAGAATATACATATAACTGATCTTTCAAAACATTGATCAATGGCCCCAAACAAAACACAGAGGTGTTTAAGCAATAATAACTGTTTGGGGTTCAACGACGCACTGACTGCGAAAGTCATTCGGCGTCGGGTGGGTGGGGAAGGAATGTAGGCGAGGCTTGAGCTAGAACAGGACTCCAAATCCTGTTCCTGGGTGGGCTTGAACCCGCGACAGCACATACACAATGCCACGGGCCGAGCAGAGAGCGCGCTGAAACCAACTGCGCCACCCAGACCACAGATATGAAAATTGCAATACTAAAACAAGGTTCAGCAATTTCTTATTACACTTCACATCATCACAACGACTGCAATTCAAGGGAGAACAGTAGTCTTAAAATAGTCTCGATTTTTGTCCAAGCTTTAAATAATATTCCGTACCCAAATGCCATTCAACATCGTCAAGCGTCCAACTCATGCAGAACGTGTCATTCAACCTAACCTGACCTGTGGGATCAGTCTTCATCCTTCACTGTCCTCCTTACAACACCCTGCGTCAAACTTTTCTAAATCAACTCGTCACTTATCACAAAGACGTGCAACGAGCGCAAACGAAACACTTGCCGGGCATGCTTGCCCAGGGCACAATACTGTAAGTCGAGCAGGGTCGTGCCGTGGCCTGGACAGTCCAGAATTTCACTGCAGCTGCACTGAATACGTACGGCCGTCAGGCGTCCGGCCGGGATGGTGGCAACTTTCCATAACTGGGCGCAACGCAAACAGGCGTTCTACGTTCCCGAAAAAGGCGGCAATGGTGTCCTTTTCTTTTTCTTTAGTCACTATTTTTCCGTTTCCATTTCTCAAGTGAAAATTTCAGGAGAGACGGTTAGACATAAGCATCAAATGTATAACAGTGGTTGACAGATATTATCACTTAAAGTTCCTTATCCCTCATGCCATAGATGTTGAAGAAGACAATTTTTGTCGAAACGCGTTCATCTGTCTGCTGTGTTGGTTTAAGTGATAATAAGCATCAAACTTGTCCCCCTTCCTTGTCATATTTTGTCACGTTTTTTTTTCGTGTGTAAAATATCTACTACTACTCCATCCACCCCACGATATCCGCTGCGACCCTAGTCGACCATCAGCACCACGTAGCGCGCAGACTGACCTGACCGTGTGGCCGCCGGTGGCGACGATGCTGGAGATGGGCAGCGGCCCCACCCGCACTGCCTGCGCCCCCATCACGCGCGGCGACGACATCGCCGACGACGAACCTGCCACAGAGAGGAACAGCCACGTCACCGGCCGCCTACCGGTACCCGTGGAAACATATAGTCTGGGGTTCGAGAATGTCTGAAGGACATGTCGATATCTTATATGCTGTATATAGTGATGTTGAGATATATCGACTGTATGACATCCTTATTATATAGTATATGTAGATATGTGTTATTATGTCTGCAGATATCAGCCACGTTTAACAGCACCCCTGGTAGTGCAGCCAGGCGTCGGTGTCCGACTCACCTCTGGCCACGTGGTAGGTAGGCTGTCCGTGGGCGGGCGCGGCCGGACGGGAGACGTAGGGCGCCATCAGGGCGATGGTGTTTCCGCCCTGGACGCCCACCGCTGAACGGTTCACCGTCAACACCGGGTGCCCCATCAGAGCCACGCCCTCTGCCAACGGGAACACAGGTTAATGTTTCGCCGTCCCATCACAGCTCGTCCCCCGCCGAAGGGAACACGGGTCAGCGGTATTAGACGTCACGCTCTCTCACGCCCTCTACAGGTCAGCACTACTGACAGCGAGTACGAGCGCCGACTTATCCTCTGAAAACTCCAGTTAGTACAATATGTATCAGTTACCATAAACAATGTCCAGTAAACCCCAGGTACAAGACTGGAGCGCCCAGTACTCGGAATGGCTGTGCCGACCTCCATTGCAAAGCTAAAAGCCTGCTCACGGACAACTAGGTTTTAAATAGCTCCGAATACCGCCAGGGCCGTGCTGGCAGTACAGGCGGCGGCGCGCTCACCTTGTTTGGCGGCGGAGGTCTGAGACAGCACGAGACTGTGTGTTGGGGGTCGGACGGCGGCCGGACGCGACAGGCCGCTGGGTCCCCCTGCCTGCCAACCCTGTCCGAGATCACCGGCGGTCACGGCACTGCAGCGGAATACAGCCCGGAGACCCGGACCGTAAATAAATAGTAATAGTAGGAGACCAGAACTGACAGGTTTTTATCGCAAGAGAACCAGTGTGAAGCAATGGATAGATGATAATGGAAACCCCACAATAATACAGTCCACTAGTTTTCTTCCTGGACCCAGTTTATTACAACCGAAGTCCAAATGCATTTTTCCGAAAGTGGTTCCTGGACGATTGCTACTCTAAAAGTTTTCCCCTGCTTCGTATCAGTTTCCTAGTTAATTATTTCGGCTTCAGAGTGCGCCTACAATTAGACAATATAGGAGCTATGCCAGGTTTACACCAGATGACTCAACCTAGCTAATGGACTAACTGAACGTCTAAGTAGAGATCTGGAAGGGTGAGCTCCCCAATGTGTCCAGGGTCCAAAGCGATAATGAACAGCCATGTTTAAATTAAAATGACTGCAACTCTTAAGAACTCGATTTGCGTTAGAATGCTTGCACAGCTTTGCTCCTTGGATACAACAGATAGACACTGCGGATCTGATATGCATCTGAGTTGTCTTCCTCCCAACAAAGTCAAGCAATTCAAACAAAAACTTGCAAAATGTAGATAACTTTACGGGTACGTTCTCCTCTCTAATTCTAGGTTGCTGGTCTGAGCCTAGCATAATAGAAAACTGTCCAAAATGAAGGTCAATGGGACTCACAGATTAGTTATGGTCATACAGTACGCATTCTTAACAAAATATATATAAGTACAGGAAAAATACAACATGCCACGCCACCTACGGCAGGATTCGGCTGAGCATTGTCATCTGACTTGGTCAGATTGATGGGCACATTGTGCTGTTGTTGCTGCTGCTGTTGGTGCTGCTGCTGCTGCTGATTGGAGCCAGGGGCTTTTCCGCCACCCATCTCTCAGCAATCAGCGGGCAAAACTGGAGGAGAGACGGCAGAATGGCCAAAGTCAGTAATCACTGTGGAGTCCCGCTTTGTACTTGCAGATTTAAGTGGGGGGGGGGTGAAGGGGCCGTGGCCCCTCACAAAGCCTGAAATTGTATCTTGCCTCAAAGCACCAAATTTTGGCCGTTTTTTAAGCTGCTCCTGGATCTGCCAATACCGCGTTGCAAAAGGGTCGAGACATGCACGTAAGGACTTCTGAATCTCATTATCCATCAGCTTCATCTAGCCCAAATTTCAGAATATTTAACGGCAGAATCTCCTCGCCCAGGCTGTAGAAGTTTGAGCTCAAATTTGGTGTTACTGGTATCGTCGCGTTGCAGGCTCTCGAGCCGAGAGTTGCTTTATTTGTTTTTGTTTTTTTTTTGCTGTATTGCTTTAAACACGTATTTCGGTCGCTTTAAACATTCTGGTGTTTTCTTTCTCCTTTACACTCAGTAAAATCTTCCATGGCCCAGAAACTCCATAAAAGTATATTCATGTTAGCTCGCACATGAAGAGCCTATGGTCCGAATTCCGCATTCCCGAAAACAGCCTCTCCCTTTCCTCACGCTTAGAAGTTTTGGGGCTTGTTCTGAGCTGAAAGGTGCTCTATCGCAATTTGGAATAAAATCTTATGTATCCAAGTTGCGAATCACATGAATAGATATAGGATACAAAGTGAATTTTACGCGTTTTTTCTCGATATACTATTTCATAGGGAGCCTAAGGATGACATTCTATTCTATTAGGGCCTCTACCAACCATCACACTTTCCCAATTACAGGGAGCATTGGCGTAGTATTTTCATATTGCTATGGAGGCCATGCTTACATTTTCTAAAAAAATCTGTGGTTTGTACGATATCACTTTCATTGCTAAAGCCGTGAATAGTCCTCTTACATATGAACAAAGGATTTACCAGCTGATGCAATGAGCCAATGCCCTGGCCTGTTTCCATCTAGAGTTTTGACAATAAGCCTCTGCATGATTCACTACTGGTGCCTGAGCTGCACATATCAATTTCCAACACACTTAACGATTTTCCAGACTTAACACGCGCATAGACGGGGGTTGGGGAAGGGGGGCGGCGGGTACCCACCCCCTCCTCGGGTTTTAAGATATCATAAAAACGGCGGCGCGTAGCGGCACCATACTTAGCATACCTTTCCCCTGATCATTTTTACAACTTATGTCAAAATTGTAAGGTTAGGTCATTTCAGTACAGGTCAAGTGACCCGATATAAAAAACATAGCATAAGTCAGCACAGGGTGAACTTGTCTGATTGAAACTCATATCACATAATGGCCCCACCGACTTCTCTAAAATTTGTTCTGGTATTTTTTATGTTGATGACCTAAGGTCAGGTACGAGCCATGACCTCTCCATTGGAAATACATGGGAAAATGGTTTTAAGTGAATTACTTTATAACGGATGGTGATGGAGCGTTTATTTTACCTTCATTAGATTTGCCTCGTCTTTGCAGTTCTCATGATATGCATTTTATTTAATTTGGCCTAGACCTGACCTCAGGTCGGGTCACATCCTTGATTTGACCTAGCAAGGTCATATCATATATCACTCGATCTGGATTTCTGCAAGGATTCCAATGGTCTAAATTTGTTTGCTCTATCTTTACTTATATAGATGAAATGACCGAAAACCTTGATTTACATGTTATCCCTATGATGACATGTTTTGACCTCTAGTGACCTTACATTTGACCTGGCAAAAATGGTTCGAATATTTTCTATAGAGAAGTGGATAGGCTACCCAGCAGTTTATCCTTTTTAATCTAGCATGGTTCTCGAGATCTTAGGGGGTACCCACCCCCCCCCCATCAAAGTGAAGGTGGCTCAGACCCCCGTCAATGCGCATGTTAAGGTAGGGACATATGTTAGCTCTCCGAGCAGTCCAGGTCTCCGCCCAATTCATCCCGGAAAATGTTCTTAACTCCTTCAAAAGACGCACACCATTGCTGGAGACCGGCGCGATGGCGATGACCCTCCTCAGTGAGGATAAGACCCGAGAACAATGACAAAAGGTAGCAACAGGACGGGTCAAGGTTGCGGAAAATTCAAGCACGAAAATAACATTTTTTAACCCACTACTCATTTAAAAGGTAGGCAGGAGTGCCCTTCCATACCCATGCGACCAAACTACAAATTTTCCAGTTGTAAATTTGGGACATGTATGTTAATATCTTACTTGAAGGTCGCACCACTCCCCGCTCCATTTATTCTTTGCTTTACAAATGAAAACAAAAGTTGTTTACTGAGTATTTCCCCAAAGTCTCTCTCGAAAAGAATAGTAGAACTAGTAACAAAAGGTAGTAACATTGCGTAAAGGTGGTCAAAAGGTCATAGCATCTCTTTACCCTGCTCCGTGAAATGGGCGAAGCAGGGCTGGGGATGCTGTCCGGGAATGGACACCATCAGCCGGCTTTGGTTGCGATATAAAATGTGTTTGTGGCGTGGCAAATATCCACGATGGTACTGAGCAGGGAATACTATTTTGCACTAGCGCAATGATTGCCCTCCGTGGGCGAGGTCCGGTGCTTTGATCTTGATATTGCCACCGCCGCAGCTCGAGGCATCCATATAAAGTTTTGTTCACGATGCTGCATTTTACCGTTTTACTACTTGAATAACTGTGATTGCCACATGATAATTTGGAGAAGTTGAACGATTTAAGAGTTGAATGCCTGCGCTCACTCCAATAAAACGTAACTTGTGGTAAATAGGTAGTGTGCGCCATGTCAATATCGTTCACTTTGGTTCCTGATGCTGGGATCGCCCTTGCACGGACTTAATTTCCATGGTAGAAATGCAATCCGGATAGAATAGCCAATCCGTTACACCATGGAGTCGTTAAGTTAAATTGCCATTTTCCTAGCACCTTAGCAGGAGCTGTGGTTTAGTGCTGGGGGAATAGCACTTTGACGGACTTGATGACTCCAGGGTGGTACGGATCGGTGGTCCGATCTGGATTGCATTTTGGCCATGGACCCTCAGTCACATTGCAAAGAGTCACGCCACTTGCTGCAGTCTTCTAAGAGCAACCAGGCCAGGCTTGCCCGGCCAGTCGAGCCTGAGTCAGTGGCTTAGTTTCCATCACCAGCATGTAATACAGATAGGACTATCGATCAGGATACATGGAGTCTATTGAGATCATGAGTATCCTAACCTGATAATGCAATCCAGACACAATCTGGTCATGGGTACTCATTTCTGGCACACCAGAGATGTTTCCCTTCACTCCCTTTACTTTCTCTTCACCTCATATTTGCAAAGGAAGCTTTACCCTCTGCAATTTACTACAATACCATGATTGACCCATAGTTTCCATTGCCAAATGCTTGATAAGGATTGTTTTTGTATCTGGATACCCCATGGAATATTTCAAGGAATTGGGATGGGTGGGCATTCAGCTGAAAAGGGCACAAATTCCCCCCCAAAAGGCACTCATAGAGCATCAAATGACTGCTGACTGGTGGGTACTGGACAGTTCAGGGTTGTTGACTGGTGGACATAGCATGCAGGACTGGTGGGCAAAATTCCCACTTCTTTGTAGCTTAAGATATGCCATTGGGTACCCGGTTGGATAATGATTGAAATTGTGCATGGGACTTAGTTTTTTAACCAGCACTGCATAATCACAAGCACCAGAGATGCATGTTTTCACTGTAGAAAATTAATATTTCAAGGATAAATTTTTGCAGCACATAAGCAAAAACATTGGCCATTAAGTTTGGTTGTTTCTAGTCAGGAATTACCTTGAGACAGCAGGCAGAAACTGAAATTGTCTGCACTGATCAGAGGCCCCTACTAAGATATGGCAGCAGAACCCAATTTTCCCGGTAATTGGCACTAAATCTTATTGTACTAATGGCACAGAAAATGAAATTGAAAGTTTCCAACAAACTAATCTTCACTAAAAGCACATTTCATCTTCACAATAACTTCTTGATATGATTTTTTATGTACCAATTGTTACATCATGTACCTACAGAAATGCATCCCAAAGGAAAAAAACTGCTCACTAAATAAATCAGCTACTGAGTTATTAAATGGCATAGCTGCAAATAATATTTCAGAGGCAATATTTCTCAAATAGCCTCCCTCAATTTGAGGGTCTCCAGATAGGTACCTTAAGTAATTTTATCAAAAGCACCTTCATATGAAATTTTTGAGAAATATCAAGTTAAACAGGCAAATGAAAAACTTATCATGTCTCCAGGGACAGATGAGAACTTGCCCAAAAAGACAACAAAACTATAACTACCTTACAAGTAGAAGATAACAGAATACAGCAAAGTGATGACCTGCTTACCCTTCCGTACTTTCAGGCACATGCAGCTTGAGAAGCCCTCACTGCTCACATGAAGGGCACTCCAATGTTGGAAAGGATTTTCCATACACCTGGTTGGCCCATTCGAAAAAAATCTTACCTTTCATTCATCAGATCGCTGTACTATGGTTTCTCTGAATGATGAGTCTAAATCTGAGGGGAAATGCTGCTGCAGTCCCTGAGTGATTTCAGACAAAATGTTCACTGACTCCCGCTGCAAGTAGAATAAGGAGGAATCATTTCTTCAGCAGCTGACCCTAGATTCAGACAATTTTAATGAGTTCTTTACATGCCACTTGGGATGAAACTGTCTTTCAAATCTTTTACACCCGACAGCAGAACCAAACAAGTGAAGAGGGCCAGAGTACAACGGTTCTTCTGATACAAATCATTCGAATTATGAAATATCGGAGGCTATTTCACTGATTCAGACGAAGAACACTGGTGCGCGCTTATCACAATCTTATACTTTCTATCCAATCTTCGTAATTCGCTGCACAAATATCCTCCGCAGATCCCCGTTCTGTTCCTCCCGCTCCTTTCTCTCGCAGCAGCAAGAATGTGAGGCCGTCCTGTTTTTATCGAAACCGAAACGATTTCCATCACTGTTGTCTACAGTGCGCCATCAAAAAATGTGGCTGCTAAATAGTAACGAAGGTAGACATCATTCCAATTTTGCAATTATTTACGACGCCAGAGCGGTATTTTTTGTACAGTTACATTTTCAGATAGATGGACAAATTTTTCAGCAGCAAATCAAAGCTGGTTTATGATACTTAATATGTCAGACAACGCACTAATGTATGATGCCTCTGCATCGGCGGACAAAAGACTACAGTTTTTGGGGGTATGTATTCTGGGTTAGACGGGGAGCGTGACGCAGTCAGGAGCGTGGGTGTATATTCACCGGTGGACACAGACGGGGCCAAGGGGCCCTGCTCCCCAGAAATAAAAATCAGCTGATTTTCTTTAAAAACCACTTTTTAAAATTCCCCGGGTTGGACACCCCAATAGACACGTTTGCATCCGCCCCTGTATATATTGATTTGTACTTCAAGACAGTGGCGGATCTAGCACGTCGGTTTTGGGGGCAATCCAAAGTCGAAAAGCAAACAAAAAAACCGTCGCACAGTGAAAAATTGTGTTACAATATGAAGACGGTAGAATTTGGGTCATTTGAGGTGAAAAGCAAAAAAAACGGTGAAAAATATGGGCTCAAGCAGCAGTGTAACTTTGTATACTTTTAGGGGTGTGCGAGCACCCTAAAACTTTTGAAAGCACCCCTAAACTTCCAAAAGCACCCCTAAAACTATTCTGCGACATTCTACTAGGACCTATTGTCGGGATTATGTAGCAATTAAGTAAAACGTGTAAGAAATTCGAAGCTCTCTAGAAACTATTCATCTGGAGAGATCATTTCTAGCTTAAAAGATTACTTAAATGATATGGAGGTTTCATATAATCGCATGAAGTCATATGTAGACGGTGGAAGTGTCCATGGAAATTAGGTATCTGCCACTTGCGACCAAATGCGAAAGAGTGCGTTTTCCAAAATGTTAATTGCCGTGTCGCCGTTGTCTCAGAAGCAGTATCATCGAGTGCAACTAGACTCGACTCGTTGTGCAGCTGGTTTCGTCGTTGTTTCCTTGATCATGTTTTTTCAGAAAGTAAAAAGAAAGTTCACTGCTGGACTTATTTTCCAAAATGGCACGGTGTATGCTGAAATTTCGTCCTGAATTCATTAACCCGCGCCCCACCAGGGGTCCGGCGCCACCTTCGCCCCACCGGGGGCCATCGATGGCCCCCTCTAACTCCGACAATATGGGCGTTAGCGCAAATCTGCAAAGTGCAATAGAAAGCTCGCGTGAATTCAGTAAGAAATTACTATACATGTTTTAGTGCTCAGGTCAATGGTTTGACCTCCAGAGGTCAAATTAGGTCAAGATCGGCTATTTTCACTCAAATATGCAATGATTAAGCAAACTGGGCATACCTCTTGTGCCATTAGAGCTATTGAGGCTTGGTAAAGTACATTTGATAAAAAATTGCCAGTCCTTTTTCCGCTATGTGGAACATTAAGACCTCCCGCCAGTGGTTTGACCTCCAGAGGTCACCTCGTGACCTAATATGACCTGAGGTCACGAAAGATCAAAAAGTGACCTTGCCGTATATCAAATGAAAGCCAGTGACAAGACAAACACGACGGCGTTTGTTTCACCGCTCTAGCTTAATTAGGTCAAAAGTTATTGTCAAAATACTGTTTTTGACCTCTGGTGACATTGGATGACCTTGGAAAAGTCAAAGGGCAAATATGACCCCTGGGATCCGTGAAAGGGTGTCCAAAAACGCTGTTCTGAGCAATCTGAGTATTTGCAATCATTTTTGTGGCTTTTATATCATGAAACAGCTTTTCCCATGCTTTTCCAATGGGAGAGGTCGCCTCGTGACCTGACCTCAGGGCACGAAATCGAAAAATCCCGGATATACACCTTGTAGACCCTGGAGGGGTCGTGAAGTGTAGGAAGTTTCAAATCGATCGACTTCGAAATGTAGCTCTTACAGAGCTCTAAAGTTGAAGTGAGGTGACCTTGGTTGACCTCGTCTGGTGACCTGACCTTGGGTGACCCGGGGTAAAACATTTCAGGGATGATGGGAAAATTATGCAGTGAGAGGTAGAGCCCTCAACCGCGGTGCTGC
Source organism: Lepas anatifera (assembly GCA_034440635.1). NCBI lineage: Eukaryota > Metazoa > Arthropoda > Thecostraca > Lepadidae > Lepas > Lepas anatifera. The sequence goes on from JAOTON010001665.1 coordinate 1,386,290, forward strand.
GCCCCGTCGTTTTTCTGCTATCCCGGAAAAACCTTAGGGGCCATCGATGCCCCGGTGGGGCGAGGGTTAAGGCTGTATGTAGATCAGACCTGTCCATAGCTGCTATACGTACCAAAGCAGGGTCAAATCGGCAACATGTGGTAGCTATGCATTTATTGAAGCTTGTTAAGAAGGGGAGGAAAATCAGGGCCAATATCTGGGAAACGTAGCTTGTGCTTAACCTTCGCCCGTCCGAGAGGAGCATTGATGGTCTCCATAATGTTCTTCAAGGATAGGGGGAAACGGCGGCGCTGCGTCACCGTATTTTGCATATCTTCCTTGATCAATTCCTCATCTTTAGAAAATTAACTTGTCATGCTAGGTCAGGTCATAAGGCCAAGGCAAGTGAATTAACACGCGCCCCGCTGGGTCCCTTGCATGACGCACCCCGCTGGGGGGCGTTTTTCGCCCCTCTTCCGTATCTCGTTCCCACGAAAGCCAAAGAAAAATTAGGGGCGGCGTTCGAAAGCTCTAGACAAGACAAAGAGATTTTATAAGGATAATTTTTATTTCAGGTCAAAATTGAGGTCAGCATAGGTCAAAGAATGCTCCACAGGCTTACGACAGAGCAGTGTACGTTTCTCTCTAGATCTGCCCTCAGGGGAGCTAGAGAAAATCTTTATACATCATTGGATTTCTCTCTTCGCGGCAAATCGGACGATGTATAATATGACCTTTCTAGGTCAAATAGTCAAAATGACCCGACCTCGAGCTAGGTCAGGGTCACAGAGTGACCTGGTATGGTCATGCTGCATATCAATCGACTCCCCGTGACAATATAAGGACAATGCAAGCAAAATGGAAGCCTTATCTCAATTCAGTGAGAAGTTATTGAAAAAACAATCACTTTCTGCTCCCGTGACATGACATGACCTTTGAGTGGTCAGATGCTCAAAAACTCAACTTTATGGTCAAGATCGTGGTAAGAATAGACACTAGACAGTTTAAGGATTTTCAGCTTTATCTATCCAGTGTTTACGGAAAACGAGCCCATTCTATTTTTCACCATAGACTTATAATGGGGTGACCAAAAATTGACCCCACCTTAGGTCCACAATATTAAAATTCCGAGATAGCAGATTTGTAGACCTTAATGACCTTATCAAATTGTGGAAGTTCAAACTAATCGGTTCGCTAATGTTCCTGGGCGCTGCTTCAAACTCGTAATGGTGATTTTGAGGTCGTAATTTTGAGGTCGGGTCACTTGACCCTGAATAATCCTTGACCTGACATGACCCTAACCAAAAATTTGGTCAGATGTGTAAAATTGATCAGGAATAAGGTTCTGTAAGTTTCGTTGTTCTGCGTCTCTTCGTTTTTGAGCTATGTTTGGAAAACCAGGAGGGGGCAAATTTCGCCCCTCCCCAGCGGGGCGCGAGTTAATCTAAAAGAATAGGATTTCATTTATGCAATAAGTATAGTAAAGTTAAGTGAAGTTATTTATAAGTAAGAACACGTTTAACCTAGAAATCCGACACTTTACACCATAATGGACTGACGGTTTACACCATAATGGACCTACCAGGTGCTATGCTTAACCGTCGTCCTTAGGGGGCAGATTCGACGCTCCTCGACATTTTTCGCGATGACACAAAAGCAGTTTGGGTTAGCCCAATGCTGCCTAAAAATTGTATAAGCTTTGACAAATCTTAACCGCATACGCGTCGGAAAAGGGGGCCAGGGTGGCCTGGCCCCCCACTTTTTGGCCAAAAATTTCACGATCTCAGTCAAAATGAGAGAAAGCCAGACATTCTTATATCCAGCCGCTGCGGTAGGCAACGAGGAGTCCAAATTCGAACAGTTTTTGATCTTGATGTTGAAGTTTTTGTCAGCATCAGGTTGAAGTTTGGCTCCCCCCACTTTTTGCCGGTGGCGACACTTATGCTTAACCGAATTTCAAGTCAATGTCATGTCAGATCACAGATTTATGACGTCATTTAAGGCAATTTTTGTCCTAAAAATAAATCTAAGAAACACCGGGCGTTACTCGACTGCTAGAAGAACTAGATCAAGTTTCTTAACAGTATTCGAAACCTCCTGAAAAGGCAATCTGGAATATGTCATCCATTTTGAGGTCAAGTCCATAACAAAGGCACCAGAGGTCCCCAAAGGTCAGCAAAGGTTACTGTTTTAGAAACTGTTGTTGGCTATAACTTATGAACGGGACAAGATGCAGCAATGAATTTGGTATCAAAGTGACGAGCATCACCCAAGGATTCGAATGGTATGCGACCTGACCTTGACCTTAACCTAAGGTTATGTTAGATGGTCTAACCTAACCTTAGGTTGGGTTAGACCTTGACCTATGGTCACGGTTACGCGTGACCTTACAAGGTCATGCCGCATACTGTGGAAATCCTTGGGCCAAGACAAACACATTGACACATTGACCTTTATTCTAGGTCTATTGATTCCCGAATTATAAGGGATTTTCTAAATGTGTCAAAATTTCACCATTTTGTGACCTCACAAGGTCACTAGTTAACCTAGGGTAAAATTGTACATCGTCGGAGAGTTCAGGTCATGGGAAACACGCTGCGCCTTACCGCGCATTTCTACCTCTTTTTTAGATTTAAACGGTTGGGGGGTCGAATCGAACCCTGGTAGGGAGGGGAAGTAAACTACTTCCAGTAGGGCAAGGGTTAAAATGAATTCCTGTTCTCTTAATAAAAGTCTTTGGGCTACCTCAAAGGCCCATCTTGGCATGTCTGATCTGTGGCCTCTGTAAGGTTATTTGGGATTAATTAAGCCTTTTTCAGACATGGGTTCGCAGGAAGCCCAGACAACTTCGCAGGACAACATGGCAGGAAATAATGATAGATATTTCGCTTTGGTACATTTTTGCTTAGATTGTCATTACGAGTCAATTGGTATACATATTGATTATGTCAGACCAGATGATGCTCTTGATCTGACCTTTGGTTAGGTCATTCTTGATTTGACACAGCATGTTCATACCATATATAATTTGATTCACCGTAACGAGGATTCGCCTACATTATGGCTTTAGCTTAACGCAGTTTTCGACCTCAGTTTAGCTATTAACCTTCGCCCGGGTGGCGGGTCTTTTAGACCCCCTCAGGTTTTTCCAAAGTAACCAAAAACGGCGGCGCAGCGCGGCCAAACTTGGTCTAGCTGTTCCTTCATCATTTTACATATTTTCTGAAAATTTTAGCTCAAGGTCATATCAGGTCAGGTCACCAGGCCAGGTGAAGTGACCTCACCTCAAAAATGCTTAGGACTGCATAACTAAAAGGCGGGTTAATTGATCAAGTTGAAACTCATAAAACATATTGGGCCCACCAGGAGCTACAACGTGTGTTCTGGGATTTTTCATATTGGTGACCTAAGGTCATGTGCAGAGCATGACCTCCCCATTGTAAATACATGGGAAAATCACGAAATGAGCTTTTCTCAGTAAGTATGGATGGAATCAACTTCAAACATCGGTTACGGCTTGCTCTTACCTCATTTCTGAAGATGATGCCAACAAATTTGGATTGTGACCTTTTAAAGGTCACCTTAGGTCAAATAAGAATTTTTTGGTGTTTTTTCTATAAATTTCGAATCAACAAAGATAGAACTTTTATTTTATCACAAAAGTGTTTGTATAGTCACTGCAAGTCAAATGATATACATCATGACTATACCAGGTCACGTTGGGTCAGACCGTCGACCTGGGTCAGGTCAAATTTTCAAATTTGACCTGGCATAGTAATATTATATATCATTCGATTCGTATTGACGAGACGATTGCAATGGTGCATCAACTATGGCTATATCATGCTTGGTGTAGAATTTATTAGCGAAAAAGGAAACGCCCTTATGCATGGGTGGCTATGGACATTCCCAAGAACATTTCCAATATTTAGTGACCTGTAGCTCCCTAGGCTTTGACCTGACACGAACATGAATGCTACTGTAATGAAAGAGCAACTCAAAAGCTTTCGAATGGTGTTAAAAAATGTATCTAGCTATCATAGTTCCTGAGATATACGAGGTTTTCTCAGTACAACTCATATGAACGATTTTGACCTATTTTGACCTCTGGTGACCTTGATATTGACCTGAAGAGAAAATGACGGAAGTATTTTCGATATCATTTTCGAAGAGCTTTGATCGCCGTTTTGCTTTTTTCTAGCTCTCTTAGTTTTTTAGATCGTGGGGGTCTTTTAGCCCCCACCGGGGCGAAGGTGGCTCCTACCCGCCACCGGGGCAAGGGTTAAAGAACAGTCAACAACAGGCACTGTCTTCTTAAACCAGGCGCGTCGGAACGTTTTCAAAGTGGCGGGTTTGGGGGTGGCACATCCGGCTACGCGTTCTAAACCCTGCCAACAAGAGAGCTCTTGTAAACCCTGTAAATAAAGCTCTTTATGTGGGACCCTACATGATTTTTAAAGTAACCAGAAATCACTGTTAAAACTTTACATCTCCTTTATCATGCAACGTAAGGCTCTAACGAGAAAATGTCTTGTCTATCACAAACCACGTCGGGACTTGAAGCTCTCCTTATTAAATAAGTGCTCAAAGCCTTGTTAGCTCAACAGCAATGTCACACCATAGGTAGGCTTTTAATGGCGGTAAAATACAAACAATAACACTTAATAGGTAGCCGGTTGTCTGCGCGTTTAATAAGAGATACGCGAAAAAATTTATTGGCTGGATCAAAATGTCACAAAAGTAGTGTCAGAAGACCTATTCGCATTTTTGCGAATTCGGCCTCCAAATGCCTTCAAATTGCTCTCAAAGTCAATATTTCTAGATGACTTATCGAGAATTCTCACTACCGTTTAAATGACGTAGTCCCGGCTATGACCATTTATTTTCTAACAATCAGGTCATATCTGTCCTAAACAGTGATGTAGAACTTTGGAACTATCACAGACAAAAATAATCGAAAAATCTACATTTCAAACTCTTTTAAACAGAAATATAGGACTTCAAAGAAATCACAATTGACCAGCCAGAAGCCCAGGAATTCTCATACCTGGGTAACGTGACGCATCTGACGCAAAGTTTCGTCATCCTGGAAATTTTGACAAAAATTACTGCACACACTTAAAATAACTTTTAAAATCTAAGAAATGAAGAGCAGGTTTCAGCTTTTTACCGGTATCGTTAAAATATTTCAATAATAGGCGAGTGGCCTCCAAAACTGTTGCCGAAGATACAAAAATAATTGAAAGTTTCGTTAATCAAGATTTGGCAAATAGCAAGAAACCACAATAAAATTATTCTGCGTATTTCCTTTTAAGTTTAAAAACACCGACACCAAAAGCTCCTGGTTTCCACGTTTGCAGCTTTTCGAGCTGTGACCTTGTGATGAGCAGGAAGCTTAATCCTCGCCCCGGTGGGCCTCCGAGCCACCCTGTTGGGGGTGTTTGAACACCCCTTGAACTCGGCCCCTATGCGGGATAGCGAAAAACACGAACCCTTGTGGATAGCTCGTACAAATTCATGAAGAAACTATACAAGCCACTTTTTGGCTCAGATCAATATTGATGTCATGACGGGTCAAGGAAAGTAGGATTTTGAGTAGAGTTTTTGGGCGTCTGAGCGTCTGACAGAGTTGACTTAGAATAATTTTTTAGGCATCACTCGCTTCCTCTCGTCATGGGGAATAGTATGACGTATATGGCCACACTAGTTCAAAACACAAAAATGACCAGACCTCAGGTCAGGTCAAGGTCGTTTTTAACCTAGCATAGTCAACATGATATCAATCGACTCGCAATAGGAATCCAAACGCAACTATATCAAAATAAAAGCTGTATCATCTTTTCATGCAAAGCTACTAACATAAGTCTGAAAACTGCTTAACACGCGCCCCGCTGGTCCCTTGCATGACGCACCCCGCTGGGGGCGTTTTTGCCCCTCCGTATCTCGTTCCCCACGAAAGCTAAAGAAAAATTACGGGCGGCGTTCGAAAGCTCTTCACAAGACGAAGATAACTTATAAGAATAATTTTTATGTCAGGTCAATATTGAGGTCAGCATAGGTCAAAGAATGCTCCACAGGCTTACAACAGAGCAGTGTACGTTTCCTCTCTAGATCTGCCTCAGGGGAGCTAGAGGGAATATTGATGCATCATTCGATTCCTCTTATCGCGGCGGCGAATCGAATGATGTATAATATGACCTTGCTTGGGATCAAATAGTCAAAATGACCTGACTTCGACCTAGGTCAGGGCCACAGAGTGACCTGGTATGGTCATGTTGCATACCACTCGACTCCCCGTGACAATATAAGCACAATGTAAGCAAAATGGGAGCTTTATCTCAATTCAGTGAGAAGTTATTGCCAAAACAATCACTCTCTGCCCCGTGACCTGATATGACCTTTGAGAGGTCAGATGCTCAAAAACTCAACTTTATGGTCAAGATCGTGGTAAGAATAGACAGTTTAAGGATTTTCAGCCTTATCTATATAGTATTTCCTGAAAACGAGTCCATTATATTTTTCACCATAGACTTATAATGGGGTGACCCAAAAATTGACCCCACCTTAGGTCACCAATATTAAAATTCCGAGATAGCAGATTTGTAGATCCTAATGACCTTATCATATTGTGGAAGTTTCAAACTGATCGGTTGGCTAATGGTCCCTGGGCGCTGCTTCAAACTCGTAATTTTAGGTTTTGAGGTCGGGTCACTTGATCCTGAATAGCTCCTTGACCTGACATGACATTTCTCAAAAATTTTGTCAGATGTGTAAAATTGATCAGGGATAAGGTACTGTAAGTTTCGTTCTTCCGCGTCTCTTGGTTTTTTAGCTATTTGGGAAAAACCAGGAGGGGCGAATTTCGCCCCCAGCGGGGTGCGTGTTAATAGCCCCAGATGACCTCTCAGAGGTCACAGGTAAAAATTGCAGCATGAATCTGGAAAGAGGCCCAGGATACTACGATTTGGAGATTTTGAAGGTATTCTTAGCTGTATCTACCCAAATACAGCCCAATTTCTGTTTTTTCATGTATTTCCAACGGGGAGGCCATGGTCCGCACTTGACCTTAGGTCATCGATTTGAAGAAAAATCCCGGAATATATGGTGTAGCACTCGGTGGCCCCATTATGTGGTATACGTTTCAATCCAATAGATTCATCCATTTCTTACTTGTGTCACCTTAAACATTTTTTTAGGTGAGGTCACTTGATCTGCACTGGTGACCTGACCTGAGATGACCCAACATTAAAATGTTGGAGAAAGTTGCGGAATTGATCAAGGATAAGGTGTGCAAGTACGGCGGCGCTTTGCGCCGGCGTTTTTCCGTGCCGCCGGAAAAACCTGAGGGGGTGTGTTCAAACCCCTCCCCACCGGGGCGAGGGTTAAAACATAGGTGCAGGAACTATGTTGAAGTTGTGGGAAAGGCTCACCGATGTCGGTGGGGCCAAAGGTGACTCGGCTTATCGCTTGATTTGTTACCGTAAACAAGGTACTGGAATGGTTGAAAATGGTGGGCACTGCCCCATAATCAGAAAGTAGAGTTGCAGTCGCCACCACGGTTTTTGGTCGTATGGCCTAAAGTATGTCTAGACACTGGCAGATCCAAAGGGGGTATTGGTCATGTTCCCCCAAACGCTCAAACCAGGGGTCAAAATATTTTTTCCTGCGGGGAACAGTGTGGTGTGCAAATAAAGCAAGATATAAGCCATTAGAGATGTTTCGACAAAGTTGTAAGAGGTTTTTACTCCTTTTTAACGTTTTTCACCCCTTAACACCGGCAGTAAAATTTTATCGGTCGGCTAGGAAAAAGCACCCCTAAACATTTTCCAAACTTACACCCCTGGGCTCAAGACACCAATGTACAATGTTTACTGTTAACACCCGCACTGGAGGGGGTTTGGCACTAACGCACTGGAGGGGGGGCCTGGTAGGCCCCCTAAGATCTCAGAAACTAAGAGGGTTAGAAAACGCCACTTGGTAGGTGAGTGGGGGCTATGGTGATCTACATGATGAGCAGTTTTCATTGACCTAGGTCATATCTTCAAGGTCAAAAGAGGTCGTAAAGGTCAAATATTGGCCATGCTGGGATCGATTGGTAAATGCTGTGATTATGCGGGAAAATGGCGGGAATAAGCTAAAGGCGGACAAGGTTCATAGAGAAGAGGTCTCAAGAGGCTTCCCCAAAACTTTTGGGTCAAGGTCATTCAAGGTCATTGACCTTTAAGGTCACCATATGGTATACTACCTATTATTTACACTTTGACTAACACTGTAGCCACTGTTTGGCGGGAAATGAGGATTGACCTTTCCCAATGACATTTGACCTTGACATTTGACCTTGACCTTTGTATTGGGGTACCCTACCGATGGCGTCATAGCATAATATATGTCAGACGGGGTAACGCCATTTGGCCGGACGCACAGTGGTCAGTGACCTTGAAAGTGCAGATATGACCTTGACCTGTGACCTTTGACCTTGACCTTGACTTTCATGTGAAGTGACCTTGACATATAGTCCCGCTTATATGACTTTATGACGTCACCACTCGGTCTTCAATGCAAGCTAACTGATCCGATCGCGCGTTTACGGCGATCTCAAAAGGCAGGTCTGACTTTGAAAGCCTATAAGTCAAAACATTTTCGGCCGATTTTCAAAAGTCTTCACCAATCGACGCGCTATTAAATTCTGTTAATTGTGGGCACGTTTCGTTTTTGGCTACGAGCAGTTCTCCGGCCACCTCGGAAAACAGGTGGGGGCCTCGAGGCCCCCTCCTGGCGTGTTAACACTGAACTTAACTGGTTTTGTTTGAAGTTGAGAGTTGAAGCACCAAAATCCTACTTATAAACTAAAGAGGAATCGGGACAAAAAGGAGATCGACCACTTTGGAGGGGGGACAAAAAACAGTTTTGTCCCGAGCTTTTCCGTTTGGAGGAAAATGCCTTTTTTGCCCCCCTGGATCCGCCACTGTTTGAGGGTGGCCGGAGAAAGAAATAAATCGTCGAAGGAATGATAAGATATCTTTTGATTTTCGTATTTTGCAATCCATGGAATCTAAAGTGGTCTTGGGGCTGTGTACATACATATCTCTATAACCCTGCATACATATAACTTCATTGGCGGACGCAGGGGGGGAGGCATTCCGGCCATGGCCCCCTTAAAGCGCTGGAGGGGGCCAAACCATCTTTTGCCCCCCAAACGCCGGAATTTTTGTTTGAAAAAAGGTGTTTACACTAGGTCTGTAGAGCAAAAATATTCGCTCCCACCCCCCTTCCCACGAGAGCGATCATGCACTTGGAGAGAAGTAGCTTATACTAGGTCTATCGAGCACTGAAAAAAGGTGTTTACACTAGGTCTGCAGAGCAAAAAAATCTTCGCCCCCCCCCCGAGGAGAGGCAGACATGGATGTGTCCCCCCGCAAAACTCGGGTCTGCGTCCGCCCCTGATAACTTGAGCCAGGGTCAGGTCCAGACTGATGGATTGGGGAGGGGGCAGCAGAACCCAGCATCGTGAAAATGTTTTTTTTAGGAAAATAGGCAAAAATTGGGGGTCTGGGGAGAAATAGCTCAGTTTTCCTTCCTCTGGATCCGCCAAAGACTTTAGCAACCGAAAGGGGGTCAAACATTTACTGACGTTCGCTGACGAGGGGGAGGGGTTCTAGTTTTTTTCTGACGATTGCTGACGGGGCCAAGGAAACATTAGTTTTAGTGGAGGAACATAAAACACGTAGGTAGTAGCTACATGTTCTTCCTTCAATGGCTCAATTTGCTTATGTGCCAATTTTGCCACGAAAAGATAAAGCTTTTAATGGCGAAAAATCTGAGCGTTTGTTAAAGTTACAGGACCTTTGAGTGGTTTTTGTGGAGTGGAATTGGGTGACAAATCATCGGCTGGTCTGTAGGTAATTGTTCATAGAGCGAGAAATGTGCGAGTCTAACCAGGGCCCTGAGAGAATGGCTGGATATTCTTTCATTTGGTCAGTTTGTAGACAACAGTCTGTCTATAACTCGGACGAGTTTTGCTTCTAGAAGAAAAAATATTGTCAGCAGGAAATTAAAAATTAACTGGTCTCTCATTTCTTTGTCAGTGGCCATGCTTATGAAAGGAAAATGTCATCAGAATGAGTGTAGGTGAACCATAGGCGGATCCATGGCGCAAGGGGGAGGGCACAGGCTTGGCGCCCCCTGAAATAGCCGGACATCCGACGCTTGAAGCCCCCTGAAATGGGCAGAGCGCCCCATAAAAGATCGATGGCGCCTTGAAATGTCGCTTCCCTCAGAATGCAATTGTCGGCGCCGCCAAGATGAGATTTGGCGCCCGCCTGATAGGTTTCGCTGTCCAAAAGTGGCGCCATATGACGCCCTCCCTCCCCTCCCCCGAGATCGACAATCCTGGATCCACCCATGAGGTAAACTGCTTCAATAGCACTCTGTTGTTTGACTTTGCCTCCCCATTTGTGTAGCAGCGTCCAGAAAATGGGAAACGCAAGGTGTTTTGAATTAGTTCCTTTCCAGTCAGCGTTATACGGTCAATGGTTAAGATCTTGAACATGAGCGGAGGAGAAGCATAGCCCCTGTCCCTGCAACTATGGCCTCCCACTCTAACTGTCATCGCCAGATCAGGTCTATCCGTAAAGGTAAACGTTTCTTCTGGTCTGACCTCTAGTCACAAAACGTCGCGAAATGGCGACGTCCCTCAATATCCAAGAAGAAGGCTTGAAGATTATTGTCTTCGGACAGACGGACAGGACCAAACACATGAATGCTTAGTTTTTCAGTAATTATTTTGATATGCACCTGGCACTTCGGGTATGACTATCCAGCTGCCCTACTCTCCTTCAAAATGGTGTCGGTATCTTCATCCCATCTGATCACGACGACCCCCGCGCAGTGAAGTGGTGCCACCAGTACGTTTTATTGAGCCCTCGTGGGCATCTTCATCCGCGTTTTGACTCCTTTGGCAAATCCACGACTCGTATACCTGCCCCACACGGCGGTGGCTACCTTCAGCACTAAAGGCCAATTCACACCTTACAAAACCTTCCAATATTTTTTTACGGCCGAATACGCAAAAGCACAAGCGGATGTTGCCTGCCGACTGATATATCTTGGGAGATTTTACATGCAATCGAGCTGTTCAGGATGCGGAAGGATAGGGTTACAACCCTGTGTTTGGCCTGTCCCCGCGTATATATGTACATCCCAGGTTCATGATTGACTGCCGTAGCGCATGAACCGCACGGCGCAAAAAGTTCTACTTCCACCCACGATGCCAGGCACCAGTAGCCTGCTAGCGGCGGCTCAGTCGCGCGTAAAAGGTGACGTTCGTTGGGTGACGCTCTGCACCTGCTTAGACATGCTACCGAGATCTACAGCGATGGTGTTTTATATCTCTCTTCTTGCACCATCGCTCCCACTTGCCATGCTTGCCAGCAGTGGCGAGGCCCAGGAACTTCTCCGCACTGAAGCGCGGCAGAACCAGTCGGAGCCACGTTTTGGGGATTTCTTTATCTCGCTGCTCGACACGTCGACCTTGGGAGGCCTGGAGGGCAACGCCAGTACCGTGAACCTCTCCGACATCACCGTCGCCATCTCAGTGACATACGTCCTTTTCTTACTGGTGTACATCTCTATACCCATCTTTCATCTCTTCAAACACCCCGGCTACTACGAGTATCGAGAAGAGGTTGGACTGTATGATTACGAACTGGGGTTCGGCTATGGAGTGCCTCATTCACACAGCAGATCATTTAGAGAGGGGAGTATGAATGATGATGAAGATGACGTTGACAGTGCTGACAAAGATGACGTTGAAATCGTGGATGAAACATATACGGAAGAAATCGACAAACAAGAAGTATACGACCGCGTGAGAAGGTTTGTATTGAGGGTTGATATTCTAGCATCGTCTAAATCTGCGTTTTTTCGGGCTAGCACCGTGTGAAGAATTTTTTAATCAAACCATAATTTCGATACATTTGGCGGCATCTCGTTCTGCGGAGACCAAAGAAAAAGACTGCAGACATAAAACATTTCAACACTTTAGAAAAATAATCTACAACCGTGCTCTACAGCAGGAAAGATACACGTTAACATTTACATGGGTAGACCTGGGTAAACCTGAGTAAAAAACAAAAAACTACTTCTTTTCTACAATTTCTTCTTCTACAGTCTTCTTTTTCATTGCATTTTACACCAAGCGCACGGAAAAAGTTTGCCTCTATCAAACAGTTTTAATGGAGCATTCATTCTGAATAAATAGCATGTTTTTTCTGTTCATCATATATACCACATTGTTCAAAGGCATTTGACCGAAAGATTCATTGCATTCTAAAGCTTCTTCTAGGCTAAGTTACTTTCCAGTCTCTTCACCGTCTGTAGTTTATCTCCTTATTAGTGGTGTATATCCTTAGAGCTGTTACTAGTCCTTTAAAACTTATTTTTGTGGGTATGAGGCATACCAACACTTTTTTGGGAGGTCCACTTTTCCGTGAGCTTCGTTGATAATAGACGGTAGCGAGCACCTATTTAGCTTGACTTTTTTACCTCCTGCAGCGTAAAGCGTTATTTGGAAGACGAATGGACCAGGTAATCAAAACTTGGGAAGGGCTTTGAGTACTCTTGTATACAAATAAGATGCGATTTTTAGTGCGATGCACTTCCTGTTGTTCCCTAGAACTTCATATTTTTCACCATGGACCAGTGCTTTTGCAAACCTAACATCTGCAAATATGGTCCATGTTGGTGAGCACTATTGTACCCTTCGCTAAAGAAAATTATGGCCGCCGGGCTTGGCATTTTATGTTGAAATGAAAAACAACGAAAAATAGACAGTAGAAAGAAGACAAGTCTATTCTCGTGTTGATTACTCCTCCCTTTGAGCCCAAGTGTTTTGAACCGTTGATCCTCACTGAACTTAGATAGATAGATAAACATTTATTTGACGGAAACAATATGACAGGCATAACAAAGAGATTGGCGCAAAAGCCCGAAGGCTCAAGTCGTGGCGCCTCTCTCATCTCTTCTTCAGTAGAAATGTGCTCGGAGGGAGCCATTTTCCCTTCGCGGAGGAACGGCAGCCTGCTACCCTCAGCACCCCCTCCCCAGGCGGCGCCACGGCGTGAGACTAACGAAATATTTCAAGAGATTCGATAGGGGTGATGATGACGATTAGTGTTCTAGGGCAGTCAGCTTCTTTAGCTATATGTGCCCAGATTCGGTAGGGGTACAGTTCGGTTCTGTTTATTCTGTTCAAACGTCTTGACGTCACCAGCATAGCCAGGAAGGTGGGCCATTGAGAGACGCTCCCTCTGAATCGAACTTCCCCATCCAAAAGATCCTTCCTTCGCAGCGTGGTTAAGTTGACGAAGCAGTCATGCATCCTCCCGACCCACCCACTTTTTAGCGGCATGAAACAATCGTTTGACGTTTCAGATTCCTACGGCCAGCGGCTTTGTTGATGGAGGAAGTCAGAAGAGTGACTGGCAACAGAGTCGCGCGATGGAATGATACCTGACTCTTCGGTACACTGGAGGCCTCTCGTGCTATCGTAATATACATAGATGGGGTCTTGTCTGACCTGAATATTTCAGTGGTTTCATTTATTATAAAAATGTTTGGCGAATAGTCCACTCCCACAAAGAGTGAGTCATTTTCCTATATCTGGGTGAGGCACGGAAAACATCTGCAGAACCTGCCAGGTATCTCAGGTACATCTTTATATTTTTCGGGGAGTTGGGAGGGGGCCAGTCGACGTTCCGAAGGGATTCTCGGGAGCCCAATCACTCTTTGCTCAGGGAATCCGCCGGGCCTCGAACCCGGGTCAGCCGCGTGTAAAGCGGGCTCGCTAACCACAACACAACCGAACCCCTTTGGGGAACGTATCGAGTTTCAACCAATCAAATGCTACTCTGTTTCCTTTTCCATCAAACAAAACCCGTGACATTTGCGATAGAAATGCCGACTCCATCACGAGTCCACCACCCCAACGGCCCATCACTGCTCTCACTTTCACGTGAGTGGCAGTACCTCAGCTGGTTTTTGTCCCGCTCTGGGGCTTGGCTTTCTGTACCGGTTCCACTGGTGTGTCGAACAATCCACTCAGTGAAACTTGTCTGATCGATCATCTATAAATATAGGTACCAAACATCAATAACGCAGCACGAAGCAGCCTCTTGCATTCAGGCTAGCGACGATTCAAGTAGTATTCTTGTATTCATGTAGCGACGACAGCAAAGCAAGGCCGCGTTTTAGTGCAGTTATTAAACATCAGTGTTAAATAAGCCGTCCTGTGCTTCGTCCTGCTCTCTCGTTCAGGGCGGAGCGCCCATTCCGGCAGTGACCATCACCCAAGTGCAATAAATACGTCATCCAAACTCACGCTCCCGCAACGAACCCTTCGGTATCACACCAAACCTCAGACAAGTTACATGCTTAGACTTCGGACTGCAATTTCAGACGAATAGTTTGCACGCTCAGCATTAATATTAAAGATCTAACACACTGCTTAGCTTACTACTTACTTACAAGCAGATGAATCCCTTGACTTGACAATCAATATAGGAAACATAGGCAAGCCCGTCAAACTTTAGAATCTGCAGGCTTTTCCATCGGAATATAGGCCACTTTCTGGCAGCAAGCACGAAAGGCACAGGGCTAAGCACTCCGGTGCCGAGCTGGAGAGCAACAATGCTGGAACTAGATCTATTTGCACACCCACTATCGACGGGGTGCAAACCACTGCAGGGGGCGGGGGAGGGGTTGCAGGGGGTAGAGTAGTCCAAAAGAGAATTATATGACCCCTCTTCAATATGAATATTAAACTGGGTGGTTAAAATGGGACGTTGGGACACAAAGCCCTTCCAATATTCAAAGGAAATTCTGGCATTGAAGCGTATACTTTATGAACACCCCAAATATATTTTCCAACACGTCTACAAGTCCATGCAAAAATAATAAGTTGCACCTAGCCCAAAGCCCTTTAGTTAGATCCAGTGCTCATGAAAAAAACCAGCCAACATAAACCTCGCCATTAATTGGCGCATTAGCAGTGGAAGTTTATAGAAGTGACAGCAATAAAAAAGCAACGTTTTTGACTGTTCAGACCTGACGCACATTTCACCAGTGACATAACATAAACCGATTTCCACCAGAGTTATGCTTCAGCCAGTTCGCAAACTGACCAAGCAATTTCAAACAATACTCTTCAAATCAGTCCCTATTCCATTTTAAGCTATTCCATCGAGCGAGCACTAAACCTGACTTGGTAGTCGTGCCCTGGAAGCGTGGCGTACGGCCGGCAGCGCCATCTACTTTTTGATGGCGTCCAGCCGCGCGGACAGCGTGTGCAGGCCTTTCTGCACGCTGGAGAGCGTGGCGGCGCAGTCGGTCTCCGCCTGCTTCAGCTGAGCCTCACCCTGGCTCAGACTGGCCTCGGTGCGCTCCTGGGCAGCCTCCAGCTCGGACAGCGCGCGCGAGAAGTTCAGAGCTGCACACCATACCACAGGCCGTCAGCCACTGTCGCACGCCGTCAGGTGCAAGAACAGCAGAGACAAATCACCGTGAAGGTTTATGAGCGAAAACAGTGCCATCAGTAAAACAAGCACTAATTTGTTAGGCTAGCAATAATTTGTTTTGTCTGCCACTGAAACTAAACGAGCCCATGCGAACAAGAAGCGTTCAGTGTTTTGGACCCAGATTCTGAGGTGCTGACTTTCGCTAATCGAGGTACAGAAAATACACAGACACAACAACAGATTTCAAAACGTCGTATACGCAAATTTAGTTTAAGATAATTACTGGACAGCTGAAATAGAGCACTACTGCATTTCATTAAACACTTCATTTTATTCATTTATTTATTTATCTGCATTATTGCCAACGGGATGATCCCAACAAAAGATAAAGTACAAGAGATAAAACACTGAACATTACGTACACCTTAACAGTATAGTCACTACAACACCAAACTAGAAATATCCAATGAGGCACAAGCTAGACATAAAAATAAGAAAACCTATGGTGGCAGCACATAAATGTAGAAAAGCCATAAAAGCGCTACAAACCCTAAGAGCAATAAAAATCCATAAAAAACATCCACAACATAAGATAAAATAACTGGCTCATACACAACTACGAAGAGGCGACATGGGCTTTTGATTTTCCACAAAATGATAGGTAGGTATCTGTAAATACATCTGCAGTCGGGAACATTCGTAAAAACGTGTTCAGATGCCTCGGAACCCTCGTAAAAGCCGCCCCCCCCTTTACAGTGCCAACTCTTGCAAAAGGCACACTTAGCAGGGTCCGTGGTTGCTGACGGGTGACACGAGTCAGAACGTGCAAGTGGAAGGACCCGAGAAGAGATGAAGATGAGATTCGTCCTTTAAAATGCCTCGGATGAGCATTTACATTTCTCAAAAGAAAATCCGGCTCACTTCTGCAGCTCTCACCAACCAACCAACCAGCCCTCCCTAACCCGGTCAGCAGCCTACCCCCTTCACGCCTACCCTAGTCTGCAACCCACCCTCCCTACCCCGGTCAGCAGCCCCCTCCCCGCCTACCCTCGTCTGCAACCCATCCTCCCTCCCCCGGTCAGCAGCCCCCTCCCCGCCTACCCTTGTCTGCAACCCACCCTATCTACCCCGGTCAGCAGTCCCCTCCACGCCCACCCTCGCCTGCAACCCATCCTCCCTCCCCGGTCAGCAGCCCCCTCCCCGCCTACCCTGGTCGTGGAGCGTTTCCAGCGAGGACAGCCGGTCCAGGATGGTGGGCAGCTCGCTCTGGATGGCCGACGTTTTCTCCATCATGTCGTGCAGCTCCGAGATGGCCGTCAGCTTGTCCTGCGGCACGGCCTCCTGCTTGCTCTCGGCCACCTGGTTCATGCGCTGGTGCAGCGCCTGCAGACGCCCCTCGGCTGCCTCCAGGGTGGCCGGGTCCAGCAGAGCTACCTTGGAGCTGAGCGAGGCCACCGCCGCCAGCAGGCTTTTGTGGCGGGTCTCGGCCGCCAGCCGCGACTGTCGCGCACAGCACACTGGTCACCCGGACGTCTCATATTGGCGTTATTACAGCGCATTTGGCATACAGCACTGTCGCATACAGCGCACTGGTCACCCGGACGTTCGTGACGTTGTTACGCGCACTGGCTCGCACTGTGTACGCACACTGGTTCCGGACGTTCTGGTTTTAGCTGAACTGGTCCATACAGCACACTGGTCACCCAGGCGTCTCACGTAAGACATCATCCCATTCCCCACAGGCAGATGGGCGGGATACAAATTTTAAGCTCGCAGGATTCCCTCCTCGACTTAAATACTCATGAGCAAAAAGTAAGTTCCAAGGCAAAATTAGACAAAATCCACTGACAATTTACACAATAAGTGATCACTTTCTGACAATTTTAAGCTATAGTTCAACTGGTTCAGCTAAATTTCAGAGCGTTCCACAGTCATCAGTCTCGCGCAGCCAAACCACAGGCCCCATATTCACCATCTGGCGCAGCTCTAAACTACGCCGTGCGGGGGAGCCGCCGGTGGCGGACTCACCATTTTGTCGGGCGCCGCTCCGACAGCCCGCTCCATGGCCTGAAGCCTGCCGTCCAGCGCGGCGATGGCGCCCGCCTGCGGTCCGGGTGCCGGCTGGGGCCGCGCGGACGGCTCAGCGGCCGCAGGCGGCGCGTCAGACCCCGCCGCCAGCTGGGACAGCTGTTGCTCCAGCTGACTGCCGGCCGGAGCCCACCGAGACGGTCAGATGGCCAGCAGCGGCAGCAAACACAGCAGATACCATCAACACTTGGAGTCAAATCCACACGGCTTCAAAGAAATGTAAAAATGAAAGGAGCACGAAACACTCAAGCTATCCGATGTTCGTTTACATAGGCAGGAATTTCCGATAAATCTCACGCCTTATGACGCCAGTTTCCAATCCCACGCGTCTGACCTGCGCAGCGCTGCCTCAGGGTTGGCCAGGGAGCTGAGCACCTCCGCACCCAGCAGCGCCTCCAGGTCCACGCCGTCCAGGCCGCGCTGCATTCGCTCCAGGTCGGAGCTGATGTTGCCAGCGGAGGTGTCGGCCCCGGCAGCGCCGTCCTTCAGACCCGCCTGCATGCCTGGGGTCGCACTCAGCGACGTCAGGGTTGGCAACAGCACCCCGCGCGCACCGGCAGGCTGACCTGATCGGCGTATTGAAATGGCTAGTCTTGAAAAAGGCAAGGTTCACTACGGATAATCAAGCCTGATGCTAATTTATATATAAATGTGAAACAATTAACAACTAACCAGTAAGTAAAAACTAATTAGGAACTAATAAATAGCTGATTAGTAACTAATAATAACAAATTTACAATGTTTCATGAATTCACTTATTAATTTTGATGTAATTAAAATTTTTGGATGAATTTTTCATCCAACACCAGGTCATAGTTTTCGGCCAGATCATATCATTTCAGCATTAAATAGGTTCAAATAAAACAAAATTCAATAGCACATAGCACGTCAGGGTGCACCCTTAAAAATCGCACATGAAAAGGCGTCACTGGCCCTGTGCCACTGACCGGTGATCTCCTGGTCGAGCTGCTGCAGCTCCAGCTTCAGCCGCTGGTACTTCTGCAGCACCGTCTCCGGCTCCCCCTCCCCGGCCAGCTCCCACTGGCCGCTGTGGGCGGCGTACCCCGTCTGACGGCACAGCAATCAGCTCAGTCTGACAGCTCAACATCAACAGTCACCGTCTGAAAGCACAGCATCCAGCACAGTCACCGGCTGAAAGCACAGCATCTAACAGTCACCGTCTAACGGCACAGCATCTAACAGTCACCGTCTGACGGCACAGCATCCAGCACAGTCACCATCTAACGGCACAACATTCAGCACAGTCACCGTCTAACGGCACATCATCCAGCACAGTCACCGTCTGATAGCACAGCATCTAACAGTCGCCGTCTAACGGCACAGCATCCAGCATAGTCACCGGTTGACGGCGCAGCATCTAACAGTCACCGTCTAACGGCACAGCAACCAGCACAGTCACCGTCTGACGGCGCAGCATCCAGCACAGTCACCGGCTGACGGCACAGCATCTAGCAGTCACCGTCTGACGACACAGCATCCAGCAGTCACCGTCTGACGGCGCAGCATCTAACAGCCACCGTCTGACGGCACTGCATCCAGCACCGTCACAGTCTGATCGTACAGCAACCAGCACAGTCACCGTCTGACGGCACAGCATCTAGCACAGTCACCGTCTAACGGCACAGCATCCAGCACAGTGACCGGTTGACGGCGCAGCATCTAACAGTCACCGTCTAACGGCACAGCATCTAGCACAGTCACCGTCCAACGGCACAGCATCCAGCACAGTCACCGTCTGATCGTACAGCAACCAGCACAGTCACCGTCTAACGGCACAGCATCTAGCACAGTCACCGGCTGACGGCGCAGCATCTAACAGTCGCCGTCTAACGGCACAGCATCCAGGACAGTCACCGTCTGACGGCACATCATCCAGCACAGTCACCGTCTGACGGCACAGCATCCAGCACAGTCACCGTCTAACGGCACAGCATCCAGCACAGTCACCGTCTAACGGCACAGCATCCAGCACAGTCACCGTCTGATCGTACAGCAACCAGCACAGTCACCGGTTGACGGCGCAGCATCTAACAGTCACCGTCTAACGGCACAGCATCTAGCACAGTCACCGTCTAACGGCACAGCATCCAGCAGTCACCGTCTGACGGCACAGCATCCAGCACAGTCACCGGCTGACGGCGCAGCATCCAGCACAGTCACCGTCTGACGGCACAGCATCTAGCAGTCACCATCTGACGGCACAGCGTCCAGCACAGTCACCGTCTGACGGCACAGCGTCCAGTACAGTCACCATCTGACGGCACAGCGTCCAGCACAGTCACCGTCTGACGGCACAGCATCCAGCACAGTCACGGTCTGACGGCACAGCATTGAGCACTAGTCACCTTCTGACGGCACAGCGTCCAGCACAGTCACCGTCGAACGGCACAGCATCCAGCACAGTCACCGTCTGACGGCACAGTATCCAGCACATTTAGAACAACCCTGGCCGCGTCAGCTCCCACTAGTCGCAGTGGGCGGCATAGCCTGTCTAACGGCAAATGTCGAGCACAATCAGACCATGCCTCATCCTACCAGCTATGGGCAGGAACCAGGTTATTGACCACTGCCCACTAGGACGGCGACCTCAGGCACGGTCGGCCTGGTGAACTGGAAACTGCAGGCGTTTCTACGTCACGTCCAAAGGATTTCAAGGTGGTGCAATGCTGATGCATCATTACTTGGCTTTTCATACATATTGGTTTTGCTACAAATATTTCTTATTTTTATCAGATCTGCATCTAGAATTTATCCAACGACATACAACGATATACACTGGCAGACTGGCTTAAGGGGTCATAAGAGATAGCTATTGACGAAGGTTTGACATTTTATAATTGAGGTCAGAACTCTATGCTTCAACCAGTCTAAGAGGACGTTTAGACGGCTTCAATGGGGTGCGACAAGGCGCTGGTTTGCATTTCCCCTTCGCACTAGTCCTGAACTGACGTTGCGCGCCTGTCGGAGTCGGTCAGAGAAGTCAGCGCGCCGTCCGTCCAGGCTTTTGTCCTTGAAGGTGCTGTAGGCGTCGGAGACGGAGAGGTGCAGCCGCTCCACGGCGTCGCTGTTCTCCTGCCGGTGACACCGGTGAACGTGAGCAGCGCCAAAACCTTTCAACTAATACCCAAATCCAGCTGGAATCAGTTCAGGTAACACATTGATATTAACACGCGCATTGACGGGGGTCTGAGCCACCTTCGCATTGACGGGGGCGGGTACCCGCCCCCCTAAGATCTCGAGAACCACGGTAGGTAGCGAAAAACGGTAAACGGCGTTGGGCTGCCCATCCACTTCTCCATCGAAAACATTTGAACCATTTTTTTGTCAGGTCACATTTAAGGTCACCAGAGGTCAAAACATGCCCGTCATAGGGATAACATGTAAAATTCAGTTTTTCGGGCATTACATCTGAACAAGTAAAGATAGAGCAAAAAAACTTGAACTATATGAATCCTCTTAGCAAGCCGAATCGAATGATATATAATTTGACCTTGCTAGGTCAAATCAAGGATTTGACCTGACCTGAGGTCAGGTCAGGGTCAAATTATATAAAATGCATATCATTAGAACCGCAAAGCCTAGGCGAGTCTAATGCAGCTAAAATAAATGCTCTATCACCATCTGTTACTGAGTTATTCCGTAAAAACCATTTTTCCCATGTATTTCCAATGGAGAGGTCATGCCTCGTACCTGACCTTAGGTCATCGATATCAAAAATACCGGAACATATGTTAGAGAACTCGGTGGGGCCATTATGTGATATGAGTTTCAATCGGATAAGTTCACCCTGCTCCGACTTATGCTATCTTAAACTTTTTTTGAGGTCGGGTCACTTGACCTGTACTGGTGACCTGACCTGAGATGACCTAACCTTAAAATTTTCACAGAAGTTGTAAAAATGATGAGGGAAAAGGTATACCAAGTACGGCGGCGCTACGCGCCGCCGTTTTTCTGCTTTCTCCGAAAAACCGAGGGGGGCGGGTACCCGCCCCCCCGTCAATGCGCGTGTTAATGAACTGAGAATAAAACGCATTTCCTTGAACGTTCTTGCAATATACGAGCAGGGAAGTGGCCGTCCATAAATAACGTAGCGAATGTTTTATCTTTCCCCTCCCTAGGTAACGTTTTCAACGGTCATGTGTAACGTTAAATAAAATTGTGGCTGACTGCCACCACCTCTTTTATTTACGTAATTCATGGACGGCACCTACACAACAACCATGTGCGCAGGAATGCATGATTTCGACCTCTCATACCTCACATCATACTCTGTTTCAACAAGTCTCCTTCATAGCCATACATATACTGCAACACATCTGCCGCGGCACGCTGGAGACCTGGACAGCGTTCACTGAAAACATCAGGACTGGCATAACAAGAAACAAATCAACATTATAAATTAAGAAAATACCTCATAGTCAATATCCTGGTCGACTTCTGGGCGGTCGTCTGTCTCAAATGTGTCTGGCTCATCGTCGGGAGCCTAGAAGAGGGCGACGGGTCACTCAGACAGTTTAACTCTTTGAAACCATGTACGTGCACTTATATGGCTGCAATGATAGCTATTTCAGCAACATCACCATTTGAAATTGAAATAATACGCTGATGCAAAAAATTGATATTCTACAGAAAATGTACGTATCTTATTACTTAAGCACTTATTAAGAGGCTAATCACCATCAATATTCTCTGGAATAGGACACATTAATAATGAACACAAAAATACTGCTTGTTGAAAGCCAGAACATATCTACATTTGACTATGATATTTGTATTTGTTCCAGATGCCGAATCATTTCTATTCTTGATAATATTATCCAATACTACTCCCAAGGTTTACATCAATGATTGCAAGTAGAATCAATGGCTTACTAGGTCTTCGGATCAATATTGAATACCTACTATAACTGACGAGAAAAAAATGTTTCGGCGTCTAGAACAGACAACAAAGGAAATAATAAAAATTCCCCTAGGCTTCCCTTTCCACAAGTGATTTAATATAGAAGACGTAGGTACTGCCTAACAGTGGCGGCGGATGCTATTTTCGGATGGGGGCAATAATTTTCCAGGGGGCCCCTTGACGATGGGGCCCCCTCGGCAGCAAAGGGCCCCCAAAAACTGCAATAGATTGGTTGGGACTTGCTGCCTGAGGTCAGAGGCATAAGCGCAGGGGCGAATCCAGGGGGCTGAAGGGGGTTCAGCCCCCCCCTTTGCCCCATTTTTCGCCATTGTTTGCCCTTTTCCCCCTTTTTCGCCATTTTCAAAGTTCTGCCACCCCCTAGCAAAATCCTGGTTTCGCTCCTGCATAAGCGTCACAAATGGTAAAAGTTGTTTTGCCCACTTAAAAAATGTCTATTCCTCCCTGTTGTTTAGTTGCCCATATAAAAAAATGGGAGAGACTGAGACCAATCTGAGACCTGAGACCAAGCTCGGGGTCCCCTGAGACCAAGCTCGGGGTTCCCTGAGACCAAGCTCCGGGTCCCCTCATACCAAGCTCAGGGCCCCTGAGACCAAGCTCGGGGGCCCCTTGAGACGAAGCTTGGGGGCTCCTGGAGTTCTAGCTTGAAGGCCTGTGAGCCCAAGCTCAGGGCCTCCTAAGACCAAGCTCGGAGCCTCTGAGGCCAAGCTCGGGAGCCTCTGAGACCAAGTTTGGGGGCTTCTGAAACCAAGCTTGGAGGCCCTTGAAACCAAACTCAAGGCCCCTTAAGACCAATCTCGGGGGCCCTTAGACCAATCTAGGAGTCACCCTAATACCAAGCCTGGGGGCCCCTGAGACCAATCTCGGAACCCCCTGAGGTCAAGTTCAGGGGCCCCTGAGACTAAGCTTGGGGCCCCTGAGACCAAGCTCGGGGGCCCGCTTAGGCAAGCTCCGGATCCCCTTAGACAAGCTCCGGGCTCCTGAGACCGAGCTCGGGGGGCTCCCTTAAGGCTAAGCTCGGCCCCCTGAGACCAAGCTGGGGGGGGCGGGACACAGCTTGGGGGGTCCCTGAGACCAAGAGTGGGGGCTCTGAAATCAGGCTCAGGAGCCCCTTAGGCCAAGCTCTGGGCCCCTGAGACCAGGCTCGGGGGACCCCTTTAGGCTAAGCTTGGGGGCCCCTAAAGACCAAGCTAGAGGGTCCCCAAGCCCAAGCTAGAGGGGGCCCCCGAGCCCATGCTCAGGGGGACCCTGAGATAAAGCAAGGACACTGTTCAAACCGAGAAACTGTTGAGGGCCCAGTCAGGTTATTCAGAACATTCAGAAAAGGATCAAGATAAAATTGCGTATTTTTTCCAGGGGCACCCTCTGATAATTTTGGGGGAGGGGCAACTGCCCCCCTGCCCCCTTATCCGCCGCCACTGCTGCCTAATGTGTGAATATAGTACTTACCAATCCAGGCAGGTTAGCATACTTAGGATCAGCCATTATGATATATAAATTGAAGGATATATCTGTTCAATCACCAAGTGAGGCTTCTCTGTGAAGGGGAAAATTCAATCAATGCACACCAACGACCATACGCACTTACATGCCCATTTTTAAGCGAAATTTCACCTGTGTGATTCCGAAAATATAATGAAAACTTTATCTACCTAAGTCTCTTAATGACGAATACAGAATTCTTCCCTGGGCACATATAGCCAAAGAAGCTGACGTGCCCAAAAACACCAATCATCTAGGGTAAGGGCGGGTAAGAGTACGCAGGAGATAAGAGTACGCAGCAGCTGTTTTGGTTACTTAGCAACCACTGAGATGGTGGACACCCTGGTATAAAAAAGCAGGGTTAGTGCCTAGGCTGCACACCAAAATTCAACGTGCTCCTGTTTTTCCCGCGGGAGTACAGAGCAAAATAAGTTTCTGGACACCCTTGCAGTAATATTTCTTAACTGGGTAAACTTGTAGACCATGCTTCTATTATTAGCAGTATTGTATTACGGTCTGTCATCAGTAAGAAATCTGAGCTAGGAATGTGCTCCAGAACCGGAGCTCACGCTAAAAAGGCATGTCAACATGTTTATGAAGAATTTCTTCCCAAGGGAGCATGTCCGGCAAGAGTACGCAGTAGACCGTTGGGCAAGAGTGCGCATGCTTAAGAGATGGGAAAATTTAATTTTCGCTCGGGACAGAGTCCGTAATTCATATTTGTAAAACCAAACGTTGCAACATAGTTCTTATATATTCAGAACGGTATAAAATCATACAATCGCCTAGTTTGGCGACAAAAAAACTTCGCGACATGGCTTATGCACCTAAAGCACAGCGGGGCATCAGTGCGTACTCCAGCCCCCTCTTGTGCGTACTCTTACCGACCCACTCCGGCAAGAGTACGCACGTGACTTTTACTTTTGATGGGGTCGTGGCGAGTTCCTTTCAAAGACATCGAGTTGAAACACGGACCATACATAGACAATTCTTCAGGCTAAACAACCACATAAACATTTTTGCTGTTAGACTTAAAGGAGAAGAGTGAAAGCCTTTAGAAAGTTAAGTGCGTACTCTTGCACGGACTTCCCCTATATCTCGAATACATAATTCTGGCTCACGAGAAATATGACTCTAAGAAACAAATTTTGAATATATTATACATAATTTTTCAAAATCTATAAAAATATGACCCTATTAAATATTCGAAGCTTTTGATACCCATATTACTCTTCATTCCTTTCTCAGCCGGGGTGGCCTAGTGGCTTCGTTGCCAGACTGCGGATCGGATAGCATGGATTAACGTGGGTTCAATCCACACGGCGGGAAACCGCCTTCCGTGTCCGATCTGACCCGGTGGAGAGGATCCTTAAACACCCACGCGAATACTCCCTGTAATTGGGCAAGTGTGCCTGTTGGGAGTGGCCCTAATAAAATAAAAATAAATAAAACATATTCTCTATAAGATTCAGCAATAAAAACGATGGAGTCTTGAAAAGAAAGCGAGTCCTGTGCTCCCAAACATCCCGATCCCCACTTTCGTCACGTACGTGGCTGTACGTGCGCCAGCGCGGCCCACCGTCACAGCGACTATCAAACGTCTCTGGTCACGGAAAATGTGCAATAAATATTGGGATTAGTAGGTTAAAGGGTGATGATGCATTTAAAATAATAAGTTGTAACTACTGCCTCATTCCTTGTAACACATGTACAAGAGAGGGACCGCGCGATTGCGGCGATCTCAAAAATAGGATTTGACTTTGAAAACCTATAATTCAAGAAACGCTTGGACCTATTTTCAAGATTCTTTCACCAGTCGACGCGCCGTTGAATTCGCTCAAATGCAGCAGAAGTAGAGTTTTTCGGCTGCGAACGTTTCTCCTGCCACCCAGAAAAAGGTGGGGCCACCTAGGCTTCCCTCCAGTGCGCGTATTACACGCGCCGGTATGAGGCCCTGCGCCACCTTCACCGGGATGGAGGGTACCACTCTCCCCTACGATCTCAGCAACTATGCAAGGAAGCGAAAAATATGGAAAGCAGTGTGGAGTATAACATCATCAGAACGGAACGGATGCACAATTTCAAATTATCTATGTCTTGATGACATGCTTAAAACAGTTTGTGGTCGAACTCATGAGTATACATGGCGCGGTCAGTTAATTAATGAACTATTGTTAATTACTAGGCAATGCATCATTGTTATCATCCACTTTAATGGCGGACTAATCAATGAGACTTCTGAGTTCCTGTGGGAAACCGATGGAGGAGTGCACAGGCCTCTCAGATGCTCCTGTCGCTGTGGATCCCTCGCCATCTCCAAGTGATGCAGACACAGTGAAGCTGCTTGGAATGATGCCGCAGCAACAGACCAACCTTATGCTAGTGGTACAAGAGCAGCAAAGCATACAAAATGAGTGGCAACGACAGAGTCTGAAGCTGTTGCAGGCGAGTGAATGAGTGGCAACGACAGAGCCTGGAGCTATTGCAGGCGAGTACTGGCTGTCGCGATCGTAGGCAAGAGACCCAGGTGGGTGCAGATTCGCATGGCCTCACCACGGCCCCTTCCATGATATCATCATTTTGGTTGCCAGAAAAGGCCACCTATGGCGATAGAGGCACTTTTGAGGAAATCAACCAACCCAGCGAGGAAAATTCCATCACTTATGTCACACCTGGAGAGTCAGGGAAGAGTTCCTGCACAGATGTCAGCAGCAGGCCCTCGAGTGCGACCTAGTAGGTCTGCATTGTCAAGGAGACCTATCCGGTTTAAGACTTCAGGACAGAGTCCTGGCTTGTCTTAGAAGTGATGCACTGCAGCTCTTCTGCTTTCATCTTTCTGCTCTTGTTCAGTCCCATCTTCATATAAAAGGAAAATAAAAATTGTGGTGATTTTACTTTGATTTATTTTTTTAGTGCAAGGGTAATATAACACTGTGACTGTTAAAAGGAGCCTTTATACTGACTGGGAAACAATATTGTAAAACAAATAGAATGAAACAACATGCTCAATTTTTGTTCCTTGTTCTGATAGTCTATTCAAAAATAAGCTTTAATATATTTGACAGCAGTTAAAACCAGAGTCAGAGTCGATCTTTTTCAGGCTGGAGTCAGAATTGACTCCAATGAAATACTGCCAACTCTGTAGCACTGGATACAACTACCCTCCCTGATATTGATGCTACATGTGCAAGAGACACAAACTATATGCACCAATCATACCTGTCAATCTTTTGTGAGTCATGTGCAGACATAATTCCAGTCAGAGCATCTTGCTCATGGTGTAAAGTGTCTTATATTATCAGGTTTCCTCCCTTTTCCTGAAATCCTCTCTGACAACCCTAGGTAGTTGAGCAGGGAACCTCGAAAGGGGTAGTCTGTAAGGTGAGTCAATAGGTAATACAGCACCTAGCTAACCAGTATATTCTACCAAATTGCCAGGGGAGGCACTTGAACATAATGACAGCCCAGGCACGATTCGTTTAGAGGTAAGGATATTGCCCAGGCTTTTGGAAACCATGACACGTTTATTCAGCAGCATCACATGACAGAAACGGGTACTCTGCATAACGGTAATAGCGTAACAGTACTTGATGAAGGGACAGAGAGGAGGCGATGAAGTTATCCCAGGAGTCGTCCCACACATGCGGGAGAGAACGCTAGCGGTGCACCTCACGAACCCCCCCCGAGACCCCCACGACGGAAGTGCCGCGGCCGCGCAACGAATCACGGGAGGGAGCGCCACCCGGCCACGGCGGCGGACGGAGCGAGAACGACGGAGGGGGAGCCCGGACCCCGATTGACCAATTCGAGGCCAACGATCGGCGCGTATATTTTTATGTAAGAGCGCTACCCGGGCACGGCGGCGAACGCGGACGGAGGACGCGAGAGTTTAGGGCAGAGGTGATCGCTAGCACCAGCCGACGACCTGGCAGCCGGCGCAACGGGACACGGCTGAGACGGACGGCACGATCGGTCCCGAACGCATCCATCACGATGCTAGCGCCCCTAGCAGCGCGACGCCAGCGCCCCCAGCGACTGCAGCCAGCCAGAATCATGGTGGATCTTGGTGACATATAAGTGGTGGGAAGGAAGCAAGCAGCGCAAGGGCCCGGGGATGAGCCAATCGCTGGTAGGATGAGAGAGGCATTTATTTGGCCTCTCATCACTGTTCAACCCATTGCAGCGAGGTAATACAACATAGTACAACAAATACGGTAAATAGTGAGAAAGCACAGAAATAACAAGTTTTACCTGATATTAGACAGGGATGATTCCAGCAGGACGGCTGGAGAAGGGGCAAGCTCAAGTCAATGATAAAAAATAATATTTATGCTTAAATGCTTAATATCATGAAAATTGAAGAAGAAAATCATAAAAACATATGTTGGTGGATTGTGGAAAAGATTATGCTGCAGTATATGAATGTACAAGGCAAAATTCAAGGATAGGTAGGTAGGTAAGTAGGCCGGTAAGGACAAGGTAGTAACGAGAGCTTCCCATTTCAAGGACAGCTTCGACAATTCATTGTTTATGGCATCAAATTTTTTGCTATACAATCAATTTGTGAAACAGATTTTTTAAATTTCATCTGCCAGATTTTGTGCCATGACTCAGTTCTTCAAAAGGGTTTCACAAATTAAATATCTCGCTAATAATTGCCAAACAACTGTCCCGCACTAGAGAAGACTAGACATCCGTGAATAGAAGAATGTCAATAAACAAATCTGCTGCAATCAAGGTCCTAAGACACAGCATTGCAGATGCTAGCTCCTAAGGCAAGCCTGGGTTGCTGATTTAATAAGCCAGTACTTCCATCAAAATGAATGAGGCATTAGAGAAAGTGCCTTATATCACATTTTTTGATGGCAGGAGTTGCAAACATGGATTCTCAGAGATGCAAATTATCAGCTCTTTGACCCAGTGATCTGAAAAAGGAATATTCTCTGTAACTTAAACATTGAGTCAAATTATATTTACTCCACATAAAAAAACATACCTACTTCAACATTTAAAAGTGGCTAGGCAGTGCTTTATGTGCCTCTATGGCAGGTTCGCCACTGCAAATCGCACATAGATAGTTCAGTCACATGAGGTATCATAAATGGCAACTGGTCACTTAGGTGTAAGGTGATTGTAAAAAAACTTCCAGGTTTACACCCTAGCAACATTCTTATGCAATACAACATCAATGACTCAGTTTTCATGGCTAAAATACAATCTGGATCAGACCGCCCAAGTTGAACTGGACACACTGTAGAGTCAACAAGTCCATCAAGTGCTATTTTCTCAGCACTATAGCACAGGACAAACTATAGTAATGGGAAAATAGCACTTGATGAACTTGATGACTCCACCATGTATCCTGATACACAGTCCTATCTGGATTGTCTAAAAGTGCATGGAAACTAGGTCAATGACAGCTATGTGAGGTGACATGCAGGCAACATCCAGCATGTGGATACAATTGTAGATAAAAGGCATGGGCGGCCAAGGAATTTTTCTTCAGCGGTGTCAGGGCACCTGTTGTAGCACATGGTTTAGGAAAGATAGGTTTACATTATCTGCAAAAAAGACAATTGAATTGTAGTACCTATTTGAGGTTAAGCAAAAAGGGCACGGGACTTCTAGGATGGTCTATTGATGTTATTATAGGTCCACTGTGATAATCCAGTGTGCAAAGCATGGAATTTTCGACAAGATCTCGTCTGTGCGAGTGCCCTTGGAGACAGGACTGAGTGGTGCGAATTTTATCAACCTGGTGCGAATTTGCGAGACTCCAGTCTGCAGAACGTGGCAGATTTCGACGAGATCTCGTTGGGGCAGCCTCGGGGCAGACCTACCGATTTGGGGCAGCTTTTGGTCGATCTTGGGGCAGAGGGGAGCTCTTGGGGCAGGAACTAGTACTTGGGGCAGCAGTCGGTCCGGGTAATCGCCGAGGGAAGAAGAAAAAATAACGAAAAGAAACAAAAATCAGTAGTTAAAATTCCGCCATAAAAGCTGAATTGTCTCAAAAGCGTCATATTTGTCATCAAGAGGCATATGGTTAAAAGATACCAAATCAAGAAATTTTTAATAGACGTAAAGTCAAAGTTCCTGGAAATTAATAAAAAATCGGGCAACGTGTGCCTTTCCAAAGCTAAATTTAATTTTTTTGGTAAATTTTTAATCTAAACTAAGTTTAAGTTACAAAAAACAATCTAAAAACTGTAAATAAAATTTCCCTGTATGTAGTTTTTTGCATTTCCTCTGCTATGTTTTGATCACCAAAGGCCGGCAAATCGGGTGTATGTCAAAAGGTCCACTGTTCAAAGGGTCCACCGTTCATAAGAAAATCATGCCAGCCCCTTCCCCCAAGAACAAATGCCGGTCAGTGATGTGACATCACACGGGCGTACGGGAATCTTTCTTTGCTTGAGTCTTGTGAAAATATTCCAAATTTTGTTATGCTCTCATGAAAATTTGGGAAAATGGGGGGAAATGCTTTAGCTTTAGAAAAATTATTCTTTTTCAAATTTAGTTATCGATTGAAAAATTTTGTAAAGTTTAGATTATACGGCCTGAAAGCAGAGGCAAATGACGTCTGTAGGGGAAAAGACTTCGCTTGTAAATATACCTTTGAATAAAAGTATTCTTGAAGTCGTGCATCATGAATGCAAGATAGCTGCTGCTGTGCGTGGGGGGTGGTGAGTGCGTTGTCGTCGTGGAGTTGGATGCACAGTTTTATTTCATTTCTGGGTGTTTCGTTTAAAATGGAGTAGATAAAAATGTATCAGTAAAAATACCCTCCTATTGGAGGAGTCTGCCCCAGCATCCAAATTTCTGCCCCAATTGGGGCAGGCTTTGGGCTGCCCCAAGCGCCTCGTCGAGTCGCCTGCCACGTTCTGCAGACTGGGTGAGACTGGTGCGAGGAAGGTGACACTTAAACTAAACAAATATTGGCTGAGTGGTTATTAAGACACAGGGGGGCCTTAATAGAATTTCTTAACTGACTAATGATGGAGGTAGTATTGTATCACGTGGGTAGGAATGGGTGCATTTTTCTCCCTGGTATGTGGCAGATTGGTGTGAATTTTTGGAGGCTGGTGGTGCGAGAATTTTAGATGGCTGGTGCGACTCGTTTGGCCTGCTGCCATACTTTGCAGACTGGGTGATAATGATACTCCCCTCAACATCACAAAAAAGCAATGCACTTACATAACAAAAAAGTTAAATATAAAATTGCACAGAACGCGCTAGCTACCACTACTACTCCTCTCTCTTTTGGTCTGGTGGGTGGTGGTCAAGATACCTTGGTGGTGGTGATGTTTGTGATGATTTTTTGGATTGTAATTCATTTAGCTGTGTTAGTCTGCCCAGCAGAACGCATACTAGTATACCACACGCATGCGCAGTACGGTATCTTGTGGTCATGATTCCGTAATGCGCATGCGTATAGCATACTAGTATGCCTTCTGCCGGCAGAATAACATGGCTTTTGTGGGACCCGCTTTTGTTTCGTTCGTATTGCTGTTGACCGTAAGTTTATTACCTCCTCCAGCGACTACCATATATAAGATTTTATTGAAACCTCCAAAAATTCCTTCATGAAGACTGTTCGAAAATTAACACGCGCATTGGCGGGGGGGGCGGGTACCCGCCCCCGTCGGGTTTTTCGGAGACAGCAGAAAAACGGCGGCGCGTAGCGCCGCCGTACTTGGGTTGCCTTTTCCCTCATCATTTTTACAACTTTTTTGAAAATTTTAAGGTTAGGTCATCTCAGGTCAGGTCACCAGTACAGGTCAAGTGACCTGACCTCAAAAAAAGTTTAAGATAGCATAAGTCGGAACAGTGTGAACTTATCCGGTTGAAACTCATATCACATAATGGGCCCACCGAGTTCTCTAAAATATATTCCGGTATTTTTGATATCGATGACCTAAGGTCAAGTACGAGGCATGAACTCTCCTTTGGAAATACATGGGAAAAATGGTTTTTACTGAATAACTCAGTAACAGATGACGATAGAGCGCTTATTTTAGCTGCATTAGACTTGCCTTGGCTTTGCGGTTCTAATAATATGCATTTTATATAATTTGGCCCTGACCTGACCTCAGGTCAGGTCAAATCCTTGATTTAACCTAGCAAGGTCAAATTATATATCATTCAATTTGACTTGCTGAGAGGATTCATAGGGTTCAAGTCGTTTTGCTCTATCTTTACTTGTTCAGATGTAATAGCCGAAAAACTGAATTTACATACATGTTATCCCTATGACGGCATGTTTTGACCTCTCGTGACCTTAAATGTGACCTGACAAAAAATGGTTCAAATGTTTTCGATGGAGAAGTGGATGGGCAGTCCAACGCCGTTTACCGTTTTTCGCTACCTACCGTGGTTCTCGAGATCTTAGGGGGGGGGCGGGTACCCGCTCCCCCGTCAATGCGAAGGTGGCTCAGACCCCCGTCAATGCGCGTGTTAATTTTTGTTCGCTCCCCTAAACCCCCGATTTTTTAATTTTCGCTAATTTCATTTAAGAACCATACGTTTTCCACGATTCTGGTCCTGTTTCCCCCTCCCCAGCCATAGACCTGGATGCAGCAATGACTACACACCGGCATTGACGCAGCTGATATGGCGGATCTTGGGGACACGGGGAAATGGCAGAGGTGCAGAAAGTATGCTGGCTGTCACAAACTCAATGCGACGTATGCCTCCTCTGTCACACAGAGCTGGAAATAATAATTGCATACTCGAATACTATTTCCAATATGCTGAATGTCCTCTACCTGTCCCTTACTTTTTGCAGCAGACAAGGTTCTAGCACCAAACCATTACAGCATGAAAGTAGTAAACTGAGTTTTCATTTATAGATCATGTTTTTGTTTTTGGAAGGAAAATTCCCAATTATGGGTCATTTTTTCCAGTATTGGGGTCATAACTATTATTGGCAACTCTGACTGCAGTTTCCCCCAATGACATGCATTTCCTTTTTTGAAGAAGTTTCCATTTTTGGAAGGAGTGTTTCCAATTTTGGTACTTTTCCACATGATTACATGTAGCAATTATCATGAAACTAGTCATTATTGGGAACATACCTATTAATGGGAGCGTACATGTACACACAATTGGGAACCCTAACCACAGCTTCCCCCCCACTAAACTTCTATCTCACATATCGACAAAAGGGAAAAAATGTCAATGTCAACATAGTATTTGAATCTACCTAAAATGTGTTGGTAAAGTGGACCTTAGGTAGCATTTTTATAAACACATCAAATGCTTAAAATTTGGATCCCACTCACGATCAGCACCTGCCTGGTCCTTCCTTTTTGCAGTAAAAACTCTGAGGCAACTAGCCTGCATAGATGTAAAATTATGTCTCTTGCCCTAATAGGTACAGAGGTATTGGAATTCACATACCAAAGAAAGATCCAATGTAGTCAAAATACTGCTTTAACTCCATGCAGTTCAGGTCCTGTGCGTTGCTTACCACCACTGGTAGTAAGCAACACACCCCCAACCAGCGTTTTTCAAAGTCTATTTCTTTCTGAGATTTGCTGTGATTTTCTGAGATAAGAAGGGGGTCTACTCGGCCCCCTCCAGTGCACGTTAGTTCCAGGCCCCTCTCCAGTGGGGGTGTTAACACTTTGTGGAGAACTGCATTAGCACACATTTGCTATCTGTACAATATTGATATGATAATTTGATCATGAAAACTCACCTGAATCACTGTTGTTGCCAGCCTGTTGCTGGCGCCAACTCTCCCAAATTCCTCCAGCTCCAAATCTATCTAACCAATCCAGGGCACAAATAAACTAAGGCACAAGCAGGCTAAGGAATGAAAAACCAAGCTTGATATGGGAAAGTGCATCAGTCTTACAATAGCCTACATTCATCTTAGATTAGCCATGGGCAGCAATATTTATTCTAGCTAGTTTTAGCCTGCACTTATCTTAACACGCGCATTGACGGGGGTCTGAGCCACCTTCGCATTGACGGGGGGGGGCGGGTACCCGCCCCCCTAAGATCTCGAGAACCACGGTAGGTAGCGAAAAACGGTAAACGGCGTTGGGCTGCCCATCCACTTCTCCATCGAAAATATTTGAACCATTTTTTTGTCAGGTCACATTTAACCCTCGCCCCACCGGGAGGGCCATCGATGGCCCCCCTAAGGTTTTTCCGGGATAGCAGAAAAACGACGAGACGCAGCACCGCGGTTGAGGGCTCTACCTCTCACTGCATCATTTTCCCATCATCCCTGAAATTTTTTACCCCGGGTCACCCAAGGTCAGGTCACCAGACGAGGTCAACCAAGGTCACCTCACTTCACCTTTAGAGCTCTGTAAGAGTTACATTTCAAAGTCGATCGATTTGAAACTTCCTACACTTCATGACCCCTCCAGGGTCTACAAGGTGTATATCCGGGATTTTTCGATTTCGTGCCCTGAGGTCAGGTCACGAGGCGACCTCTCCCATTGGAAAAGCATGGGGAAAAGCTATTTCATGATATAAAAGCCACAAAAATGATTGCAAATACTCAGACTGCTCAGAACAACGTTTTTGGACACCCTTTCACGGATCCCAGGGGTCATATTTGCCCTTTGACTTTTCCAAGGTCATCCAATGTCACCAGAGGTCAAAAACAGTATTTTGACAATAACTTTTGACCTAATTGAGCTAGAGCGGTGAAACAAACACCATCGTGTTTGTCTTGTCACTGGCTTTCATTTGATATACGACAAGGTCACTTTTTGACCTTTCGTGACCTCAGGTCATATTAGGTCACGAGGTGACCTCTGGCGGTCAAACCACTGGCGGGAGGTCTTTACATTCCACATAGCGGAAAAGTATTGGCAATTTGCTATCAAATGTACTTTACCAGGCCTCAATAGCTCTAATGACATAAGAGTTATGCCCAGTTTGCTTAATCATTGCATATTTGAGTGAAAATAGCCGATCTTGACCTAATTTGACCTCTGGAGGTCAAACCATTGACCTGAGCACTAAAACATGCGAAGTAATTTCTTACTGAATTCACGCGAGCTTTCTATTGCACTTTGCAGATTTGCGCTAACGCCCATATTTTCGGAGTTAGAGGGGGGCCATCGATGGCCCCCGGTGGGGCGAAGGTGGCGCCGGACCCCCGGTGGGGCGCGGGTTAAGGTCACGAGAGGTCAAAACATGCCCGTCATAGGGATAACATGTAAAATTCAGTTTTTCGGGCATTACATCTGAACAAGTAAAGATAGAGCAAAACGACTTGAACTATATGAATCCTCTTAGCAAGCCGAATCGAATGATATATAATTTGACCTTGCTAGGTCAAATCAAGGATTTGACCTGACCTGAGGTCAGGTCAGCGTCAAATTATATAAAATGCATATCATTAGAACCGCAAAGCCCAGGCGAGTGTAATGCAGCTGCAATAAATGCTCTATCACCATCCGTTACTGAGTTATTCCGTAAAAACCATTTTTCCCATGTATTTCCAATGGAGAGGTCATGCATCGTACCTGACCTTAGGTCATCGATATCAAAAATACCGGAACATATTTTAGAGAACTCGGTGGGGCCATTATGTGATATGAGTTTCAATCGGATAAGTTCACCCTGCTCCGAGTTATGCTATCTTAAACTTTTTTTGAGGTCGGGTCACTTGACCTGTACTGGTGACCTGACCTGAGATGACCTAACCTTAAAATTTTCACAGAAGTTGTAAAAATGATGAGGGAAAAGGTATACAAAGTACGGCGGCGCTACGCGCCGCCGTTTTTCTACTATCTCCGAAAAACCCGAGGGGGGGCGGGTACCCGCCCCCGTCAATGCGCGTGTTAAATATACCTAATGAATATGCCCTCAAAATAAGTGTCTAACTTGTCTTGTCGCTGTTGCGCAGTTTAAGTAGAATTGCTGCATAGCTATGTTTATTTTCTCACTCACTTAGTACTTTTATTAGTAGCTTTTAGGCGTACTTAATACTAAATTCTAAGAAATAGGGGCCAATAAATCGAAGACACTCAAACTGTAAATATGATTTAACCTGAAAAAATGAACCGAAAAGTACTTAATAAGGTATCTGCGTTATCGTTAATGCCTTAAATATGCCTACAATCGTGTATTTCTCGAAAAAATTGACTGTCACATTTCCGGTATCTAGGCGCCAACTTTCTGCAAACTACTAACAATCAGCCCCATTGGGCTGCATGTTAAAATCTGGCAACTGTGACAGCGGTTTGCGGGTTTTCTGCAGCGGGGGTCCCTCGTTTTAGTAGAAACTGAACACAGTACCAATATTGTATTACTAATGGTACGCTGTGCAATTGAAGAACAGAGCTGCTAAGTTAAAATATTCCCTACACGCCTCATTCTCTATTTCGAAAATATGGGGTTTGATCTTGAGCCATACAGTCAGGATCGCTATTTTGTCACAATTATGCACCTCAATTTTTGTTAATGTGTTACAAACTCCGGTAGCCGAGTTGGCAAGTTTCTGCACCTCTGGGAAATGGTCCCATTGAACCATGGCGGCCCCTGAAATGGTAATGGCGCTCCCTGCCAATGGCGGACGCAGGGGGACATTCCAGCCTGATGGACACCCCCACACAGAAAGAATTTATTACAAGGTACAAGCTTAAAATTGTGTTTCTACAAGGTTTACCATTGCAGAACAATAGTTGCACCGTAGTTCAATTACCGAAGTAAAACAACCCTGGTTACGTCACTATCATAAAGCAATGCAATTACTACAGAATGACAACCTTGCCTTGTGCCACAATAGTGCGCGCCTCGTTCAATCCTGGTTCATACCTTGCTTGCGCACCAGCGCTGCACTAACTGAATACTAGGCGTTGTAGTGGCATTGTAAATAGCTGGTAGGTAAAGCTAGGACGTTGTTGCACCCTTGCTCGGCCATTGTCGTTTGACTATGGTTTCAAATACCTACTCGGGTTACGGTCGCCATCTTGCCTTCTGTTTACCCGTGGCAATACACAGTGGCCTGGCACGCATGCCGTGTAGGTTAGAATAAATGTGACTTATTTTAATCAATCGTGGAACTTTGGAAGCTGTCTGGAATATTTGTCAGTGATCTGCGAGTGGAAAGTATTGTTCTCTGTTCCAATAGTTGAAAAGTGAGGCATTTTGGTATGGTCAATCCAAGTCCAGGTGAGTAGGTATGTGGTTACTTCAGGCATGTATGCCATATTGGTATTAAGGCTCATATTTTCGTGTCAAACGAGCACAGACTATTTGATCATATGGCTTAGGTACCTGCAGTGGGTAGAACCTAATTGTGTTTGCCTTATGGGCCTGTTTGAAAAATAGGGTGAGTTGAGTTCCAATATGATCTTGTTGGTGTCTTCAGATGGATCGGCGCCTGATGAGTGATGCTGTGTTTTACCGATATGGGTAACGTGCAAGTTATTTTCTTGCTTGAGAGGTGGCTCAATGCTTACCCTTTTTCTACCGATGTTCTTCCGGTTGCATTTGGGGCCAGAAAACGCCTTAGCTTTCGCATAGAGACTGAAAAGTTCCTTTTGAAGGAGAGGTAGGTACAAGGGGGAGGGGCTAGGAGGGCTCAAGCCCTCTTCCACACCATGAAATGTCAGAGTGTCTAAAGTAAATGCGTAGTGGAATGCTGTCCAGACATTATGGCGGGAGAGGCGCGAGCGCCCAAGCTTCCCCCGAAATGAAGTCCTGGATCTGCCGCTGTTGTAAAGACGTAATCCGAGTCTCGTTTTACCCTTGTAAGAAGCCCTGCAGCACCCTTGTTCCCTCCCCGTTACGCACTGGTAAAGCGGTTGTGTAAGCAAGGTTCTAATCTCGTCACGCTCTTGTAGGAAGGCTGAGGTTGCGTACAAGGCGGACACAAGGCTTTGTTCTACCCTTGTTATGGGGTAATCATGACCTAGTAGAGGGCTTGTGGGGACGTTGTCAGCCATTGTCTTTGCATGTAGGTTAACCATAGTTAAGTTACAAGGTTTGTACAACGTCTTCTAGCAGCCCTTGTCGTGCTATGGTTCTACCATTGTTCTACATGGTTTTTACTTGTATTTCCCTTGTTTTCGTGGCACGGATTTTGAACGTACAAGCTTTGCGTTTTACCCTAGTAATTTTCCATGTAAACAAGGGTCTGACAAGGTTTGCCCTTGTAAAAATTTCTTTCTGTGCAAAAGTGCTGGTGGGGGCCAAACTATTTTTGGCCCCCAAAGGCCAGATAAATCTTTGAAAAGGGAGTTTACATTAGGTCGGTCGGTGTCCCCCTCTCCCCCCAGGAGAGCGATCATGTACTTGGAGAGGTAGCTTATACTAGCACGCGCATTGACGGGGGTCTGAGCCACCTTCGCATTGACGGGGGGCGGGTACCCGCCCCCCTAAGATCTCGAGAACCACGGTAGGTAGCGAAAAACGGTAAACGGCGTTGGGCTGCCCATCCACTTCCCCATCGAAAATACTTAAACCATTTTTTGTCAGGTCACATTTAAGGTCACGAGAGGTCAAAACATGCCATCATAGGGATAACATGTAAATTAAGTATAACAGTGGTTGACAGATATTAACACTTAAACCAACACAGCAGGCAGATGAACGCGTTTCGACAAAAATTGTCTTCTTCAGCATCTATGGTAGGAGGGATAAGGAACCCGTCATCAAGACATTCAGCAGTTTCATCGTTTGGATCCAAACGATGAAACTGCTGAATGTCTTGATGACGGGTTCCTTATCCCTCCTACCATAGATGCTGAAGAAGACAATTTTTGTCGAAACGCGTTCATCTGCCTGCTGTGTTGGTTTAAGTGTTAATATGTAAATTAAGGTTTTCGGCCATTACATCTGAACACGTAAAGATAGAGCAAAACGACTTAAACCATATGAATCCTCGCAGCAAGCCGAATCGAATGATATATAATTTGACTTTGCTAGGTCAAATCAAGGATTTGACCTGACCTGCCCTTTGGGCGCTGTTGCAGGGGCCCTTTTCGGGGCGCCGCCCCTCCCTGAGCGAAATCCTGGCTATGCCCCTGGTGGTGAGAATATTTGGTTTTAGGGGAAACTAGATGCTGTAAGGACATAATATATTTTATGATACCATATGATGTTATTTCAGGGTTATTTAACCCCTCGCAGTCTGCGGAGAGTCCCATCAGACACCACCCCTCCCCCTCGGGTTTCACCAATGATTCCGAGTCGATTTAAATGAGAAACACGTTACTTTGCACACTTCTAGGATGCTCTATTTGACAACTTATGACCAAAATATGGCATCAGTTTGCGTTAGGTCAACGACTTATGACGTGATTTCTAAACCCATGTAAGGCGACTATGGTCTTCTAAAATAGGGCAGATAAAATCAGGGTCTAGCTCGGCTTCTAGAATAGATCGATCAAGTGTCTAAACATCCTTTGAAAGCTCTTGAAAAGAAAAATCTGCGCGATGGCATCAATTTTCAGGTCAGGTCAATAACAAAGCCACCAAAGAATACAAAAGGTCACGGTTTTTGAAATCATTTGTGTCTATACTTTTTGAATAAGAAAAGATACAGCGATAAATTTGGTATCATAGTGACAAGCATGACCCAATGCTTCGAATGATGTAAAACATGACCCCGAAAGGTCATAACCTGAGATCTAGGTCACGAATTGACTTTTCAAGGTCATGCTACATGTCATTGGAATCCTTATGTCAATACGAATAATGGAGATGTATAATGATGTATGATGTCAAATAATGAAGATGGTTCCCGAGTTACAAAATATTTTCTTCATGCGTCAAAATTTGCCCGTCCTGATCCTCTGTGACGTCACGGGTTAATGAATATGGTTCGAACTAGGATTGAG
This sequence comes from Lepas anatifera, assembly GCA_034440635.1. Lineage (NCBI taxonomy): Eukaryota > Metazoa > Arthropoda > Thecostraca > Lepadidae > Lepas > Lepas anatifera. Next base: position 1,426,105 of record JAOTON010001665.1, read on the forward strand.
AATAAAAGATGGGAAGGCACTTGCAGCGTCGTGGGCTCAAAAATAGCCCAGGCGGTGCCGGGATATAAGATATCACCAGGATAAAAACAGCAAGTCTGAGATACGAAGCTCTGAAATGGTTAAAACAGCTGCGGCCTGCTACACCCAAAGTGTGCTCAGCGGCACAGCATAGCTACAGGATGTGCAGTGCGGCACAGTTTTTATGAAGGAAACGTAATGTGGTGCAGCATATCTACAGGATAGTGCGTTGCAAAGGAGGGAGCTTTGAAACAATTCTTGTGGCATGCTCAACTTATGAGTATGGGTTTTAATAAGAAAATTTCATAGTTTACTGGTAATGTATTTACACTCGTACCCAAATTGCATTCAATCGGTAAAGCTGACGGCTAAATTCATTATTTGCGAATTAAACCACGGGGAAACAGTGCATATCTCAGAGGTCGCCGAGGGGTGCTGTTGAGCGTCAATGTTTGATAGATGTTCAACATAATGAGGGTAGCCGAAGTTCTGGCTTTAGGGGACTTAAATCTTGCCTCCAAAAAAGTCTGCACAAATTGAACAATATATTGGATCTACGCTGAAAAAATGAATAAGAAATCAGATCAAAGTAACGTGAAATGTATCAACCGAGACATCGACGGTTGTGCTATATCACTGGTAAGCTATATCACAACTGTGGGATGAGGTGTCTTAGTGCATGGGCGCCGAAAGCGGGGGGACGGGGGACGCGTCCCCCCCTGTTGGCCAGCCAGGGAGGACGTCCCCCCAAAATTTTTGGGTCAATGGTCATTAATGCTGTCAGTTACCGAATATGCTCAAAATTCGCCTCCCCGGTCAGCACCACCCCGGATCTGTCCCCCCTGCGAAAATTCCGCGGCGGCGCCCCTGGCTTAGTGGATAGCACCCTTGTCTTCTAAGCCACTGGTCCCGGGTTCAAGTCCCGGCGGAGCCTCTGAAGAAGTCGATCTGATCCCCAAAATCCCTTCCAACAGTGTGAGAGTTGGCGACGCCGTATGATCCTGGCAGTTGGTGCGTCGTTAAACCCCAACAATTATTAAGCTATATCTAGACAACGATTGGAAAAACAAATTCCGGCCATACCTTAGGGTATAGGTGCCGAAACGTCAAGATCATTGGGGGGGGACAAGCTGCATTTTGATACCATTTTTCCCCGTCATAGCCATAGGGTCAATGTTTAATTCTTGAACACTGGAGGGACCATGGTCCACTGCGCTCCCTCCTGTTCCTATAGCTATGGCTGAACGTAAGGATAGGGGGAGTAAAATGTGCATCACGGTCTGTGCACAAACCCATTTGTATCGGACGCGTGTTGTACGATTAAAAAATAAATTTTTAAGATGAAATCCTAGCAATCCCCAAAGCTGCCGAAACTCTGACCTAAATTTCTAGCATTCAATGCTCCAAGAGTAAAGAGATTCGGCCCACTTTGTGCACGTTATGATAACATCTGGCCAACGGACGGCTGGTTTGCTCCAGACCGTTATAAGCTAGGAAAAATTTTCCCGGTTTTGCGCTCGGTAACATTTTCAATTAGGGCAGTCCGGTCGCTGACCCCGACCAGGTCACACGCGCCTCCGCCAGCTCCGGCCCGTCTATATGGCCGGCTAGTCGGTACAGCCTTGGCTCCCGGGTAGTGCCACAGCGGATAGTGACATGTGAAAGCAATTGTGATATTATCTCCAGTGCTCCAAGTGTGTTTTTTTCTGGCAACTAACGTGCAAGAGTGTTTCCATCTGGACGTGCCGTGCTTATTTTCCACTGAACAATATGAGTGGCGTGGAAAGCGGGGATGAGAGTGCTTTTTCTGACTGCGTGACACCAGGACCTGAAACTCCTTCAATATCAAAGCGGATCAGGCAGATTTCGATGCTGGAGATGGGATCGCGGCTACAGGAGTCCAGACAAGCCAAACGTCCCGCTAAATCCCCTCTGCAGGCGGTGACACGTAACCGGTCCCCGGCCGGTGCTGGGAGGGGCGCTGAGTGCTTGTCCGTGCCCGGAGGCGTGCACTTCGATGCAGAAACACTAAACACACTGCAAGTGATGATGCATTAGCAAGTTCGGCGAACAGTGTCAGAATTATTCAGTAGGGTGTGTCGCACATCGCAGTCATACGTGGTCCTATGATTTTCTTTTTCCCTGAGCGTGTAGAAACACGATGGCAACACTCATTTTGTCAGAATTTTTAAACCCATCCAGCGCAGAGAGAGATAAGTTTCCCCCATCTTAATGGCTTGGTGACACTAGCGAACCTGGTGGCGGGAACAGGTACTAATAAGTATCTTTTTGCTAAGCTGGTCAGGAACTGTCCTCAGAGCTCCGAAATGTTTCAAACAACTTTAAAAGAATATAAAAAGTTTGGGTTATTATTTTTGGGTTGAATTGTTCTACATTGACCGTCAAATAGCCTTCCTGCGGCCCTGCGCGGTGCCGCTTGAACCAGGGTGACGCAACTGTTTTGAGTTTGAGTATGAAACTGATGGAAGGAATGCGTGTTTTGACTATGAAACTGATGCAAGGAATGCGTGATGTCACCAGTCATCGATTCCAACAGACTGGAGTCTAATATCATGTGTTATATTTGGTGTTAGAATGGTTCTAATATCAATATCGCCACACCTAATGTCACCGGCACGCAAACAAGATACTGCAGTTGGGCTTGTTCGAGGCGATGCACGACTAAGAATAACCACACGGTGGTTATTCTAAATCGTGATCTATTCTGAATTTTAAGTGTTCTAACCAGTGACGGATCCAGGACTTTATGGGGGGGGCTCGGGGCCCCAACCTCCCCTACCAATACCTCGGAACAGCCTTCGGCTATGCATTACTAAGGCAGTCTGACATTTTGGTTTGTTTGTTATTGGGGCTTAAGGGCGCACCAACCCTAGTGGTTATATAGCGCCCATCTGACATTTCGGGGAAGGGGGTTGAGTCCCTTAGCGCCCCTTGTATCCGCCACTGGTTCCAACACACCTAGCTGAATCTTATCCCGCCATCGCAAAACACGCAGGAAAAAGTTGCACGTGAGCGTTGCATACCCTGCGCTGCGCTATTATTGTGTTCAATAACTGACCCACGACTGTTTGCTAGAAGCGAACACCAGCTGCTGACGGTGGCAGAGTCAGGTGCAGATGAAGCTGTGCCACTGATCTTCCACAACTACTGCCTTGGCCGCCGCTGTAACCACCTTCACTGAACGCTCCACCGCCACCGTGTGAACCGGGTAGGGGTCCACTTTCAGCGGCTAGCTGCAGATCTCTTCAAACTTCTCGTCGCTGACGCCAGTTGTAACAGGTGGCTGAGTGATGGGGTCATAATCCCAGTCAAACAGTTCCATGGTGCTGTCGGCTGCGAGGTTTTCGACTGGCAGAAGACATTTGCATTCAGTTTTCGGCGACACTCTTGTATGGCCAGCCCGGCCCGACTGCGCGCCGTCTCCTCCCGGTCAGCAGTCATCGCCAACAGCACCGCCTTCGGGTGTGGCCGAAAGGCGTTGCGCTGCACTCCTGACCTGATGATATCCTGCAGCTGACGCGGCAGGGCTCGGATCAGCTGTAGACTGTATGCGAGGTTCGTGGGTCCTTCAACACAGCAGCTGCGGCTCCGGATCCGAAACCACATCGGGACATTGTGCCCAATCAGGAACTTCACGATCTAGCTCAGGGAAGCAGCTGTGGCTATGAACAAGCACAGCAGTCTTAACGCAAACGTCAGCTACCGACGTAAAAAGAGTAGCAATGGAAGATGAAGTAAAATTGTTTATGATACATGATGTACTACATTTCTATTTGTAGGAAGCTGTCTAACGGGTAGAGGCCGGAAACCCAGGGAAATGTCTAGTTTTGATTCTCAAGGGCATATCAAACGGTAACAGTAACTGGAAAAAGAAGGGAACAATGGTTAAGAATATGGAATGGAACAGGAATAATGTTTCCGCCAGATAATACAAAAGGGGAAAAGGAGAGAATGGTTTTGAGGAGAGTTGGATAGCAGCAATGCCTGAATAGGTTCAAATGATCATTGTATGTGACAATCAAGTCAAAGTAACGAAAATCACATCGGGTTCAATTCCAAAATTCAAAGCACAGCGTTCCCATGGCAGTAGCATCAATATTCTGACTGGCACTGGGTTTGGTCTCCACCAGTTTCACTGGACAATGTTTCAATGTGCATCCTCATTGAGGCATACAGTTTAAAAGTAGGCAAGATCATTCCATTTTCAACAGTAGAAATTTCGAAACCAAGTTTCAATGACAGTCACAAATAAATATCTGAACCAAGCGCGCCAGGTTCAGACCTCAGTAATTTCCCTGAATAGGATACAGATTGCTCGATCACCGCACATGCCTACCTGGATGAGAGTTGGTGGCACCTTTCGACCTGTGCAAGTGGTGTGCCATTTGCCCAAATAATGGCCTAAACAATGAAGTGAAATCCAGCATATCGCCGCATTTTCTGCCACTCACAGTCAGAAGGATGCTTGACGGAAAATATGCCGATACGGAATCTACCTTCGTTTGCATTGGGCTAGGCCTAGTCGTCTTTTAGTGCGTCAGTAGGAATACAAAAAGTGTGCAGCGTAGGAATATGAAAAATAGGTATTTATCCTTTCAAAAGATCAACATCGCTCGAACCACTCCCATATGCTGTCCCTGTTTCAGTGCAAAAGTGAGACAATCGGTCCTCCGTCTCCCGGCAGAAATTTGAGAGGGCCGTGGCGCATAGGCAAACGAAATATTTGTCTAAAATTGGACTTCAATTGAATCATAAATTCGTAGACTCGCTTAATCATACATTTATAATGTTTTCCGGACCAATATAAGACCAGTGACGATGAAAATAGAGCGTAACATTGCTAGTTCCTCTGGCCACCACCAGGTGCGCTGGTATCGCCCGTTGTTAAGAGATAGGCAGATCTTCTTCGCCTCTGCGCTGGATGGGTTTTACAATTTCATGGAAATAAAGGTTATCATCGGATTTCTTTGCGTTCAGGGCAAAAGAAAATCATAGGAGCAGCTTGATCTGAAACAATTACCCGGGATATGACACAGCCTATATTCAAGCCATGGAGGCTAAATTTGACGGACTAGAGCGTAGATTGGGCATCATGGAGTCTGAGCTACATGATAGAGACATTGAAATCAAAGAGCTACAGGCTGAACTCCAACAGCAAAAGCAGAGAAATGATCATTTGTCCAGACAAATAGAAGGCATTGACAACAACAGGCGCCAGTCCTGTCTGATCTTCACCAGTCGTGAATTCGAGCCGCGTCACCAGAACGAGGATGTTGAGCAGCGGCTGGTGAATGCATTAAACAACCGTATTCCTGGCCTCTGCCTCACCACTGGTGACATAAGCATCGCACACCGTCTGGAAAAGAATGACAAGATAATCTGTCGATTTGTGCGGCGCAGTCTCCGCAACAGGATTTTCGAATCCCGGCTCTCGATCAACCGCACAGGACCTGACGGGCGTCTCGCCCAGGAGCCACCACCAATCTTCATCACTGAGTCTCTCTCTGAAGGAAAGAGAACCCTTTACAATCAGCTCCTGCAGGCCCGACGCTCTTGCAACGGAAGTCTGGTGGCCTCAGTTTTCTCAAGAAACGGTGTCGTGTATTGCCGAACTGAAAGGGGAGGTGAAAACATCAGAGTATCTGACCAGAAGACCCTACATCGTCTCTTGGGTGGAAAAAGCTTCCCAATGCCGTCTCGTGCCCCTCAGCACCGTGAGCGCGGCGGACGCGTGCTGCCCGCGGGGGCCGTCGGAGCTTGGGTCGGCTCCCACTGCGGCGCCTCCTCAGTTGACTTCGCCGCCGCCGCCCCTGCCAACGCCGCCCGTGGTGGGGTCGTCGGTGCCCCCGCCGCCGTCCCCACCACCCCCACCGCCGCGCTCGCGTCCTGGTGCTGTGGTGTTGCGACCCCACTAGGTGGGTCTTGTCGGCACTGGTTCGGCGGCCGTCTCCGTCCTCTTTTTTTTGGAGATCATTCTGCCTATACTCTGTCGTCGCGTCGATAACCAATTCGAGTAAAAGCGGCTTATGGACTCCATGGGATGCTCTCAAGAGTGAGACACCACTATAAAGGTACCGTTCGTGCCCCACAGCTGGGCCCAGTGTTTCTGCAGGGAAACTCTTTCACATGCTTTATGTCCTCTTTTGAATCTGAAGATTTGTTTGAATCTGCATGTATTCATAGTGCCGCTGACCGATTTGGTTCGTAGATTTCAGGCCGGTCTGAATTGGTAAAACTAATTTCAGTTCTGTGTTGTGAAAGAAGTGCTATGTTATCATGATATAATTCTAACTGCAGTCAGCTTGGTCTTGTCTCGTCAATCCCTTCATTCTGTTATTAAAAGCAGGGTATTTGTTTTTCGCCTGGCTGCGAACCCTAATGTTTATGATATATTAAGTAAGGATCCCAAGTAAAGGTAACCACCTGAAAAACAACAACGACTTAGTATTCCTTTTGAGTTTGAAATTGAACACCGAGTACTCATAAAGGTCAGACGTTCAGTACGTGTACAACGGTGTAAGCGAACTAAAAAATAAGCAGTTACACTTGACCTCACTTTCACCGAGAAGGCTTAGAGACTATGTATTGGATTTGAGTGTCATATTTCATGTTCATTTGTCACAACTTGATAATGCTGGTCTTGCTGCTGTTTTGTATTTTGTTTTGTAATTACTTAGTAATTTTCTCTGTGATGTTTGCCTAGCTTCATCGCGATGGTTGTGTTGTCATGCTCTTTTGCCACCTCGCACTGAGTCAGATGTTTGTGACCGGCTGATTGGTCGGCGCAGCCCGGGAGCCGGGTCGCAGGCCGTGTGATCACATGTCTGGGTCAAGGTCGCAACCGTGCGGGGGAGGGAAGGCTGGGATGGGGGAGGGATGGAACTTTCGAATATGTGCTCTCAATGATTGTTTGTGTATCGATTGCGTATGGGTCGATGAACAAGACTCGAGGCTAATTATTAAAATTGCACCGGAGAACGACTTGACATATTATCACCAAATGCGCTATAAATATAGATTGAAAATTAAAAATTAAATGATGTTCAATGATTCCTGTTATCTAAATATGTTCCATATTTCCTCTCGCTCAAATGTCAGATAGAAGGAATTGTGAAAGTATAGATCGCATCTCCATAGTATCGTTTAATGTAAGAGGCCTACGGAATCGCGTGAAGCGTAGAAGCATCTTCCGGCATCTACGAATTAAGTATAGACAAAGCATCATTTTTTTGCAAGAAACTCATTCGAAACCTACGGATGAAAGCTCCTGGCAATGCAAATGGGCCGGTAAAATTTTCTTCTCTCACGACCCTGGTAGTGGCCAGAACGGGGTGGCAGCATTGATGCCACCAGATCTAAATTATCAAGTCTGCGAAAAACACATTGCGATTCAGGACGTATTATATGCTTACAGCTACTAGCCCTACCTGATCCCATCGTTTTAATAGGAGTTTAAGCGCCAGCAGTAGATGATCAAAATATAAAATGTCAGTTCCTGGAAAACTTAAGAAAAATTACCACCTGTTTTTAAAACCATAAAACTTTTCTTGTGGGTGATTTCAACATAAAAATGAGTAACTTGGACACCACCAACACCAGTTATCGAAACACAAGAGCCTCTTCAAAACTGTCTGATATTATAGATGAGTTTTCTCTCGAAGATTCTTGGCGTTTCAAACACCCAACCTCTAGGCAGTACACTTGGCGTCGAACAAACCCCATTCAACAGTCTCGTATTGACCTCGTTTTTACCAGCCGAAACTTACTGCGTAATAACTTAGTGAATTCTAAGATCGAAGCGGGTATATTAAGCGATCATAGTTTTGTAGTTATTTGTGTAGAGATCAGTGATGACAAGAGAGGTCCGGGAATATGGCGTTATGATAATAGTTTGCTAAATGATGAAGGTCATTTAAATGATGTACGCAGAGAAATAACGGCCGCAAAAGAACACATAGGTGCTTACAAAGATGTCCATGACCAGGGTATCCTTGTCGAGCTACTGCTTAGTAACATTCGTGTTTTGGCAATTAAACGAACTAAGAAGATCGCTTTTGAATTGCGTAAAGAAGAGAATTATCTATATCAGACATTAAACAAGCTGGAAAGCACTGTTGCCGCAGATGCTTCGCCAACCCAAAAGGCTGAATATGATACCGTTCGGAAGAAGCTTAATGCTCTGAAAGAATCGCGCGGCAAGGCCGCTCTTGCCAGATCCCAACTTAATTGGACCGAGCTTGGCGAAATACCTTCGTCCTATTTTTTCAAGTATGGAAAGGCTCGGGCTTCTAGTAAGCTTATATCTACATTACAAACAAATAATGGGAATATTATCCACGGAAACAAGCACATTCTCAACGAGTGTACATCGCACTTTACAGCATTATACGAATCGAAACAAACATCAACCCCGGACTTTTCAAAGTTTGCTTTGGATCAGAATGATCCACGCTTATCCGATAATGAAAGACGCTTGTGTGAAGGTCCGATTACGCCAGGAGAAGGAAAAGTAGCTTTGGAGGGAATGGCCAAAAACAAAACAGCAGGCATATCAGGCTTTACTGCTGAGTTTTTTTGTTTCTTTTGGAACGACTTTGGAGAAATAATTACCGATTACATCAATGAATCCAGGCAAAATGGGAAATTTTTCATTACACACCGACGCGGAATACTAATACTAATTCCCAAAAAGGGTAGCCAACTATTATTAAAGAAAAAGACCTATATGTTTGCTAGATGTGATGTACAAACTTGTTGCCAAAATTATGGCTTTACGGCTCGCTCGAGTCATTGATAAAATTGTTCATAGAAATCAGTCTGGGTGCATTAACACCCGCACTGGAGGGAGGTCTGGCACTAACGCGCACTGGAGGGGGCCTGGCAGGCCCCCTAAGATCTCGGAAACTAAGAGAGTTAGAAAAACGCCACTTGGTAGGTGGGTGGGGGCTATGATGATCTACATGATGACCAATTTTCATTGACCTAGGTCAACATCTTCAAGGTCAAACGAGGTCGTAAAGGTCAAATATTGGCCATGCTGGTATCGATTGATAAATGTTGTGATTTTGCAGGAAAATGGCGGGAATAAGCTAAAGGCGGACAAGGTTCATAGAGAAGAGGTCTCAAAGAGGCTTCCTCACAATTTTTGGGTCCAGGTCATTCAAGGTCATTGACCTTTAAGGTCACCATATGGTATACTACTTATTATTTACACTTTGACTAACACTGTAGCCACTGTTTGGCGGGAAATGAGGATTGACCTTTCCCAATGACCTTTGACCTTGACCTTTAACCTTGACCTTTGTATTGGGGTACCCTACCGATGACGTCATAGCATAATATATGTCAGACGGGGTAACGTCATTTGGCCGGACGCACAGTGGTCAGTGACCTTGAAAGTGCAGATATGACCTTGACCTGTGACCTTTGACCTTGAACTTGACTTTCATGAGAAGTGACCTTGACATATAGTCCCGCTTATATGACGTTATGACGTCACCACTCGGTCTTCAATGCAAGCTTACTGGTCCGACCGCGCGTTTACGGCGATCTCAAAATGCAGGTCTAACTTTGAAAGCCTATAAATCAAAAATTTTTCGGCCGATTTTCAGAAAGTCTTCACCAATCGACGCGCTATTAAGTTCTGTTAAATGTGCCCACGTTTCGTTTTCCGGCTACAAGCGGTTCTCCGGCCACCTCGGAAAAACAGGTGGGGGGCCTCCGAGGCCCCCTCCAGTGCGCGTGTTAACCCTCGCCCCACCGGGGGGCATCGTTGGCCCCCTAAGGTTTTTCCGGGATAGCAGAAAAGCGAAGAAGTGCAGCACCGCGGTTGAGGGCTCTCTTCCTCTCACTGCATAATTTTCCCACCACCCCTGAAATTTGTTACCCCGGGTCACCCAAGGTCAGGTCACCAGACGAAGTCAACCAAGGTCACCTCACTTCAACTTTAGAGCTCTGTAAGAGCTACATTTCAAAGTCGATCGATTTGAAACTTCCTACACTTTATGGCCCCTCCAGGGTCTACAAGGTATATATCTGGGATTTTTTCGATTTCGTGCTCTGAGGTCAGGTCACGAGGTGACCTCTCCCATTGAAAAAGAATGGGAAAAAGCTGTGTTATGATCTAAAAGTCACAAAAGCGATTGAAAATGCTCAGCTTGATCAGAAAAGCGTTCTTGGACACCCTTTCACGTATTCCAGGGACCATATTTGCCCTTTAACCTCTCCAAGGTCATCCAAGGTCACCAGGGGTCAAAAACAGTATTTTGACAATAAATTTTGACCTAGTTAAGCTAAAGCGCTGAAACAAACACCATCGTGTTTTTCTTGTCACTGGCTTTCATTTGATATACGGCAAGGTCACATTCTGACCTTTATCTTAGGTCAATCTTAGGTCACAAGGTGACCTCTGGAGGTCAAACCACAGGCGGGAGGTCTTTACGTTCAAAATAACGGAAAAATGACTGACAATTTCCTATTAAATGTACTTTACCAGACTTTAATAGCTCTAATGGTATAAGAGTTATGCCCAGTTTGCTTAAGCATTGCATATTTGAGTGAAAATAGCCGATTTTGACCTAATTTGACCTCTGGAGGTCAAACCATTCACCTGAGCACTAAAACATGTGAAGTAATTTCTTACTGAATTTATGCGAGCTTTCTATTGCACTTTGCAGATTTGCGCTAACGCCCATATTTTCCGAGTTAGAGGGGGGCCATCGATGGCTTCCCGGTGGGGCGAAGGTGGCGCTGGACCCCCCGGTGGGGCGCGGGTTAAAGGAAGATTTATCGGTAAAAATTTACGAATAACAAATGATGTTATTGAATACTGTGAAATGGATAAAATTCCTGGTATATTAGTAGCACTAGATTACAAAAGCGCTTTTGATTCCCTCGAACATGACCTTATACTATTCGCCTTAGAATCATTCAATTTCGGCCCTGATTTTATATCCTGGATACGCCTGCTTTATAATGATGCCCATCTCGCAGTAATAAACAACGGCATTACCTCGGAATGGTTTCCATGTTCGCGAGGGACCTTTTAACCCGCGCCCCACCGGGGGTCCGGCGCCACCTTCGCCCCACCGGGGGCCATCGATGGCCCCCCCTCTAACTCCGAAAATATGGGCGTTAGCGCAAATCTGCAAAGTGCAATAGAAAGCTCGCGTGAATTCAGTAAGAAATTACTTCGCATGTTTTAGTGCTCAGGTCAATGGTTTGACCTCCAGAGGTCAAATTAGGTCAAGATCGGCTATTTTCACTCAAATATGCAATGATTAAGCAAACTGGGCATAACTCTTATGTCATTAGAGCTATTGAGGCCTGGTAAAGTAAATTTGATAGCAAATTGCCAGTACTTTTTCCGCTATGTGGAACGTAAAGACCTCCCCCCCAGTGGTTTGACCGCCAGAGGTCACCTCGTGACCTAATATGACCTGAGGTCACGAAAGGTCAAAAAGTGACCTTGCTGTATATCAAATGAAAGCCAGTGACACGACAAACACGATGGTGTTTGTTTCACCGCTCTAGCTCAATTAGGTCAAAAGTTATTGTCAAAATACTGTTTTTGACCTCCGGTGACCTTGGATGACCTTGGAAAAGTCAAAGGGCAAATATGACCCCTGGGATCCGTGAAAGGGTGTCCAAAAACGTTGTTCTGAGCAGTCGTGAGTATTTGCAATCATTTTTGTGGCTTTTATATCATGAAATAGCTTTTCCCCATGCTTTTCCAATGGGAGAGGTCGCCTCGTGACCTGACCTCAGGGCACGAAATCGAAAAATCCCGGATATACACCTTGTAGACCCTGGAGGGATCATGAAGTGTAGGAAGTTTCAAATCGATCGACTTTGAAATGTAGCTCTTACAGAGCTCTAAAGGTGAAGTGAGGTGACCTTGGTTGACCTCGTCTGGTGACCTGACCTTGGGTGACCCGGGGTAAAAAATTTCAGAGATGATGGGAAAATGTTGCAGTGAGAGGTAGAGCCCTCAACCGCGGTGCTGCGCCTCGTCGTTTTTCTGCTATCCCGGAAAAACCTTAGGGGGGCCATCGATGGCCCCCGGTGGGGCGAGGGTTAAGGATCTCCCATATCAAGCTTTCTCTTCAACGTTTCTGTTGAGTTACTTGCAATTAAAGTTCGTAAAACTCAAGCTATTAAAGGAATTTCTGTAAAAAATATGGAAATAAAAATGACCCAATATTGTGACGATACAACCATGTTCTTGTCTGACGAGCAATCGGTTCAAATCTTGCTCAATTTGTTGTCAGATTTTAGAGACATTTCCGGCTTAGAACTGAACTTCGATAAAACTAATATAATTTGGTTAGGACCACTACGTTCCAGAAGTGATTCAATCGCTGGCATTACTGCAGTGGCTAAAGTTAAGATCTTAGGGGCATGGTTTAGTGCAACGACGCAGTGCCAGGATGATAATGTAACACCCTTAACCCGCGCCCCACCGGGGGTCCGGCGCCACCTTCGCCCCACCGGGGGGGCCATCGATGGCCCCCCTCTAACTCCGAAAATATGGGCGTTAGCGCAAATCTGCAAAGTGCAATAGAAAGCTCGCGTGAATTCAGTAAGAAATTACTTCGCATGTTTTAGTGCTCAGGTCAATGGTTTGACCTCCAGAGGTCAAATTAGGTCAAGATCGGCTATTTCCACTCAAATATGCAATGATTAAGCAAACTGGGCATAACTCTTATGTCATTAGAGCTATTGAGGCCTGGTAAAGTACATTTGATAGCAAATTGCCAGTACTTTTTCCGCTATGTGGAATGTAAAGACCTCCCGCCAGTGGTTTGACCGCCAGAGGTCACCTCGTGACCTAATATGACCTGAGGTCACGAAAGGTCAAAAAGTGACCTTGCCGTATATCAAATGAAAGCCAGTGACAAGACAAACACGATGGTGTTTGTTTCACCGCTCTAGCTCAATTAGGTCAAAAGTTATTGTCAAAATACTGTTTTTGACCTCTGGTGACCTTGCATGACCTTGGAAAAGTCAAAGGGCAAATATGACCCCTGGGATCCGTGAAAGGGTGTCCAAAAACCTTGTTCTGAGCAGTCTGAGTATTTGCAATCATTTTTGTGGCTTTTATATCATGAAATAGCTTTTCCCCATGCTTTTCCAATGGGAGAGGTCGCCTTGTGACCTGACCTCAGGGCACGAAATAAAAAAATCCCGGATATACACCTTGTAGACCCTGGAGGGGTCATGAAGTGTAGGAAGTTTCAAATCGATCGACCAAGAAATGTAGCTCTTACAGAGCTCTAAAGTGAAGTGAGGTGACCTTGGTTGACCTCGTCTGGTGACCTGACCTTGGGTGACCCGGGGTAAAAAATTTAAGGGATGATGGGAAAATGATGCAGTGAGAGGTAGAGCCCTCAACCGCGGTGCTGCGCCTCGTCGTTTTTCTGCTATCCCGGAAAAACCTTAGGGGGGCCATCGATGGCCCCCGGTGGGGCGAGGGTTAATACAAAAGATAACAAGCTTAACAAATATGTGGTCTTAGCGTAATTTACCAATTCAAGGACAGATTGTCATTACAAAATCCCTTCTGACTTCGCAACTAGTTTACGTAGCATCATCCTGTTTTCTTTCAAAGACAGATTTGTGCCGTATACAAAGTCTAATAATGAAATTTATATGGCGAGGAAGGCCACCAAAAGTAGCAAAACAAGTCCTGTGCCAGAGTATAAAACATGGGGGTCTAAATGCAGTGGATGTTTCCAAATTTTGTGATGCTCTTAAGTTGAACTGGGTAAAACGCATGTTTACCTGCCCGGAATCAGACTGGCGACGCCTGCTCCAACTCGGCTCGGAGACTTCGACCTAAACGACCCGTTACGGATTCACAAGTCCAGCTCATTCCTAGATAATCAAAAAATACCAAAGTTCTATAAAGATGCAATCAAAATGCTTCAAGCGCTCAACAAATTTGACACTACTAATGCAAATGAAATCCGTTTACAACCATTATGGCATAATGATGAGATAACTGCAAACAGAAAAACAGTATTCTACAAAAATTTCTTTGCGGCTGGAATTAAAAGCATTGACCATATTGTACGAGTAGACAGAAACCTAATGAATCTGGATGAAATCAGGGAAAAATATCCTCAATTGAGAACCAACTTCCTAAAGCTACAATCACTTCAAGCAGCAATTCCCACAACATGGAAAGCGGCCTTGTTGCGAGCTCCAGGCACTCGGATTGACGCTGATTTGGAGAATGAAGGCATATTCATCGACGAAAAGAAGAATATGCTCCCTATTAGACATTGCAAAGCCCGACATTTCTACAACAAGCAGATAACAAACAAAATTTCTGCAGCCATACAAAAATGGGAGAAAGTGGGATTTCAACCACCTAGCTGGCTTGGCATCTTTCAAATACCTTACAAATGCTGTATCTCAACTAAACTTCAATCCTTACACTTCCGTATTATTCACCGGTACATCCCCACAAGAATTTTTCTAACTGCCCGTGGAATAACTGGTAGCTCACTGTGCCCTCACTGCTTTCGGATAGACGATCTTGAACACTTCTTTTTTGATTGTGACTTAGCTAAACCACTATGGGACAGGGTATTACCATTACTAAAATCAAAGTTCAATTTAGCCAATAATTTTGTCTGCTGTAAAACTGTGCTTCTGGGAAGTCCTAATGTACACCCAATTGTAAACTTGATTTTGCTACTAACGAAAAATTATATAATCAAGCAAAAATTAAGCCATCAAGGTGTCGCAGACCTAAATATGAACCATCTCCGAGAGGAAATATCGAAATTCTGTTTTACTGAAGGTTTAATCGCAAAAAAGAAATACATTACCAAAACATATTGAAAAATGGAAGCTTTTATGGAATGGCGAAGTCCCTGCCTTATTATCTCTTTCTCCGGTACTTGAAGGGGTTGTTCAAAACAGGCATATGTTGACTCGTCTACTGTTTTGAAGTGTACTTAAAAACACAACGAATTCTTGTTCGAAGTCACTTTGGTTGAGAAGTGCAATAGAAGGCAAAGCAGGAAAGAGATTTTGCAAAATGTTACCTAGTCTAGCAGTAGATTTCCTCGGGTTTCTCTCGCCCTGTCAGTGCTCAGTGGCCTTGTCCCCTGATGCATTTTCCTCTAGGTGTTCTGTCAGGCTATATTGTGTGTTGGGACATTTTGTTTGGAATTGCTGTGTGGGGAAGGGATGGGGTGCTGGGTATGATCGCCGGTCGCCGTTGGTGCTACGACCATACGTTCATACCTTCACTGACACCTGACGTGACGTCATGCGTATTCAGCGGGGTGGCGCGGCGTGTGCCGATGGTGGCGCCATCGCGGACTTCTCTGTCGCTGTTTAGCTTTTGGTGTAGCCGTTAAGCAGCGATGTGTCGCGCGCCCTTGGTCGAACTCTCTGTTTGCTGTGTCGCACGCTTGAAATGTCCCTGTGTAGGGTATTCATGTTTTCTTTGTTTTCCGAGAGCGTTTTTGGCTAAAATTAGTTGTTGACGGTGAGTCTCAATGTTCTTTAGAAATGATACTGTAAAAAAGGCGTAAACAAAAATAAACTGTGAAAAAAACATTTTAAATTAGTTGTGATGTCTCTTTCCTGATATTAGGATATCAGTTTGATTGCTTGAAGAAGCACAGAACAAGCCTGTTAAAAAAATTGAACTGGGGCGACTATGAAGTGGATCGTATGCTTTGGCTGCCAATGGGTTTCTTGCAGCAGCATCATTTCCCGAATGTACAATACACAGACATGTTCTGAATATGAACTTGATGGATCGCAGTGCTGAAATGTGTTTTGTGGTTCGACGACTCGTGTATTTCAGGTAATGTTCCATAAAAGACGACCGCTGCAATCACATGCCGTCTGTCCAGGCTCGGAACGTCCGGCGGCAGAGCCGCAGTACTCCGCGTTTAAAAACGAGCGCACTTGAGGCCTGGGGAGGTCGAGGCGAAGCCGACGAACCCAAAACGTGCACTGCAAGTTAGGTGCGTCGCAAACCGGCTGGCTAGATCGAGATCAAGTAAGGCAGTGTTCAGGTATGTCACGACAGCAAATCAAGGCGAATGGAGGAGAGCTGCACTGTAAAAAATTTGTACACCGTTGGTGCAACAACGCACCTTTAAAGCGTGGAGGGAGAACGGACGTTTTAAACGGACATGCGTTTGCCTAAAGGGTGTAACATGCACTGGTATCCAGTGTACCGACGCTCCTTAACCGTGCCTTGTAACACCTTTGGTGCGTTACTGTTGATCAAAAGAGTGTAACGTAGCACTTCTTCAGTGCTAGCTTGCTCTGCTTATCAGTGTATCGTAAAACCTTTCGTACTTTACTGGTTACCTATGAAGTGTAACGTTGCACTGCTCCAGTACTGCCCTGCGCTTCTTAGAAGTGTATCATCATACCTTTCGTGCGTTTGTGCTCGCTCAAGAGTGTGACGTAACACTTCCAGTGCTGACCTGCACTGTTTCCAGCAACGGCCATGATTTTTGTTCTGCAGAACTAAAATTCGTTACAAGTAACGAACCTCTGAATTCGGAGATGGAATAGCATTCCCCGGTAGAAAGCAAGAGCTGTACAATCACGCGCGTTTCCAAAACCATATGTTTGTTTCAGGCCTTTACATGACCTTCCCAAACTGTCTTGCATGGAACGACTCGGAGGTAACACTGCAAATAACGGCAGTCTTGTATTAGCGATATTACGACAAAACTCGAAGCAAATACTCCAACCACACCGATCACATAAACCAAACACGTATCCGGCCCGTTTCTATCCTGCACTGAAAAAAGTTTTAACGCCCTCACACCTTTGGTTTAACACCCCACACACCTGTGCAAGGTGTTGATACCACCATAGACGGACTTCAGGGTGTATGTGAACCCCTGGGGGTGGTGTTAAGGACCAGCAACACCCAGAGCGGGTGTTGATACTGCTACACCTTAAAGGGGTGTAGATAATACCCGTTCAGCTCGCACCTTCCTGAGGCGTTAAACACCCTGAAAAGGTAAAAAAACACCCCATCGGGGTGTTACCACGGGGTATCGAACACCCCGTTATGGTGTTGGCACGTGCATTCGGGCGTCGTTTCTTGTGCGCAGGCGCGAACAGACAATGCTCAAGGCCGTCCTGAAGAACAACAGTCAGTGTGAAAGTGTAGGTGAAAGGTGATGGTTCTCTTTGATTTTTGGCAGAAACAGGCATTCAAACCTAAACATTCCTGCATTGGTAAGTGTTGACTCATCTAATAGGGCAATAAGACCGCAGTAGCTATCATTGGAGCGAGTGTGCCTTGTTGGTGTTTAAGTCACTTGTACATGCAACCATTTCAGGTGTGTGAAACCTCCAAAGCGTGTCTTCAGCGCCCTATTTGGTTCCCTTATAGGCAATGGCGTAGTCAGGATTCGGCCAAGGGGGGTTCAACTACCGTCGGCCCCAGGCCGGGGCCCCCTTAGTAAACGGGACCCATCTCCTATATTTTTCGTAGAGTATTTTAACATTATAAAATGTACGCAACCGAAATTTTGATGTGCCTTTTTAAGTGTTTTTTCTCGATCCGACCAAGCGTTGGTAAATTTCGGTCATAAAATATTCATGCTGGCCCATACCTATATGGCACCGTGACTATGATAACAGCTGTGTGGCACATTTCGGGAAATTCAATGTTGCTGCGTGCATGATGTTCAACCTGACTCTACCTCAATTCACTCTGGTAATCAGACATGAAATTATTAAAGGATAGTCGTTTTGAGTACTAAGAAATGATCTTCTACGGGAAATGATTTCCAATTATTTCCGGGTGCCGAATTCATGAACTATTTAATCAGGAAATTTCCAAAGAAATAGAAAAAATGAATCAAAATACAAGGGATATGGTAGTGTGTCTCGGACGTCATATAACATATATTCCGTGAATAGATCCTGATGAATTTACGTAGTTACTTTCTTACCTTTGCTATGTTGTAAATGAGGAAATTACTAAGACAATAGGCGCCCGAGACATATATCGCCTTGGCTCACTCTGTTATTGTTATTTTCAACCATCATACCTATTTTTGTTTTTGGGATCATGCTCATCAATTTCTGTCATTACCCTTGTTTGTCTGATTTCCTACGAAAATATTTGAAAGTTGCTTATTTCAGAATGTTGAGGAAGGTAGTTGTTGGTATTAAGCTAATAGATTAAACATCAGCTGAAGTGCCAAATTTCCTGTTCGATTCGCTACTATTGATGATAAAACTAGATCCATTTTTGCCTTTCTTTCGGTAATGGTGCCTGATCGACATGTTTTAATCTGTATTTTTTTGGTACGCAATGGGCGTAGATAGGTACATTTCACCATAGTTTTTCCTCTAACTTTCCAATCACTCCCTGACCGTGATGTGTACTTCATGTTTGTGCTCGGTGTCCAGTGCAGGCGCTGGAGCTGGCGGCCACCATGCTCGGTGAGGAGTGCTGGCACGGGGAAGAGTGCAGCGACTGTGGATGCATCTTACGCCGAACCAAGCAGGGCCTGGCCATAGGCGACGTCGAGTTCGCCACGGCAGCCCCCGGTGAAGTTGGAGCGGCGCTCCAGTGGGCCGCTGCCCACTCCGTCTACGGACTCAACTTCACGGGAGGCCACCGCTTCTCCGCGGCCCTTCTCTACCGGTTGTATGGTTTTAATATCAGCCGAGGAGGATCACGGTCAAAAAGCTTGCTGACAATGATAAGATAAAGGATGGACGTTGTCGGCTGCTTAGTGTTTTTTTATGAAATTTGGGATTGTCAGAATGACAGAAGCAAAACCCGAGCAAGTGATTAGCTCTGTCGCGGCTCCCTCACCGTTTGCGCTCATATGCTCAATCCTGCAGTTTATTTATTGCGGCATATGTTCGCTCTGCACCCAAGGTACTTTCTAATACATTTGCATTCTTTATAGTGTTGTTTGGCGTACGGTGGACATTGCAATTGATGAAGCAGAATTTCAGTTTTCTTCACGAACGGAGGACGCATGGAAAAATTATATGTAACACCACATACACCTAATTTAAGTCCCGCTACACCCCATCGGGGTGTAGAATGCACGGGGTTGCCGACACCAAAAATTTGAACACGGAGTGTTGCAACACCCTGACGAAGGGTTAAAATGGAATGAGACACCAGAAATGGGTGTCGTTGGAATCGCTGAACACTCGCAAGGGGTGTCCTGTTACACCTCATTTCGCAGGAGTAACCCCTGACAGGGGTGTTTTGGCTACACCCCGTAGGGGGTGCGTAACACCGAACTGTGGTGTCCAAAAACACCCTCGAGAGGTATCACTTTTAACCATTCCACCCTACCCCCGACCGAGGTGTCAAAATTTTTTTCAGTGTGCTATTCGGCCTCTGCACCGCACCACAGGCCTCGTGGCATGTCCTCCACTTGGCCTATAGCCTCATCATCAGCTTCACCACGTGGACCTGAATAGCCACCGCTAAACCCTGGTTAACCTTCCGGCAAAAGACGTGCTGATGCAGGAATAGCGCCACTTTTCCCCCAACGCGCCAACGCGGTTTCGGGGCGGAAACTTCTGATGAAGTACCGGGAATTTGGCTCTCCTCTTGCCTTTGCGCTGCCACCTGAAACAAAGAAAGACTAAAATAAGCACTCAGTACTATTTCAGTTATCATATTAAGACCCCTTTTTAAAATAAATGAACAAGTGAGATAAAATAGATATCCAGAACAATGAAGGACTCCAACCACAAACATAATACAGATCCCGGAATAAAAAATTGCTGAATTTTGATTTAAACTTAAACAAATATTCCAAGATCGCGGAACGTCATTTTTCTATCGCGGAATAGCGATAGCAAACCACTTATTTTTGGATCGCGTGCCCAGCACTGGAAGGTGCAAAGGGTTTTTCTAAAGCATTTATTTCCATACAATGCCATGAGGATAGGGGCTAAGTATCTAAACTGGGGGGGTAAAGAGCTAATAACATTATGTTTGAACATAATATCTCAGCATGCCATCAATGTGTGCGTGTGTCTGTGCCCTATTTTTGGTTCGTTTAACCAATCTGCAGCATATATCAGGAGACTTGACCAGATGGTTGGGGAGCTTAAATTCTAGATTGCAAACTATTACAGGTTTTGACGAGATCTGGTGAGGGCAGCCCTTTGGTAAATTTGCTGGTTTGAGGCAGCTTGTTCAGAATTTCAGGTAGAGGGAGGGAGATTGGGAGAAATGCATACACTTTGGGCATGGTATGATATGCCAAGAAGTGTAAGGGCAGCTGGGGGATAGAAGTGACCTTCATTAGCCGTGATGTATACGACAATGGTGATATTACGAAAATGCGCATGCAGCAGGAATTATTGTGCACAGCAAGAGCCAAAAGTCCCCTTTCTACTAATGAAACATACCCCCTTGAGTCCTGATATTGCCCCTTTCCTTCTGCGGTCCCCAGTTAAAATTTGAGAAAAATGCACTGCATAGAATCATTCAATCCGTGATGCAACCATACCCAGTCTTCCCAATGTATTGTAGTTTGTTGTAAATATTTTCCACGCCCCCTGGATCTGCGTATGCGCTGAGGCCTTTCGGGAATGCCACGAAGCAGCATGGGCGCCAGATGCTTGATTGCTTTTTGTAGGAAAAGAAGCAGGAAAAATAATAGCCCACCCGAAAATATTTTCTTTTTGTTTGTTGAGGAAAGCATAGTTTTCTATCAGCTATTTTTTCAAAACGTGCATGAGCCCCACCCTCCCCCCGTCCACTCAAACCCGTAATGACCTCTGGCCGATCCAGGGGGGAGCGAGGCGATCTCCCTGAAAACTACACTATTTGCCCGATTTTTTTGAAAAAAGTTTTATCACGACATGGGACGATTTCCCACCCCCTCCCTCAAACAAACCAATCCAGATCCGCCACTGGTGAAGACCGTCCTGGTAAGACCATCTAAACAATTGAGGAAGGTAGGTAATTCAGAGTCAATCATTTTCATGCAACGCCACGGTGTTGGTGGTCAAGTACCATAGGTTCAGGTTGCCTTACCTTATTTCCTCGTCTTGGTAAGGCAGAATACCTGCCAATGTCCTCGTGGTTACTTGGCAGGTAAAAGGCGCAAAATTACTCGGTGGTGCTGGGCTCTCTTGCTCAGTAAGGTGACAAGGCTTAAGTCCAAGCAGCTCCACTAAATAAATCGATGATCCGGCACCCAGAATCCTACAACAGGGTGTGAGCTTGTGTTGTTAAGCCCTAATCAATAACTGATCGAAAAAAACAATAGTAGTATAGCTCAGAGCCCATCCGCTCCGTGTCGCGTCCTGAACCAAAGTGGGGAGACGCGTGCGGAAGTGGTGCACGTGCAGTAAAACCGACGGCGCGCGTGAGCCTAACCGTGCCGCGTTGCACCCTTAAAAAGTGCAACGTTACACGCCTCGCTTTTAGGCGATCGATTATAATAGTTCACGATACAACTCGAGCGTTTTAGGTTGCACTTCTAAGCGATCTCGCCTGCACTCTTGTGAATCTTCGTTGATGCTGGTCGGGTGCGGCCTTACTCCCGATAGATATATGGGGCGTAGCTGTGCCTTTTAAAGCGCAGGGATAGCACCAAGCATACCACATGACTCGGAACATCCCGACAACATGGTGCTGCTATGATTTCTTGACACCTGATAGCCGTCTGTGCTTGCACCAACGGTGTACAAATTTTTACAGTGTGGCCTGAGTCTTGCAGGAATTTATCGTCCTTCAGGTAAAGCGGGAGGGTGTAGGTCAACAGTGACACGGGCAGGACCTGCTGGGTTTGGAAGAGCCAGATAAAGGTCATAAACCTTCTCGCAACTCGAGCTTAGCCATCCAGCCAACAAAGCGGGTAGCTTGAGAGTGATAGATGCAACAGAGGAACGCCACTGGGTCGGGTAGGTCGTTAAGATCATAGTCTCTCGCAAATCAAGTCTTGTGTCATTTTTTAGCTGACTGAAATTTCTTTTGGACAGATAGTCCGACATGATTACTAATTATAAAAACAAGACGTCATATTCTGTAAACAAAACCGATGTCTCACTGCTTAACTGTACGACAGTGTCTCAGTATCGCTTATTTTCAAAATTTCTCTCACTGCCTCACCCACTCGGTCTTTGAACCTCTAGTCGTGAGGCCAGTGACGGGGTCGCCTCTCTGGTACCGGGTCTACTCTCCTATTCCAGGACACCGCTGCAGCCTCCAGCTTAGTGGTTGCCCGCCGGTGATGCGGGGTGGCCCGTTGCAGCGCAGACCGATCGCTGTCTGAACGATCTGGCCGATGCTCCCAGCCCTGCGACTGACAGGTGACCTTAACAGGCGCATTGACGGGGGCGGGGCGGGTACTCAGTGGGTACCCGCCCACACAACCCACCCTCCCTCGGGGTTTTGGAGATAGCATTAAAAACAGCTGCGCGCAGCGCCGCTGTGCTTGCCATGCATTTTTTCAGATTATGTTTACAACTTTTGCCAAAATTTTACGCTTATCTCATCTCAGGTCAGGTCACCAGTACAGGTTGAGTAGCCTGACCTAAAAATTCTTAAGATAGCATAAGTCAGAACAGTATGAACTTACCTGATGAAACTCATATCATATAATGGCCCACCGAGTTCTCTAAAATATGTTCCGGTATTTTTGTATCGATGACTTAAGGTTAGGTATATTGGATATACATGGGAAAATGGTTTTAACTGACGAACGTAGCAATGGAGGGTGACAGAGCATTTATTTTAACTGCATTATATTTGCTTTATGTTTGCAGTTCTAATAATATGCATTTGACCTAATTTGACTTTAACCTAACCTTAGGTCAGGTCAAATATCATATTCGACCTAATTTGACCTAGCAAGGTCATATTGTACATAACTCGATTCGGCTTGCTGCAAGAATTCCAATGGCTGAAATAGTTTTGCTCTATCTTTACTTGTTAAGATGTACATACCTAATGACTGAAAACCTTCATTTAAATGTTATCCCTACAACGGTATGTCACGACCTCTAGTGACCTTAGATGTGATCTGACAAAAATGGTCAAATATTTTCGATACAAAAGTGGATGGGCTACCTAACCCCGTTTACCGTTTTTTTGCTATCTAGCGTGGTTCTCGAGATCTTAGGGGAGTACTTGCCCCCCGTCAAAGCAAAGGTGGCTCAGACCCCCGTCATTGCGCGTGTTAAGAAGTGGTTTCCGCCGACTACATCGTAGAGTGGTCACGGTGGGTGTGCGCGTGACCCGACGGGTTTTCAGACTGTCCTGTTGTTGCTGTAGTTTCCCGCTGTCTCGGCTCAGGGCCGGAGCGTAACTACGCGGCTCCAAAAGAAATGACCTAGGCAGGTGCCCAGGCCGCCACCACGTCCCCGCGTCGCAGATCGGTGGAATTCCCGTGAGTGTTTCTAAAGAATTGGAAACGAGTACCGGTCAGGGCCGGGTACAGAAGAAGAGTCTGGTGAGGTGTGTCAGCCTCTTCTCTTCTGGTCCTTCTGGTCCCCCTCTTATGACGATTCTATCGTCGGTCGCACTACGGGCTCTCGCATGTCCGAACTTTTTTGAGGCCGTATCGTAAGGTGCAACTAGGTGCCTTCGGTGATATCATTTTCTTAGCTATAATAGTGACTAACCAGAAAGCTGAGAACTGCTCTTCTTTGCAGACGCTCGGTGTGTACCCCATGCTCCGGAGATAGTGGCTGCTTACTGCTTAAATGTTTATTTTCCGCGGGCAACCACCGGCCAGATCCAACTTACAGGTGAGGTCATTGATTAAAATCGTCAAATTGTCCTTAAGGACTCACAGACCACACACACTCGCGTATACATCAACCACTCACATATGTTCCTAAGCACAGTAGTAGTCAGCCCCGCCATGGCTTAAAAACAGGGTTGTGGATTTCTATCTCTTTGGGGGGTGCTGAGGCACCCCCAATGATGTGCTGGGCACCCCTAATGGTGATTTAGGCACCCCCACTAAAAGGTGAAGCAAAGTTCTTATAAAGTGCGTAAGTAGAGGAAATTATCAGCAAACACCTGTTCCATAGAGTGATAGTCGTATTCTGCATCTGACGCACAAATCAATATTCTATCAAACAGCGGAAAGCCTCAGAAACAGTTGACAATAAACATCGATGATGTTTCGAGTCACGAATTATATTTTGTGCCTTTTCACCATCCAGCACGAAGCAAATTAGCACGTGTTTCCCTCCTCTGGTATATGATATTGTACTTCGGCAGCACTCCCCATTAGTCCTCACTTTCTATAACTCGTCCGATGGTTAGGTTTTATATTTATGAATGTCTCTCTCTTCCTTCCGTCGGTTACCTTGCAACCGGGCCCCAATCCTCTCCACTCAGCAGAAACCCATCGCGACACTCCCGACTTCAGCGAACTCGGCCGCCGGCTAGCCTGTGCTGACTGCCGCCGTCTCGCCTGTACCGAAGAGCAGCCTCGGATGGTGTGGCAAATAATCAAGCCAGTAGAGAGCAAGGTATTGCTAGAAATGTTTGAAAAAAACATAATGTTTATACATCTCCTGGTTCATGGTTCAACGCTGTGAACGCTCCTCCACCAATCAGCGGCCGCCATCCGCCAACAGCCGGGATTGCCCGCGGGGCAAAGGTTACAGAGGTCACGCTGGGCACCGCTGACGCCAAGTTCAAGCTTCGGTGGGGAGGGGTCGCGGGCGGATTTTAATACCTACATGTGTGGTGTTGAAAATGGTGGTCGGTCTGCCTAGTGACAGACTGAGGGAGGCGGAACGGGGTAGGGGACATTCTGTGAACGTGGGTGGATATAAGCGTTAGGTGTGTGTGCAATGTGCAGTGGCGATAACACTGGAAAAACATGAGTGCGAGTTCATTAAATGAGTACGGCATATGAGTACCCTTGCCGGACAAAATTGCAGGCACCACATTCGAGTCTATAGTAATTTTTCGGTATCAGGGTAGATCATACAGCTTTTCAAGTTTTTTTTTTAATTGACACACTTGTTAGTAATACAACACACACGGTGTATGTGACATACATGTCTACCGGACATTTCAAATGTATGCAACACTAGAAGTTTGAAATGCTAAAATGACAATTTGAGGCGGGGAGATAAGTAGGTAGTTCTGATTGTGTAAACAAGGAGGGTCCAAGGCAAAGCACAAGATGCCCGAGCGAATTAATTGATAAGTATGTACCTATATCCAAATGGCATGAACATCACTATTCCATTAGCATTTCCCCATTGTCCAATCAGTTATCACATCCTTTCGTTGCCGCCCCAACTCGGCCTCCAGGCAATCAGAAGCCACTGTACATGGCAGTCTAACCATGATTGTCCGACCTGCTATCATCAGACCTATAAAAATCGGTTATGCTATAATACTTTACCATTAATGTCCCATGTGGCGTCGCCATTCCTAGTTAGTTATTGTTTATTCTTATCATTAGTTGTGAAAAGTTATGTACCGTTGTTGGATCAAGACGTTCAAATCTCAGCGTTCGCATTATACCTAATTTGGTGGAACTGAGGCAGTGGATGACCTCACAAGCATCGTCAAGCATTGAAAGGATGAATCCTAGCAAAATAGATAGTTTTGTTGGTAGATTTCGATTTTTCAGGCCAAAATGTCCGTTCTGACCAAAAAATACAGCGTCTAGAATTTTGATACGAGGGTGGGCACGGCGAACGCAGACTCGAGTTTTCGGGGGGGCAAACCCATGTGTGCCTCTCCTCCTGGAGGGGGGTGGGAGAGAATATCTTTTTGCTCTACAGACCTAGTGTAAACATCTTTTTCAGTGCTCGACAGACCTAGTATAAGCTACTTCTCCAAGTGCATGATCGCTCTCCGGGGGAGGGGGGGGTGGGAGCAAATATTTTTTGCTCTACAGACCTAGTGTAAACACCTTTTTCAAAAAAATTCTGGCGTTTGGGGGGTGCCAAAATATAGTTTGGTCCCCCTCCAGCGCTTTGGAGGGGCCATAGCCGGAATGGTCCCCCCTGCGTCCGCCAATGAGGGTGGGAGAGGGCAATAAACATCTAGCAACATTAATTAAATACCTTCGAGCGGGGGGGCACCGTGCCCCAGTACCTACCCCCTCCCCCTCCCCAGTTGAATGTCTTGAACCCCAGTGATGAGCGGTACCATGCAGGGCTGTAAACTTATATTTCTTTGGGGCTGCCTGGGCACCCAGGATGAAATATCGAGTCAGTGTTGAAATACAGTTTAAGTTTTATTGTTCATCATTTCAGGATTCAAAAGAACTGTGATAGCAGGATAATATTTAAAGATTCAAATGCCACAATACACACATAACAGATTCAAAGATAATATAATGCTATCTCGTTTCATATGGTGGTCATTAAAATTTTCCTTACTCGATTTTGGACAACCCCAATGATGTTTGCAAATCCACACCCCTGCTTAAAAGGCACTCTTAAAATATAAGAAACAGGTAGACGTACTTAAAGATAGAACCTCTATCACGACACCGACAATTCTGCTGCTAGAAAGTGAATGTTAACACACGCCCCGCTGGGGGGGGCAAAATTCGGCCCCCTCCTGGTTTTCCCAAAATAGCTAAGAAATGAAGACATGCAGAACAACCAAACTTACAGTAGTTTATCCCTGATTAATGTTACACATCTGACCAGATTTTTTGAGTTAAGGTCATTTCAGGTCAAGGAGCTATTTAAGCTCAAGTGACCCAGCCTCAAAACCTAAAATCACGAGTTTGCAGCGGCGCCTAGGGAACATCAGCGAACCGATGAGTTTGAAACTTCAATAATACGATAAGGTCTGTAGGATCTACAAACCTGATTTCTCGGAATTTTGATATCATTGATCTAAGGTGGGGTCAATTTTTTGGTCACCCCATTATAAGTCAACGGTGAAAAATAGAATGGGTTTGTTTTGAGTAAATACTGAATAAATAAAGCTGGAAATCCTCAAACCGTCTATTCTTACCACGATCTTGACCATAAATTT
Organism: Lepas anatifera; assembly: GCA_034440635.1. Classification (NCBI taxonomy): domain Eukaryota; kingdom Metazoa; phylum Arthropoda; class Thecostraca; family Lepadidae; genus Lepas; species Lepas anatifera. The sequence goes on from JAOTON010001665.1 coordinate 1,453,115, forward strand.
GAGTTTTTGAGCATCTGACCTCTCAAAGGTCATGTCAGGTCACGGGGGCATAGAATGATTTGCCAATATCTTTTCACTGAATTGAGATAAAGCTCCCATTTTGCTTGCATTTTGCTTATATTGTCACGATGAGTCGATTGATATACAACATAACCATACCAGGTCACTCTGTGACCCTGACCTAGCTCGAGGTCAGGCCATTTTCACTATTTGACCTAGCAAGGTCATACTATACATAATTCGATTTGCCCTGATGAGAGAAATCCAATGATGCATAAAGATTTGCTCTAGCTCCCCTGAAGGCAGAGCTAGAGAGAGAAACGTACACTGCTCTGCTGTAAGCCTATTGAACCTTCTTTGACCTATGCTGACCTCAATATTGACCGGAAACAATTATTCGCATAAAATATCTTCTTCTTGTCAAGAGGTTTAGAAACCCGCCCGTAATTTTCCTTTAGCTTTCGTGGGGAATGATATACGGAGGGGGCGAAAAACGCCCCCAGCGGGGCACATCATGCCAGGGTCCCCAGCGGGGTGCGTGTTAAGACACTCCCAAAAATAATAAATATGAATAATATATTGAAATGTATTACAGAATCTAAAAGCATAAGAGACCTTAGGTCAAGGTGGCATAATTAATTTTTAAGGTCACGTTCCATATCATTCGAATCTTTGGGATATGATCATTACTATGATACCAAATTTAAGACTCCATCTTGTTTCGTTCAAAAGTAATAGACACAACAATTTTGAAAACCATGGTCTTTGGTGACCTTGGTATTGACCTGACCTCAAAAGGGGATGCCAACATACAGATTTGCCGTTTCAAGAGCTTTAAAATGATGGTTAAAAACTTGATGAAACTTGATAATGCGGCCTTCTTGAAGCCGAATTACGCCCCAGTTTTGTCAGCCTTATTTTAGAACAGCAGAATGGCCTTACTTGGGTTTAGAAATGACGTCATAACTCGTTGACCTGATCTGGCCTGATGCCAATTTTTGGTCATAGGTTGTCAAATTGATTACCCTAGAGGTCTGCAAGGCAACGTTCATCTCACTTAAATCGGCTCGGAACCATTCGCAAAAAACCAAGGGAGTGGGTAGTCCAATTGGACCCCAGGGGGTGAAGTGATAATATATTTTCGGCAGATACACTAAGTCGCTGAAAAATGAGCCAACCTTGCTCGTCATTTTTTCTTATGTTTACATGCAGACAATTCCATTTGTGTCTAAAACGCAGTGTATCATCCAACGCCATGGAGTTACTGCCAAGAGTCTGAACATGGTCTCTATTCCTACGGGTATGCTAAAACACACTCAGAAGAAGGCAATAAAACATACCAAATATGCTATACATGCATATATCATACCTACAAAGCTGAGCTGGTCATACGAACAGCTCACTTTACCCTACGTGCTCGGATTTCGCCGGCCTGGCAGCAGCAGCCGTGGCCCGAGGCGTCGCGGTCTGGACGAATCAACGGCTGCCGTGCCGTGTCGCTCTCGGGGTGTTCCTTCAGCTCCGCCTCTCTCCCCACTAGGACTGTCCGAGCTCTCATCTGCAAACTGCATCTGATTGTGCAGTAGCCCCAGAACGCTGAGAAGACGAGAGCGAGGGCGACGACTGCCGCTCTGAATTGACGTCTGAGAGTCGGCGCGAGTGTGAAGACTCTCCTCGCTGGCCAACGGTGCTGATGTTGAGGGTGGAAGCGTCCGAATGTGACGCAGGTGCCTGCGGAGGTTGGAGGGTGTGGCGTTGATGTCTTGGCATTGTCGCAGTGAGACCGCAGTCACGCTGACATGGATGCTAACCGGGGCAGCAGGAACCGCAAGAGTGTCGCGACTTTGATGTCTAGCCGGTGAAGGGAGGACTGTATACGACCACAGGAGAAAGACGATGGTCCTGTCTGCCGTTTACTTCCTCCAGCTCAGGCGGCATTTCTTCAACGCCGAAGAGTTCCGCTTGCTCCAGCGTGTCTGGGAGCCGGCGGCCGGCGGTCTCCGGTAGCAGGAGTGCGGCAGCGCCGCCCACTGCCGCTAGGACGGCGTACAGAATCTGGGGCAGACCCCGCATCTGGCGGTGCAGGTGCAGGATGTACGGGCTGACAAAGCTGACGGCGTGGCCGGCCATGTGAATTAGTCCGCAGCCACGCGAGCGCACCTGCGTGGGGATCAGCTCAATGCTCAGCTGCCAGCAGACGTTGGCTGCCACCGTGGAGGATAGTCGACCCAGTAACGCGAACGTGGTGGAAGCGGCTGGTAGAGTTCGGGTGTGCAGGGTCAGTCCTAGCATCAGAGAAGCCAGCGCTGTCATCAGGAGCGCACCACAAAAGGTGGGACGACGACCGACGGTCTCTGACAAGAATAAAACCACGAGGTCGGCCGGAAGTTCCATTAGGCTCAATGCACTGGCCGCTACGCGTACGTCAATGTCGAAGGACGTGTTTCTCATGCTGCTGTCGAAGCTCAGCATCATGGCCATGGTGGTGAACATGAGGAGCAGAGTCCGTCCACGCAGCACCGGTCTTCGAAAGAGTTCCGCCACAGAATCCTCTCCACGACGCTTCTCGGCTTCCACTCTTCTTTTGACTCGCTCCTCAAAGGCAGCAAACGCCTCCTCGGGAATCTCCCATCCAGCTCCATGAGCCATTCGTCGGAGTTGAAGCACAGCCTCTTTCACTCGGCCTGCGCGTGCTAGCCAACGTGCCGACTCCGGAACCAAGCAGAGGTAGAACACGGTGATTCCCATGGGCGCGCTGGTGACTAGCGCCAGGGTGCGCCAGTGAGCAAGGTAGGACGCCAACCAGGGCAGCGCGACGCCGGCCAGCATGAAGGACGTCGCCATGGGCAGGTTGATAACGAGACTGCGATGGCGCACCGCCATCGCCTCGCTCAGCATCACCAAGGCCAGCACACACTGCTGGTCGTAGGTGGCGCCGGCCAGCAGCCGGCTGAGGGCGAAGGTGACGGCGCCGGTGCTGGATGCGGTGAGAAGGCCGGCCACGCAGCCCAGTAGGTTGGACGTTACCAGCGCCGGCAGCCGACCGCACCTGTCGCACCACCAGAGGACGCTGATCAAACTGGCACTGAACCTACCACATGTCGACTATGTTGGTATTGTGAATTGATACAAACAGGTAGCAATATACCACTTGGGTAAGTGCGCTTCGAGAATGTAACAAATCTATGAAGCTTCCGTGTTGTCATGACCTTGCTATACATATGCAAATTGGATTACTTTCTTTACTAGTTCCGACACTTTGACAATAATGAGAGATATGGTTAAATTAAGCCCCTCACTGTAGGTGCCCGGCTAGGTGACGTGACGCACCACATACCATCCCAATATCAATACATGGGCTCTGTTCATAGGCGGATTTAGGATTCCAGATCTTGGGGGGGCACATGATCAAGGGGGGAGGGGTGCCATCCGGGCCAGAGCAAAACCACTATTAGACGGTAAGAATTATTAGGTGAGCGCCAAATCCTACCGCGGGGGCGCCGATACTTCCATCCCGGGGAAAGGGGAGGATGAGAAGTGACATTTCGGGGAGCACCATTGACTTTTCAGAATGGCGTCGTCCCCATTTCAGGGGGCGCCGAGGACCGATTGGGTGGGGGTTGGGGGAGTGTTCCCCTTGTACCTTGGATCCACCTCTGTCTCTGTTGTCAGCTGGCCTACCTGTCAGCTACCCATCCGAGCATCAGTGTTGGTCCCCTATTGACAGCTGGCCTACCTGTCAGCTGCCCACCCGAACAGCAATGTCGTCCCTTTGCTGTCAGCTGGCCTACCTGTCAGCTGCCCATCCGAACAGCATGGTGCCGATAACGGCGCCAACGAAGAATAGCGAGGACATCAGCGGCTTCAGCCAAGCCCGGTCGCAAACCCAGCCGAACTGCCGGTACCGACACACTTCTCAGTGCAATGTTTGCAGGCAGAGGCGGATCTAGCTGGTTAGTTCGGGGGAACCCCTGTCAGTGAGCAAAAACACGTTGAGCGGGGGAGACCGCTGCCGACATGGTTCTTCAAAGCGATCTGATGGACACGTTCTGCAAAATCGATCAATTTATGAAACAATCGTTTGGTTTGGTTTGGGGGGCAGCAGGTTTGGCCCACCTCTATTTCACTTTGAGAAGGCCAAGGCTATTTGGCACCCTCCCCTTGGATCTACCCCTGATTTCGGGGATACCGAGCCATGAATGTGTGTGCACATCCACCAGTTATTCTTGGTTACACTTGTCTGCATTGTATTACGCAGGCACGTTGTATTCACACCTAACATGGGTTTCCGGTAGAAATATACCCGTAGATACTTACAGAAAATGTCCGTAGCAATAACCTTTCACGATAGGCTAGAGAAGTGGTGGAGGCGCGGCTCGACGTCGAGGTCGGCGCGGTGGAGTCGACTGGAGTCGTCATGGTGGTGATGGACACGAGCGCTTCATCATCGGACATCTTAACATCCAGTCGCTTAAACCCAAGTTGCCGGAGCTCCGAAACGCCATCTTCGGAACGTATGGATTTGACATTCTATCTCTATGCGAAATGTGGCTGTCAGCGAATGTGCCAGATAGGCTGTTGAATGTTGATGGTTACAGGCTGTTTCGCCGAGATCGTCCGGCGGAGCTGAATTTACCCAAAGGTAAAGGCGGGGTGGGAATACTAGTCCGTGATAACCTGGAAAGTGAACTTTTACCAACACCTGTGACAGGCATCAATGGTTCTAATTTGGAGATTATTTGGGTTTTAGTCCGTATAGATAAGCATCAGTCTGTTCTAGTTGCATCTGCGTACAGAGTGCCCGACAACACTGTGCGTCAAATTCGTTGTGACTTCGACGATTTAGAATCCCAGATTCAGTTCATGTTAGCTAGTTATCCCCGGTCAACTATGGTCATAACAGGAGACTTTAATCGCTGCCTTTTGAAAGCAAAACGTGATAGCAATTCGGATATAAAAACTTTGTTGGAGACCTATAATATCGAATTTGCAAACAATGTCCGCGCCACATATCGACCAGCCTGTAGTTTATTAGATATCATAGCCACAAATCGTCCTGACCTTGTGAAACGTACCGGTGTCACGAGGTGTCACTTTGGTGGGCCTCATGATTTCAGTCGTATTGTTTTGGCACATGAAACAAATGTTCGCACCAACCCTGGTTCTAAAGTGCATAGACGTGCCATCAATAAGGTAGATGCCACTGCTTTCAACCAACAGCTTGCATCACCGATTGGTCACTTGTTTTCAATTATGATAATCCGACCAACAAGTGGAATGCTTTTGCTCTGAATTCATCCACCAACTAGATGAAGTAGCACCACTAAGACCCACTCGGTCCCGTCAAACCAGTGCGCCACGTGTGTCTGCGGAAACACAGTGCCTGATGCGACAGAGACGCACCGCTCTCAGTAGCGGTGACCGTGCCAGTATGCGCGCTTGAACCGCCTCTGCCGAGCTGCCATCTGTGGCGACTGTGTGACAGTGTACACCGAGAGATCAGTCAGGGACGGCGCGGTGGCTTGTGGCGTGTCCTTCGGCCGGTCATAGGGTGCAAACAAAAGCAGTGTACTATACCGAGCATCACAGCTGATGCACTAAATGATTATTATGTCTCGATCGGCCCAACTACAGCGGCCAGTGTCCCACCAGCTACTACTGTCGTGCCTACGTTTTTGCCTCGTGTTATGACTTGCTCTTTTAAAGTTCGACCCATTGACATTCAAACGCTTTGTATAACTTTAGCTTCCATGGGCCTTGAAATCCACAGGTGTTGATGGAGTCAGTATTTCACTGCTTCAAAATGTTTCTTTGGGATTGGCTTCCCTCTGCTTGATATCATAAATTCTTCTTTGACAACCGGGTCTGTTCCAAGGATTGGAAACATGCTCTGGTGACTCCTATCCCAAAGGCAAGGTGGCTGCGGAGCCATCTGAAACTCGGCCAATATCAATCCTCCCGGCTATTACTAAATTGGTAGAACGTGTCGTGCAAAAACAACTCTCTCATTACCTGGAAGACAACAAATTACTTTCCGATGCACAACACGGCTATGAAAGCACCATTCTACCGAATCAGCTCTCACGTGATCACTGACGTAGCTCTTCAGGCTATGCAAGAAGGTAAAATTTCAATTCTGGTACTCTTGGATCTTTCGAAATGTTTTGATGTAGTGCAGCACTCAAAATTACTTGATAAACTTAACCTTTACGGTATAGAAACCAGCTGGTTCCGCAGCTACCTTGAGGGCCACACCCAGCAAGTTCAGATGCGTGGTATCAAATAAAAATTCGGGATAATAACATTGGTGTTTTCCAGGGAGGATCATTATCATGTTTGATGTACATGCTGTATGCTAACGACCTGAGTTTGTGTGTCGGCAGCGATGTCACAGTCGTGCAGTACGCTGACGAACACAGGTTCTGTCAGCGGCAAGAAAGGTAATATCCAGCAGGTCGTTACCCGCATCCAGGCTGCTCTGTGCTCCATGACCAGTGGTTTTGTCAGAACGGCATGAAACTTAACGCCAAAAAACAAAGATGTTAGTACTTGGTACACCAGCTATGCTGCGTGACATACCCCAATTTCTTTAAATTTTGCGGCACCACAATACCTGACTCCAGAGTTGTTCAGAACTTGGGCCTAAGCATCGATCGACATCTAAATTACCAATCACATTGATGTTTTATCGCGTAAGTGTACTGGGTTTTGTTAGCACTGAGTCATGCCAGACATGTTATACCGCGAGCTGCCCTTAACACGCGCATTGACGGGGGGCGGGTACCCGCCCCCTCGGGTTTTCCGGAGATAGCAGAAAAACGGCGGCGCGTAGCGCCGCCGTACTTGTATACCTTTTCCTCATCATTTTACAACTTTTGTGAAAATTTTAAGGTTAGGTCATCTCAGGTCAGGTCACCATTACAGGTCAAGTGACCCGACCTCAAAAAAGTTTAAGATAGCATAAGTCGGAGCAGGGTGAACTTATCCGATTAAAACTCATATCACATAATGGCCCCACCGAGTTCTCTAAAATGTATTCCGGTATTTTTGATATCGATGACCTAAGGTCAGGTACTAGGCATGACCTCTCCATTGGAAATACATGGGAAAAATGGTTTTTACGGAATAACTCAGTAACGGATGGTGATAAAGCATTTATTTTAGATGCATTAGACTCGCTTGGGCTTTGCGGTTCTAATGATATGCATTTTGTATAATTTGACCCTGACCTGACCTCAGGTAAGGTCAAATCCTTGATTTGACCTAGCAAGGTCAAATTATATATCATTCGATTCGGCTTGCTAAGAGGAATCATATAGTTCAAGTCGTTTTGCTCTATCTTTACTTGTTCAGATTTAATGGCCGAAAAACTGAATTTACATGTTATCCCTATGACGGGCATGTTTTGACCTCTCGTGACCTTAAATGTGACCTGACAAAAAAATGGTTCAAATGTTTTCGATGGAGAAGTGGATGGGCAGCCCAACGCCGTTTACCGTTTTTCGCTACCTACCGTGGTTCTCGAGATCTTAGGGGGCGGGTACCCGCCCCCGTCAATGCGAATGTGGCTCAGACCCCGTCAATGCGCGTGTTAAGACTATCGTCGAGGCACTTGTTTTTCCATTGTGCGTTACTGTTTATCTATATACGGCTCGTGTGGAAAAGTCCAGATCCATCGGGTACAGAAAATTATCAACTTCGCAGCGCGTTGTGACCGGGCGCCGGCGTCATGATCATGTTTCGGATGCTGTTAAGCAGCTTGGCTGGCTCACCGCCGAACTTAATCCAATACCACACTGCTACCGCTGTGAACCGAACTGTGGTGACGGGACTACCCGCACACATTAGACAGACTTTTGGACTGCGGGGGAGTGAGGTGCACAGCCACGACACCCGCAATGCCAGCGCGTGGACTCTGCCGCCGATACGCTCTGAGGTCGGTCGCCGCCGTTTGTGTTACAGAGGCGTATCTATACTCAACCAAATAGGAATACGACCTGGTGCACCCCACTTTCGACAAGATCTGGAGCGGTGCTGACACGCCGTGGTGCTGAATAGGGACGAACGTGCGCTCGATTTCTGGTTGGCAAATGATGCGAAGTGTCGATCGATATTGAATGTTTATGGCCATGCATGTGTGTATTTTAGGTTGTGATCCCTTTTTTCTTTATTTACAGTTTGACGTGGACAAGTGAAAAGCCCTTTGAAGTGGATCTTGTTTGAATAAATCTGAATCTGAATCTGAGAATCTCGGACGCGAGGTAGAGGGTGGTTCTGCATTTCTTCTGCACATTCAGTGGACCCATGTTGACCGAAGACTTTCCCGACAAGAAGTCAAAATCTATAATCATAGCCTTTCATGATTAGAGAATCTCGGCAGTGAGGCTGGTATACGGGTGGTTTTTCCTACACATTCATTGCACCCATACGCTAAACAAGATATTTTCAGACAAAAAGGACAAATCTATGTTTTCCAAGGCTATTTCTGGTATCTCTGCTATCGTCAAACAATTGCTGAATTAATAAAATTACTCCTCACTGGCGGCTAGTATTGGCCAAATGCAGATCCTCACATTTATATCTTGTACGGTTTCGAACTTCTCAAAGCCATCAACATAAGCTGGTGGATACTGTGTAAGATCAGAACCATGCTCATTTCGAGCACCAGAAACCAACTTGCTCCTGCCGGGATTATCTTTGCCAACGTTTCCAACTGCATGCACTTGGTGTCATGCTTTAACCCTCGCCTCGGTGCGGGGTGTTTGAACATCCCCATTGGTTTTTTTGCGGCGGCACGAAAAAACGGCAGCGCGATGCACCGCCGTACTGAGTGTGAAAAGTATGAAAAGGTTCAATCTATCGAATTGAAACTTATACCACATCATGGGCCCACCGAGTGCTACAACATGGATTCCGTGATTTGCAATATCGATGACCTAAGGTCAGGTATGGGTCATGACCTCTCCAAAGGAAATGCATGAGGAAAACAGGAACAGGGCTGTATTTGTGCAGATAGAGCTGAGAATACCGTCATATTCTCCAAATCGTAGTATCTGGGCACCTTTTTAGGTTAACGCTGCAATTTTTGACCTGTGCTCGCTGAGAAGTCATTCAGATTTTCAGACTTGATTCAATAACTTTGCAGGAAATGACAATAAAGCTTTTATTTTGATACTATTACATGTATATTTTTATTGCAAGTCGATTGATGTGTATAATGACTATGCTAGATCAGACAGTGATCTTCACCTGACCACAGGTCAGGTTATTTTTGTGTTTTGACTTAGTATAGGTATTCATATTATACATCAATCGATTTGCCGTAACGAGAAGAAGCGAATGGTGCCAAAAATGATTCTAACTCAACTCAGACGCTAGAAGAAGAAACTCTTCTCTAGCATGCCACGTTCTTTGACCTGTCATGACCTCAATATTGATCTGAGTAAAAATCTGGGCTCTTTTTGCGCCAACCACCGCCTGTGGGGTGCAATCGGACCCCTAAGATCTCGGGAACTGGAAGTGACATCGAAAAAATTATAGAGGTGCTGGAAGTGCCTTGCCGTCTTCTACTCTCAAGCCCTAGTTTGAACCATATCGGTGGACTCGTGATGTCAAAGAGGGCCAAAATAGGTCAATTTTGGATCCAAATAGGAAACCATTTATGCCTCGAGAATCATTAGACTTAGAACAATGTCTAAGACATCAATGTGTTTGCCTGGACCCAATGATTCTGATTATATGCGGAATGGCCTTGAAAGGTCAAATCATGACATTGAACTGAGGTCGAAGTCTAATAATAACCTTTCACGGTAATGTTGCATATAATTCAAATCCTTGGTTCATGTTCGTCACTATAGTGCCAAATCTATTGATGTATCTTATCTCGTGCAAACATTATATACAAAAAAACATTAAAAACCTTGACTTTAGGTGAATTCGGTGTTGACCTGACCTCAAAATTGGTGCCAGAGCGCAAATTAGTCCTTTCAAGAACTTTCGAACGATGTTTAGAAACTTGGTCTAGCTTGTCTAGAAGCCATGTTACAACTGGTTTTGGCAGCCTCATTTTAGAAGACGATAATCACCTTACATGGGTTAGGAAACTATATCATAACTCGTTAGCCTGACCTGACCTGATGCCAATTTTTGGTCATAAGTTGTTAATTCATCGTCCTACAGGTGCGCAAAGTGATCGCGTCTCTCATTCAAATCGGCTCCGAACCATTCACGAAAAACCGACGGGGTTCGATTGGACTCCCAGGCGATGAGGGGTTAATTCTATCTAATAACTGATCAGATAATATCTTCGGAAGACATTTATATTATGCTCTAAGTTCTTTCCTACCTCAGATACGGCTGTCGGGTAAAGTACACCGTAGTCATAGTGCCAGCCGTGCCGACACTTGGTGGTCGGGTGGCCTGCTCCAAGCCTGCTTAGGTTGCCACTTGCCACGAGAAGCGTATAGTTGACATCGTAGGCTCGACAGCCGTCATACTCATCAGAGTCTTCGACGCGCGGCACGGAAAAGCGAAGCGTCTGGTGGGGATCGAACCGGAGTTTGTCTAGTTCAGGCTGTCGGCACCAGTGCTGCGGCTCGATCAGAAGCCAGACATGGCCGAAGTAGACGAAGCAGAGGAAGACAAACACCGGCTGAAGCAGCAGGAAAGTGCGCCACTTCTGCCAGCCGGTTCCTCCTGCCGTCTCCAGAAGGCGGTCAAACTCATCGTCCAGGTCACCTTCGCCTAGGCTGAGACGACTGGATCCTATTGCTGAATGCATTCTACCACATGAGATCCGAATACCTCTCGCTGCTCGTGATGTCACCAGGCAGATACGGCCAGTAAATTGATTCGAAACGTCACTGCTCTGTAATGCCTCCTTGGCTGCTCTGTTTTCTGTCTTGCCGTCTACCCTGTGCTGTCAGTGTCCACCACGCTTGACGTAAGCTCTGTTCTGCCGCAATATGCAGAGAGAGGGAGCTGGTGGTGATGCTGCAGCCCCGGAAGCCAACTGATCTCGCCTGGAGGCACGTTCGGTAGCAGGACGGTCCCGTCGCATGTCAACAATAACGATTTCCCGTCTGGTCGGCGTTCGCGGCTGATTGCAGCCTCTCCATCAATGGGTCGCCCTGGTGACCATGGTCCCCCGGGATATGACCCAGATTAGGTGCGTTGTTACCATCGCAGCAACCAGTCTGGCTCTGGGATAGCACGCCTGACTTCTAAGCTAAAAGTGTCGAGTTGAAATCTCGGGGCCCAGTGGGAGTGGTGAGGGCCCTTGCGCTTTCGTAGCATTGTCTCGGTAACCTTTAACACCCTCCATTTGCGGCCCGTTGGGGGCAGTGGGCACGGAAACATAATCCTCTTTGCTCTGAATTTCTCCGCTAAATGCAGGAAATCAGGGTTAGAGATCCGGTTTTGGCGGAAACCAGATGCTAGCAAGTAAAGGTGGTATCGCAGCCCTGATCCGGACAGCCAGCCGTCTTGGAACGTTATCCCCGCTGGTGAATTCACCTCCGAACCGTGAGCGATCTGGATAATGTAGGCAGGTAAGGTACTTCATTAGGGTAACCAGGGATATGCGTAAAGTTCTTCAGATATTTTATTTGTTAGGTATTTTTTCGGATATTGAAGGCTGTGCTGATCATGGTAGATGTTGTCTTTTCTTACGCAAACAAATTTACATGCGATTTCAGGTTGAGTTATACAAAACAACCCGCAAACAAGTCTTCATACGCGCATTAAGGGGGGTCTGAGCCACCTTCGCTTTGACAGGGGGCGGGCGGGTACCCGCCCCCTAAGATCTCAGGAAATCTAAGACTTAAGATCCCCTAAGATCTAAGATCTTTAAGGAACTCTAATACAGTTAAAAGAAACACTCTATCACCATCCACTACTAAGTTATTCAGTTAAAACCACTTTTCCCATGTATTTCCAAAAGAGAGGTCATAGCTCGTACCTGAACTAAGGTCATCGATATAAAAAATATCGGAACATAGCTTAAAGAACTCTTTGGCTCATTATGTGATATGAGTTTCAATCGGATAAGTTCACCCTGTTCTGACTTGTGCTATCTTAAACTTTTTTGGAGGTCAGGTCACTTGACCTGTGCTGGTGATTTGACTTGAGATGACCTAACCTTACAATTTTGACAAAAGTTGACAAAATGATTTGGAAAAAACCATGCGAAGTACGGCGGCCGTACGCACCACCGTTTTTATGCTGTCTGCAAAAGCTCGAGGGGGAGGGTAACCGCCCCCCGTCAATGCGAGTGTTAACCCGCCACCGCCTGGGCTCTTTTGGTGCACACCACCGCCTTGAAAGGGGGTCCAATCGGACTCCCTACAATTACGGAAACCGGAAGTGATACGGAAAAGAATGAAACGGCACTGGAAGTGCCTAACCGCGTTCTCTACTCTAGAGCCGAGTTTGAACTGATGGATCTAGCCGGTCGGTTTGGGGGAGGGGTAAGCCAAAGTGGAAAAATGTCACGCGTTGAAAATTTTTGCCACAACATAACTTGACGATAGGCTTTGGAACTACCGAAGGCAAAAAGAAAAGACCTTCCGGGGTGAAAGATATTGGAACCAGGTGCATATTTTTTGCTATCCAAGGTTCAATTTTACATTGAAGTTGCACTGAAGTTTGTGAGCCTCATTTCAGAAGAACAGAATCGCCTTACATGGGTTTAGAAATGACAACATAACTAGTTGACCTGACCTGATGTCAATTTCATTTCATAAGTTGTCTAACACATAGATTTGAATCATCTGAAGCTTCCGAGCCGATTCATTTGAATCGGCTCGGAAGCTTTCGCGGAGAAACCGAGGGCCCGATCAGACCCCCTCCCCCGTAGGCGGTGGTGAAGGGTTAACATAACAAGCATTTCGAGGTAGAGAGATGCATGCACAAGCCTTTCTGTAAAGTACAGATACTGAAAGAACTGTTGTTAATTGAACGCGTTATGGTGTTGAGAAATATCCGTCATTATATGGCGGCTGAGTGTTCTTTCATTCGTAGAAATACACAATTTTTCAATCTACAGGGTCAGCATTCGGCTCAATTGATTCACTTTCTATACATAGCGCTTTGCTTATGGCTACACCCACGCTATAGCTGCCACTATATGCCCTTAGGCGTCGCTCGGGGGTTCTGACATTCACTTGACAGGCCGAGCTCGGTGGGTCCGATGTGACAGTTCCGCTAACACTGACGGACTCACGCCTCCATCAAATGAAATGACACCGGGACGCAGGTCTCTGCAACGAGCCACACTGCGCAGTGGTGCCCAAAATGGCTCCATCAACACTGCTCCTCTTAGCCAGCGTTCTGGTCGTGGCGTCGGCGGCAACCCCGAACAAGCCGGGTTCGATCAGCGGCGGCAACTGCAAGCCCGGTACAATCGTGAGAGTGGGCTGCAGGAGCTGTGTCTGCGGCAAAAATGGCATCCCCATAGGCTGCACACAGAGGGCTTGTCCCGAGTGTAGGCCGGGTCAAACAAAGCAGGAACGCTGCCGAAACTGCATCTGCAAGCGCGGTTTCTGGCACTGTACCGACAAGCCATGTCCTATCCAAGTTTGTCGGAATGGGGAAAAAACATTCGACGGCTGCAACACCTGTTCGTGCCTGAACGGACTTTGGGTGTGCACGACGAGGTACTGTCCCCGGACAATGCAGTGCACTGAGTCCGGATAGGACACAGCAGCAGCAGAAGCAATCGCCGTCCCACTAAGACCTTGTGAAGCGGTGCCGCACCTGGCGACGTCAACGTCTGCGATCAGATGATGTTTTGTGTTTGGGCTATGCTGTTTGTTGGGGAGCTTTTGAACGTGCAGCTGAAATAAAACTGGTGAAAGAGCTGAAACATATCGCTTACACTGGATTGAGATGACGTGTCACTGCCTCGAGGCAGGCAGTATCTAGCGGCAGCCAAGTCGGTCCGAAATATGAAGCATTCTGAGTAAATGCAGCTCAACATATCAAACTACATGCATATACAGCATAGCCGTTTGGGAGTATTTATTTTATACGTGGGTGGTTTTCTTTTGGTCCCATTTGCTGTTATCGCTTCATGCGTTCTCATCATTTAGCCTTACCTTCTGCTCTTTCGCTTCATATGTGTGTTTAATTTACTCTGTCAGTCCTAATAGAAAATTTTGAGGGCTAATATCTGTATTTGGAAGCCATACAACTTTTTGATCTTATCATCTTCTCCTTTGGAGTCGAATTTTGACCATATCCGTTGACCCGTGACATCACAGCGGGTCAAAACGGGTCAAATCCAGACCCATCCAGAAAACCCATTATAGGGGAGAGGTTTTGTTTTAAGCTTCAGTAAACATTTATTTGTCCCTGCGCTTAAACATACTAGGATCCGTGCATATTCCTAGGAGCAGTAGCGTTTACCGTAGAATGCTGCAAAAGCCGGTATTACCCCAACAGGCGGGGTAATACGGGTTTTATGAAAGTAGTTTATCATATGCAAGAACGTTTTGACAAAAACCTTACCACGTTGAGCAAAAATGAGTTATGAAACACTTTTGCAATGCATTGTTTCAATTTATTTATTTATTTATTCATCGTTGATGAGCAACAGGTAAACCCCAATTACAGCTCAAGTCACGTTGGTAAAACACACATATTTACAAAACACAATAAAAGAGATGATGTAAATAAGCGCTTAAATGGGCTCATGTAACCCTTAGTGGGCGACCAATATCACAGCATGCATGAGCTTAAAATATGCGATGAGGTGGACATGGCATACACGAACGACTAAAATGTATTGTATGCCAATAATCAACGGCCATGGTCTAGATGTAAATTAAAAATTTGGATAAACACATTGATAAATACATGATGAGATGATGAACAGGGCAATGGTACACGGTAAAAAACATGATAAAACATAAAAACAAAACACGCATGAATCACTAAGGCATCTGTTTAACATACGTGCGTACCTGAGATCTGAACTAGCCAAAAGTGGATCTAAAAGGGTCTGCGCGTTGGCAGGCAGTGAGAAAAGAGTTCACTGCAGAGGCAGCACGACAGAACAGTCCAGATCTTATCGTTTCCACCCTGGCATAAGGTACGTGTAGGAAAGTTCTATTTCCCACTCTCGTGTTTCGCGCAAGGACATGGAGTGGGAAGCTCCCGAGCAGGAGGGCAGAGTCCACATTGCCAGTGAGAATTTTGTGAGCGAGAAGAACATCGTATTGATATCTTCTATTTGCAAGACTAGTGATTTTGAACAATTTCAGAAGGTCTGTGTATGCCAAAGATGTTGAGGGAGCGCGGGCCGTAGCAGCGAGCCAAATAAGAAATTTATGCTGAATTGTTTCGAGTCTGTCGAGATGTGTCCTGGCAGCTCCCCCCCAGATGACGCAACCGAATTCTAAAACGGACCTGATGTTGCCGAAATATGCTGCCAGAAGAGGTTCCGGTTTCAGTCCTCCCACTGCATGGTTCGACTGGAGAGTCCTGATCATCACGGCCAATGCTCTGTTCGCCTTGCTAATAGTCGTGTCAATGTGTTCGCTGAAAGTTAATTTTGTATCAAGCCACACGCCGAGATCGCGAATTTTGGTAACGTTTTCTAAAGCAGTACTTTGAATTTTGTACGTGGCTTGGATCGGTTTTCGCTTCAGGGTAATCTTAAATGATTTGCATTTATCAGGATTCAGCTTCAACTTCCAATCGTTGGACCATTTAGCTAAAGACGTGAGGTCGGCCTGGAGCAGTTCTGTGTCCTGGACAGAGACTATTTTGTGGTAAATTTTGACATCGTCGGCAAAGAGAAAACAATTTGTTTTGATTTTGTCCGAAAGATCGTTCACAAACAGAGCAAAGAGCAATGGTGACAGAATACTGCCCTCAGGCGTTCCAGAGCGTACTGGAGTCCAGTCTGAACATTTTCCGTTCACGATGACGCGTTGTTTTCGATCAGTCAAATATGAGGAAAGCCAGTTCAGGGCGTCACCGGTAATTTGGTATGAATTTCTGAGTTTATAGACCAGAAGTTTGTGGTTTACGGACTGGAACGCCGCAGAGTAGTCGGTGTATATGACGTCGGTTTGGATGCCAGAAGCGATTAATTCCCACGCCGTTTTTAGAAGGCAAGCTAAATTTGTGTCACAAAAGCGACGTGGGAGAAAGCCGTGCTGTTTGTCGGTCAGGACAGGTCGAACATGAAGAAGTAATGCGTCACATACACACCTCTCCAGCAACTTACCAAACAGCGGGAGCAATGAAACCGCACGATAATTTGAAGGACATTTTTGGAACCTTTTTGTGTATCGGGACAATGTTGGCCTCAGCCCACCTGCTCGGGAACACACCCTGACAGACTGACTGGTCAAAGAGTATGCGTAATGGGACTACCAACCGTTCTGAGCATTCTTTGATGACGCGGGCGCTGATGTTGTCGGGGCCGCATGCCTTGTGTTTCTGCAGGTCACGGAGAGCAGCTCGTACACCAGCCTCTGAGATCACAAAACGATTTAGGTGTGGGATACTGTAGGCGGGGGTGAACGGGTATGCCTCTACCTCTGGTGCTGTGAATTTGCTAGCAAAGGTTCGGTTGAGTAAATTTGCCTTCGCAGTGTCGTCACTCACTTCACGGTCACCGTCCAATAGTACGGGCAGATGGCCTTTCGATCCTTTGACAACTTTTAAAAACGACCAGAAGCGTTTCGGATCCGACTTAAAATCACCGATCAGTCCTTTGATGTACTTGAAATATTTCAAACACGCTAATTCTTTGAAATTTCGGCGTTTTTCACGAAAATTGCGAAGTGTGTCAGGGTTTTTGTTGCGTTTTGTACGATTGAAGGCCGCTTCTTTTTCACGCAGGGAATGTCTTGCCTCGGCATCAAACCAGGGTGGAAATTGGCGACGCAATACGACTGTCGGTACATGGTCGCGGATAGCGGCCTCGAGAATCGAGTAAAACGTGTCAATAGCATCTTCCATACTCATCTCTGACATGACATTCCACGGAACAAGCTCTAAGGACCTACGCAGGTCATCAAAATCGGCTCTTCTGTAATTTAAGGCGGTTTCACGATTGGTCAGAGGTGGTCGTTGTGACGAAACCATAAGATCACAAGATCAATCAAATAGTCGAGAGAAAATTATTATGCTGAATTTCCATAAAATCATAACTTTTTATTGCAATCTAACAATCAATCATTGAAAGTTCCACAGACGGTTTGCAGCACTCTCAGGCTGATTCCTTTCAACCATGCAAAAACACAGCAATAAAGATTATAATTTGTGTGGTGATGTAGTATTTCAATCAGTGCCCGCCTTGCCCCATGTTAATATGTTAGAAAATGTCATTCTTTGGGGTCACCGTGCTGGGGTAATAAAAAACTTAAATTATGTAATGTATGTTAACGCTCTCCCGAGACAGGTGTTGCATATTTGGCTTTCCAAATAGGATCAGACACTGCCAGAATGTTACACTCAAAACTGCTAACAATGGTAGGGTGAACCACTAATTTCGTTTTTCTAAAATTTTGACCAAACAATAAAGGTTAGAACTTTGTGTTTTGGGCTCATGATAGGAAATTCCAATATGCATTAATGCAAGTAATAGGACATTTATACCATAACTGGTCTGGCCCACAGAGCCTGTGCCCGTCTTACCTACCATGCCCTTATTACCACCCTCTCCCTTACCTGGGGTATCATTAGACCTAGAACAAAACAATAGAAACAATTGTGTTCGTTTTAAACAAATAAATCAAACTGCAGAAGTTATGACCTTTTGAGGCCACATAATGACCTTGACTTTAGGTAAATGTCAAATGACGACCTTTCAAGGTCATGTTTCATAGCATGTGAATCATTGAGTCATGCTCAATACTATGATACAATATTCAAGACTGTATCTTGTTTTGTTCAAAAGTTAAGACACAAACAAATTCGAAAATGGTGACATTTGATGACCTCTGGTGACATTGGTATTGACCTGACCTCAAATGGATAACAACGCGCAAATTTTACGTTGCAGGGGCTTTCGAATTATCTTTAGAGAATTGATTTAGCTCTTCATGAACCCAATGTTTTGTCAGCCTCATTTTAGAACAACAGAATCGCCTTACATGGATTTAGAAATGACATCATAACTCATTGACCTTGCCCGACCTGATGCCATTTTTTGGTCATAAGTTGTCAAATTGATCACCCTGGAGCCCTGAAAAGCGACGCGCTTCGCATTGAATTTGCTCAAATAATTCCGAAAAGCCGAGGGCGGGGTTCAATCGGACGCCAGTGAAGTGGACACGCTTTCCCCGAGTGGCGTGCAGAGGTCGGGAGAGGTGGCTATGTGTCGTCAATGAAATTTCAAATCAAACCTCTGTAACCAAAAAATACTGAGTTTTGGCACCAAAACGAGATTATTTACCAGAACCACTGATTCCTTTTAAATATCAATTAGCGTATAGACAGGCTGAGCGTCACCTTTTCATACTGAGGTGTGCATAACTTGTTTATTTTGTTACCGACCTGATCTACTTTTGTCACCAGCATTGTAGGTGAGTTGGAAATTTTTACCTCTGGTGTCGTGTACATGCCACCTTCGCCCCAGTGGGGGTAAAACAGACCCCCACTATCTAAAAAAAACTAAGAGGACTGGAAAGAAGCAGAAAAACAATCGAAAGCTCGTCGTAAATGCAATCGAAGTTACTTCAGTAATTTTTGGAGGTAGATCGCTTACTTTTGCAGTATTAGGTGAGAAGCATTCTTGCAGTTCTAATTATATGAATCTTGACCTAAGTTGACCTAAGTAACCTGATTTCAGGTCAAGTAAAATCCTAGATTTGACCTAGCAATGTCTTATCATACCATTTGATTCGGATTGCTGCGAATGGTATAGCCTGCTTTACTATATCTCTAACAGTTCAGATGAATTGGCTAAAAAGCCTTCATTTAGGGGTTACATGTTATCCCTATGGCAACATGCATTGCGTCTAGTGCAAAATATGCATCCAGCGACCTTAACCATCGCCCCACCGGGCCATCGATCCCCTAGCTTTTTTAGAATAGCAGAAAAATGCTAAGAAGCAGCAACGGGTTGAGGAGTCTACGTTTCACCCCATCATTTACCATCCCCGATTTTTTCTCCAGACCGTACTAGGTCAGGTTACCAGGCGAGGTCAAACAAGGTCACCTCACTTCAAACTTTTGAGCTCGAAAGCCGTCTTATCATTTAAAAATCGCAGCAAATTTCAAATGCTCAGCTTTTTCAGAAAACAATCTCTGATAACTCTCTCACGGATTCTAGGGCAATTTTTTGACTCTTGCTAATCTAAAGTCATCACAGGTCACCAGGGGTCCAAGACAGCATTTTGACGATTAAAGTTGACCTAATCCAACTAAAGCGCTGAATTAAACGTCATCATGTTTGTCATGCCACTGACTTTTATTCGATATATCTACGTCAAGAACCCTTTATGACCTTCTGTAACCTCAGACCATGCTAGGTCAAAAGGTGGCCTCTGGAGGTCAAGTCACTGACGAGAGATCATTATGTTCCGCCTAGTAGAGAAAGCCCTTCCATTTTCCTATTAAGTATACTTTACTAGACCTCCATAGCTTCGATGGCATGAGAGCATGAGGTCCAAGTTTCTCAGACATTCATCGTTTTAGTGGAAATAGCCTATCGTGACCCAACTTGAACTCTGGAGGTAGCACCATTGACCTCAGCGTTAAAAAATCAGAATTAAACCCAGACACACGAGCTTTCCAACGTACTTGGCAAGTATGCGCAAGCCCCAATATTTTTGGAGTTAGAGGGGTCATCAATGACCCTGGTGGGACGAAGGTGGCGCCGGACCCCCTGTGGGGAGTTGGTTAAATGTGACCTGACAAAAAAATGATTTAATTGTTTAGATTCCGAATTGCCCTGACAGTATGGCATGTGCCTGAAAATTTGGCCATTTTCTGTTAAATTGCTCCAATTGGTTATTATTTTTTCAAAATTCAAAAAATTGATACTTTTTTCTCGTGTTCCAAAGCTAGAGCACTGGCGCCTTAACACGCACCCCGCTGGGGGGCGAAATTCGCCCCCCTCCTGGGTTTCCCCAGATGGCTCAAAAACGAAGAAATGCAGAGCAACGAAACTTACAGTACCTTATCCCTTATCAATTTCATACATCTGACGTGACCAAATTTTGGAATTAAGGTCATGCCAGGTCAAGGAGCTATTCAAAGTCAAGTGACCCGACCTCAAAACCTAAAATCACGAGTTTGAAGTGGCGCCCAGCGAACATCAGCGAACCGATCAGTTTGGAACTTCCACGATGTGATGAGGTCATTAGGGTCTACAAATCTGCTATCTCTGAATTTTGATATTATTGACCTAAGGTGGAGTCAATTTTTTTATCACCCATTATAAGTCTATGGGGAAAATATAATGGGCTCGTTTACAGTAAATACTGGATAGATAAAGCTGAAAATCCTCAAACCGCTTATTCCTACCACGATCTTGAAGATAAATTTGAGTTTTTGAGCATCTGACCTCTCAAAGGTCATGTCAGGTCACGTCAACATAGAGTGACTGTTTTGCATAGAGTTTTGTTTTGCGAACTTCAAATTGAATTGAGATAAAGCTCTCATTTTGCTTGCATTGTACTTATATTGTCACAGGGAGACGATTGATATGCAACATGACCATACCAGATCACTATGTGGCCCTGACCTAGTTCGAGGTCAGGTCATTTTCACTATTTGACCTAGTAAGGTCATATTATACATCATTCGATTCGCCGCGATGAGAAGAATCCAATTATGCATAAGGATTTTCTCTAGCTTCCCTGTGAGCAGATCTAGAGAGAGAAACGTACTGCACATCTAGAGAGCGAAACGTACTGCACATCTAGAGAGAGAGAAACGTACTGCACATCTAGAGAGAGAGAAACGTACTGCACATCTAGAGAGAGAAACGTACTGCACATCTAGAGAGAGAAACGTACTGCACATCTAGAGAGAGAAACGTACTGCACATCTAGAGAGAGAAACGTACTGCACATCTAGAGAGAGAAACGTACTGCACATCTAGAGAGAGAAACGTACTGCACATCTAGAGAGAGAGAGAAACGTACTGCACATCTAGAGAGAGAGAAACGTACTGCACATCTAGAGAGAGAAACGTACTGCACATCTAGAGAGAGAAACGTACTGCACATCTAGAGAGAGAAACGTACTGCACATCTAGAGAGAGAAACGTACTGCACATCTAGGGAGAGAAACGTACTGCACATCTAGAGAGAGAAACGTACTGCACATCTAGAGAGAGAAACCCTCTGTTGTAAGCCTATGGAACCTTCTTCGACCTATGCTGACCTTAATATCGACCTGGCATAAAAATTATTCGTATAAAATGTATTTGTCTTGTCAAGAGCTTTCGAACGTAACCCGCAATTTTCCTTTAGCTTTCGTGGGGAATGACATACGGAGGGAGGCGAAAAACGCCCTCCCCAGCGGGGCGCGTCATGCCAGGGACCCCAGCGGGGCGCGTGTTAACACCCATAGTGGAGAGGAGTCTGGCATTAACGTGCACTGGAGGGGGCCTGGTAGGCCCCTAAGATCTCGTAAACTAAGAGGTGTAGAAAAACGTCGGTTGGTGTGTGGGTAAGGACTACGGTGATCTATATCATCACCAATTTTTATTGACCTAGGCTAGTATCTTCAAGGTCAAACGAAGTCATAGGTGTCGAACCTTGACCACGACGCCGGGGACCTATTGGGAAACACCGTGATTATTCCGAAAAGACGGGAATAAGCTACAAAAATAATCGATGAAAGGTCACAAATAGTCTTTCCTACAATTTTTAGATCAAGTTAATTCAATGTCATTAGCCTATGAGGTCACAATATGGTATGCTACATATAGTGTACACTATAACTAGCACTATGTCAACTGTTTGGCAGAAAATGAGGATTGACCTTTACCCATGAAATTAGACCTTGGCCTTTGACCTTGAATTTTGGATTAACCCTTGCCCCGGTGGCGGGTATGAGCCGGCTTCGCCCTGGTGGGGGGGGCTAAAAAGACCCCCACAGTCTCGAAAAAATAAGAGCCAGAAAAAAGTGCAAAATGGCAGTCGCAAGCTCTTCAAAAATGATATGGAAAATACTTAGGGTTTTTTTCTCGTCAGGTCAATATCAAGGTCACCAGAAGTCAAAATAGGTCAAAATCACTAAAATGAGCTATACTAGGAAAACCTCTTGTATTTCCGAAACTATAATTGCTAGAAACTTTTTTAACATCATTCGAAAGCTCTTGAGCTGTTGTTTCATTTAGTGGCAATTATGTTCAGCTCAGGTGAAAGCCTAGGGAGCTGCAGGTTACTGAATATTGGGAATGTTCTTGGGAATGTCCATAGCCACCCATGCATAAGGGCGTCTCTTTTTTGCTAATAACTTCCAAACTAAGCAAGATGCAGCCATAGTTGATGCACAATTTCAATCTTCTCGTCAATACGAATCGAATGATATATAATATTGCTATGCTACTAGGGCAAATAAAAAATTGACCTGACACAGGTCGACGGTCTGACCCAACTTGACCTGGTATAGTCATTATGTATATCATTTGACTTGCAGTGATTATAAAAACACTTTGGTGACAAAATAAAATTTATATCTTTGTTTATTCAAAATTTATAGAGTAAAACACCAAAAATGCTGATTTGACATAAGGTCACAAGTAAAAAAATTTGGCATCAACTTCAGAAATGGGCTAAGAGCAGGTCGTAACCGATGTTTGAAGTTGGTTCCATCCATACTTACTGAGAAAAGATCATTTCGTGATTTTCCCCATAAATTTGCAATGTGGAGGTCATGCTCTGCACATGACCTTAGGTCACCAATATAAAAAAATCCAGGAACATTTGTTGTAGCTCCTGTTGGGCCCAATATGTGGTATGAGTTTCAACTTGATCAATGATTAATTAAGAAGGGGTCTAAAAATACCCACCCGGGCGAAGGTTTACACGAGCATTGCGGGGGTGGGTACCCGCCCCCTCGGAGTTTTCGGAAATAGCATAAAAACAGCGGCACCTAGCACCGCTGTACTTAGCATACCTTTTCTCTCATCATTCTTACAACTTTTTCCCAAATTTTTAAGGTCAGGTCATCTCAGGTCAGGTCACCAGCACAGGTCAAGTGACCTGACCTAAAAAAAGTTTAAGATAACATAAGTCGGAACAGGGTGAACTTATCGGATTGAAACATATATCACGTAATGGGCCTACCGAGATCTCTAAAATATGTTGCGGTATTTTAGATATCGATGACCTAAGGTTAGGTATGAGTCATGACCTCTCTATTAGAAATGCATGGGGAAAATGGTTTTAAGTGAATAACTTAGTAATGGATAGTGATAGAGCGCTAAATTTGACTGCATTCGATTTAACTTGTCTTTGCAGTTCTAATGATATGCATTTTATATAATTTGACCTTAACCTGGCCTCAGGTCAGGTCAAATATTTGAGTTGACCTAGCAAGGTCATATTATACATTGTTTGATTCGGCTTGCTGCGAGAATTCATATAGTTCAAATCGTTTTGCTCTATCTGTATTTGTTGAGACGTAATGACCGAAAACCTTAATTTACATGTTATTCCTTTTACGGCATGTTTTGACCTCTAGTGACCTTAAACGTGACCTGACAAAAAATTGTTCAAATATTTTCGATTTAGAATTGGATGGGCTGCCCCACGCCGTTTACCGTTTTTCGTTACCTAGCGTGGTTCTCGAGATCTTAGGAGGAGCGGGTACCCCCCCCGTCAAAGCAAAGGCATGGCTCAGACGCCCGTCAATGCGCGTGTTAAGTTACCCTAACTATGACGTCTTTGCATAATAAACTTCAGACCGGGTAACACCATTTGACCGTTCAAAGCACTGGGGTCAATTAACTCTCGCCCCACCAGGGGCCATCGATGCCCCCTAAGGTTTTTCGGGATAGCAGAAAAACGACGAAGTGTAGCACTGCGGTTGAGGGCTCTATCCCTCACTCCATCATTTCCTCACCATGCCTGAAATTGTACTACCCGGGGTCACACAAGTTCAGGTCCCCAGACGAGGTAAAAAAGGGTCACCTCACTTCAACTTTTGAGCTCTACCATAGCTACATTTCTAAGCGAATGGATCTGTAACTTTCGACATTTTATGTCCCCTCCAGGGTGTAAAAATATACTTCCTTGATTTTTCGATTTGGTGACCTGAGATCAGGTCACGGGGTGACCTCTCCCATTGGACAGCATGGGGAAAGCTCTTTTATGATCAAAGGCTAAAAAATGATTGCAAATGCTCAGATTGCTTAGAAACGCGTTGTTGGACACCCTTTCAGGGATCCCAGGGGTGCTATTTTCCCTTTGACCTATCCTTTGATGACCTTTGATATACTATAGGTCATCACAGGATATCAGGTGTCAAAACAGTATTTTGAGGATAACTTTTGACCTAATCAAGCTAGAGCGCTGAAATAAACGTCATCGTGTATGTCTCGTCACTGGCTTTCGTTTAATATATGGAAAGGTTACGTTCTGACCTTTCGTGACCTTAGGTCATATTAGGTCACGAGGTGACCTCTGGAGGTCAAACCAATGGCGGGAGGTCATTATGTTCCACATAGCGGAAAAAGCTCTGGCGTTTTCCCATCAAATTTACTTTACCAGATTGCAATAGCTCTCACAGCATGAGAGCTTTTGGTATATTTTAGTGGAAATAGCCTATCGTGACCTAACTTGACCTCTGGAGGTCAAACCATTGACTTGACACGCGCATTGACGGGGGGTGGGTACCGCCCTCGGGTTTTTTCGGAGACAGCAGAAAAAAGGCGGCGCGTAGCGCCGCCGTACTTGGCATCCCTTTTCCCTCACCATTTTTACAACTTCTGTGAAAATTTTAAGGTTAGGTCATCTCAGGTCAGGTCACCAGTACAGGTCAAGTGACCCGACCTAAAAAAAGTTTAAGATAGCATAAGTCGGAGCAGGGTGAACTTATCCGATTGAAACTCATAGACCATAATGGCCCCACCGAGTTCTCTAAAGTTTGCTCTGGTATTTTTTATATCGATGACCTGAGGTCAGGTACGTGACCTGAGTACCTTGACCTCTCGTGACCTGAGTTAAAATGTCAGGTATCTCTTCATTAGTAATAGATGGGAAATATGGTTTTTACTGAATAACTCAGTAACAGATGGTGATAGAGCGTTTATTTTAGCTGCATTAGACTCGCCTTGACTTTTCGGTTCTAATGATATGCATTTTATATAATTTGGCCCTGACCTAACCTCAGGTCAGGCAAATCCTTGATTTGACCTAGCAAAGTCAAATTATATATCATTCGATTTGGCTTACTGAGAGGATTCATATAGTTCAAGTCGTTTTGCTCTATCTTTACTTGTTCGGATGTAATGGCCGAAAACTTAATATACGTTATCCCTATTACGGCACATTTTGACCTCACGTGACCTTAAATGTGACCTGACAAAAAATGATTCAAATGTTTTCGATGGAGAAGTGGATGGGGAACCCAACGCCGTTTACCGTTTTTCGCTACCTACCGTGGTTCTCGAGATCTTAGGGGGCGGGTACCCGCCCTCCCGTCAATGCGAAGGTGGCTCAGACCCCTGTCAATGCGCGTGTTAAGCGCTTAACCCGCGCCCCACCGGGGGTCCGGCGCCACCTTCGCCCCCACCAAGGGGGCCATCGATGGCCCCCCTCTAACTCCGAAAATATGGGCGTTAGCGCAAATCTGCAAAGTGCAATAGAAAGCTCGCGTGAATTCAGTAAGAAATTACTTCGCATGTTTTAGTGCTCAGGTCAATGGTTTGACCTCCAGAGGTCAAATTAGGTCAAGATCGGCTATTTTCACTCAAATATGCAATGATTAAGCAAACTGGGCATAACTCTTATGTCATTAGAGCTATTGAGTCCTGGTAAAGTACATTTGATAGCAAATTTCCAGTACTTTTTCCGCTATGTGGAACGTAAAGACCTCCCGCCAGTGGTTTGACCGCCAGAGGTCACCTCGTGACCCTAATATGACCTGAGGTCACGAAAGGTCAAAAGTGACCTTGCCGTATATCAAATGAAAGCCAGTGACACGACAAACACGATGGTGTTTGTTTCACCGCTCTAGCTCAATTAGGTCAAAAGTTATTGTCAAAATACTGTTTTTGGCCTCTGGTGACCTTGGATGACCTTGGAAAAGTCAAAGGGCAAATATGACCCCTGGGATTCGTGAAAGGGTGTCCAAAAACGTTGGTCTGAGCAGTCTGAGTATTTGCAATCATTTTTGTGGCTTTTATATCATGAAATAGCTTTTCCCCATGCTTTTCCAATGGGAGAGGTCGCCTCGTGACCTGACCTCAGGGCACGAAATCGAAAAATCCCGGATATACACCTTGTAGACCCTGGAGGGGTCATGAAGTGTAGGAAGTTTCAAATCGATCGACTTTGAAATGTAGCTCGTACAGAGCTCTAAAGGTGAAGTGAGGTGACCTTGGTTGACCTCGTCTGGTGACCTGACCTTGGGTGACCCGGGGTAAAAAATTTCAGGGATGATGGGAAAATGATGCAGTGAGAGGTAGAGCCCTCAACCGCGGTGCTGCGCCTCGTCGTTTTTCTGCTATCCCGGAAAAACCTTAGGGGGGCCATCGATGGCCCCCGGTGGGGCGAGGGTTAAACGTAAACGTAATGTCGTACGGAATTCACACGAGCTTTCTAATGCACTTTAAAAATTTGCGCTAACCGCCATGTTTTTCGGAGAAAAGGGGCCATCGATGTCCCCCGGTTGGGCGAAGGTGGCGCCGTACCCCGGTTGGGCCCAGGTTAGAATAGACTAAACCTACTTTCACTTTTGCCACTTCGAATATTTTTGAAGCTGTGGTTACTTGACCTGATTTGATGACCTGATTTTGTCGACCTAATATAACCTGGACGTGACATTTTCAGGAAATGCGCAAACAAACAATGAAAAGCTGTCAAAGTAGGGCAATGCTGCGCGCCAACGTTTTCAGGTCGTCCTGGAAGTACGGGAGTAAAGAATATACCCCAACGGCAAGGGTTAGGAGGCCCAGTCTGGTATGAAATTTCAAGATTGACCACAGACAAGGGCATGCTAACGGAATTTTACTGGGAGGAGGGATGTGGATTCCGGACTGGCGATGACCGGGGGAGTGGGAGGTAAGGAAGTTTTTGGCTGCATATGAAACACTATGACGATGATGCCACAACATATTTCTAAGTAGACATTCGAGCAGGTAAAAGGGAGAAAATGTAACAAACTAAGTTGAGGGTCAAAATTTTTGGGAGCACGTCCCCCTATTCACGAGTAGGAAACACGTCCTTCCCTTACCCATTTTTCAACGCTCATGGCCACAGCTAGCACATGGGAGGCACCACTTCACGCGGCCCGTGTCCATAGTGGGTCTCCTCAAGGCTCTCAGTGGGCGACCACCCCAGCCACCTCCCTCCTAGGCTACACCATCTGGCTGGGATCAGGTTGGGTCTGGTCTTGCCAGGTCCCCCAGGTCGAGGCTTGCTGGCGCCGGAACTAATAATGTAGAAAAAGTAAACCCCAAGGCATGGGCTCCGAAAGCGGGGGTACGGGGTGACGTGTCCCCCTGTTGGCCAACCAGGGGGACGTCCACCCAAAATTTTTGGGTCAATGGTCATTAATGCTGTCAGTTACCGAATATGCTCAAAATTCGCCTCCCCAGTCAGAACCAGCCCGGGTCTGTCCCCCCTGCGAAAATTCCGCGGCGGCGCCCCTGCTCCAAGGCCCTAAAAGATGGAGGTGGAAAGCCCTAAAAGGTAGAACCTTTACTTTGTACCTCTAAAAGCTTTCCTCTGGCTGAGTATTCCTCTGCCGAAGAAATAAAATTGTGAGGGACTCTAGAGATCTATCTGGCATTCTGACAGAAATTTCAGCGCCTTGATTTTCATTTCCAGTACATATTATGAGGGAGGAGGGAAGTGTGTGGGAGGGGGACGACCGATGTACCGTAATGTTATTATTAAAATTAGTATGTAGTCTAATATTTGAATAAATTTTTTGTGTACGTAGGTACTACTAAGCGTGTATATGTTATGTGCGGCAGATATATTGTGTTGTAAATTTACATTTATATAACATTTGTAGGTTTTAAAGATGGTGCGTTCAACCAGTCTGCAGAACGTGGCAGGCGACTCGACGAGGCGCTTGGGGCAGCCAAAGCCTGCCCCAATTGGGGCAGAAATTTGGATGCTGGGGCAGACTCCTCCAATAGGAGGGTATTTTTACTGATACATTTTTATCTACTCCATTTTAAACGAAACACCCAGAAATGAAATAAAACTGTGCATCCAACTCCACGACGACAACGCACTCACCACCCCCCACTCACAGCAGCAGCTATCTTGCATTCATGATGCACGACTTCAAGAATACTTTTATTCAAAGGTATATTTACAAGCGAAGTCTTTTCCCCTACAGACGTCATTTGCCTCTGCTTTCAGGCTGTATAATCTAAACTTTACAAAATTTTTCAATTGATAACTAAATTTGAAAAAGAATAATTTTTCTAAAGCTAAAGCATTTCCCCAATTTTCCCAAATTTTCATGAAAGCATAACAAAATTCCTTCTTTCTCTGACTTTCCTTTCTTTCTCTGGCATTCCTTCTCTGACCTTCGTCCTGAGAACACCTCTCTGGAGAGCTCCAGCCCTGGCATCGCCGATATCCACCAGCTGATAATCTTTCCCGCCCAATTCCTGGCGCGATTGTTCAAACGTCTAGCATAGAGGAAGGTTGAGCAAGGTCCTATACACAGTCAAGATGTGTATATAGGAAGACATTAAACTAAGAAGCATATTATATCCACGCCGGCACACAGTTGACATTCACATACACTTGGACTACCAGATACAGTACTAACAAAGTACACATACACATTTGGCTCCGAAATACCGTTGAGTAGGTTACAAGGATTACAAAATGCCGTGCCAACGGTCACCGACACCAACTTCAAACATAAACCATGCTTTTCGACATCGACTCATGCCCATATGGTCTCCCACAACACTGAACACAGCACGGAAACCACTGCCACGATCCGTGCCACTGCCTCAAATGCGGCGGATGAAGGTGCGCCGCTGGACCACACTGTTATTGAATCCCAGGCTTCTGTCAGTGGAGTTGGTGGGTCCGGTGGAGACGGAGATTGGATATTAGTTGGCAAAGGTGGCAAGCGGGGAGGTAAGGACAAAGGAAACATAAAAGGATCAGTGGACATCCAGTCCTTAGAAAACACCAATGACCCGGGTGTGCAGCCGGGCAGAAGCATGGCAACACAGCTGACGTTGGGAAAGAAAGTAGGGGTAAACCTAATCTGAGGGTGGAAATAGGGGAGTTTTCCACTGCCCAGGACCTTGGGGAATCTCATAGGAATGTTTGCTCTCCGCTTACACCGGTTGGTTTGGTCTCTCGAGAGGTACTCAAGTTTGATGGATACTCACAGTCTGAATCCATGCCACAGAGTCAGGTCACCACAGAGAAACAGATGGAGCAGTACCTGCAAACCTGCAGAGGTGGGCTCAACAAATTCTGTGATGTGGTTGTTCAGGACGGGGAGGACATATTGCAGTGTAACAAGTGCATGCTTTCCAACAAAAACAGTGGGGATAGCGATCTACCCTCGGTGTGTAAAGGAGGGCCTGGCTAAAACCTCTGTGGCCTAGAAGTCAAGGAGGGACAGCTTGGGGTTCAGTGTGACATCTGCACAGGCTGGTTTCACACTCACTGTCAGGGAGTCTCAAAGCCTGCCTACAATGCCCTCTCTAAGCATGAGAGCATTGCTTTCATATGCAGTCACTGCAAGACTCTCACTTTGAAGCATCTCTGTTCCTCCAACTCAGTCTCTGAAGTTTCCACTTCAACAGAACCACAATCAAACTCAGTGTCCTGCAATGCCTCCACCCAAACTGAGGCCTGTAG
The DNA here is from genome assembly GCA_034440635.1 of Lepas anatifera. Classification (NCBI taxonomy): domain Eukaryota; kingdom Metazoa; phylum Arthropoda; class Thecostraca; family Lepadidae; genus Lepas; species Lepas anatifera. Next base: position 1,483,108 of record JAOTON010001665.1, read on the forward strand.
TCAGGATCCTCAGGAACTTATCCATCCCAAATTCTCTGTGACACCTCAGGGTTCCATGGGTGCTCTTGAGAAGAAGGTAGACAATCTGAGTTCTTCTTTTTAGAGAGGGTGTTGATCAGCTCAACAAAGCCCTTCAGCACCACATGAATCTTGTCGCCAGCTCCATGAGGGAACAGGAGGGTCAGGCGATAGAGCATTCCAACCTCATCAAAAGAGCTCTTAGTGAAAACCAAAAACAAAAGATGCTGTATTCTGAAGCTTTTGTCAAATCATGCGACAAAATGGTAGACCAGGTGAAAGAGAAACTACACTCAGTGTCTGTACCATCTAGAAACACTGGCACTGTCTCAAGTGGGGACGCTAAGACCATATCCAGGGTGTTCGACAAGTTTTTGGATAAAAATAGGAGGGCTCGGAATATTGTCGTCCACAACTTACCGGAGCAAGGTGGAGCATCAGCGTCACAACTTGAGAGGTCAAAGGCCGATTTGACCCTGTTCACCTGCATGACCAGGGAGGCACTTCACATCAATGTCAAAGCCTTAAAATCCTTCAGGGCAGGCAAGGTCATCCCTGGTAGGGACAGGCTCCTTATCGTTACACTGGAAAACGAAGAAACGAAGCATGACATCTTGAGAATGGCTTCCCACCTCAGATCTCTGGAAAGGTGGAGGCGAGTGTACATCACCCCTGACCTTACCTTCAGTGAGAGACAGGAGCAGAAGATGCTGCGGGAAGAGTTGATGAAGAGGAGGGATGCTGGGGAAAGAAATCTTGTCATCAAAAGGGGGAAAATCATCACACTGGGAACCACCCATGCTCCTGCACCTGTTGCTACTGGCAGTACACCTCCAAACCAGAAGGTAGATGAGGGTGGGTGCCTGCCAGGACTAGTTACCTCCACTGTTAAGGGTGGGCTAGTTGCCAGCTCTGGGGTAGGCACAGAGGAGGGTACAGTTCTCCAACACACCGCACCTAACTTGGTCAATGCTCACACACCAACAGAGGATGCCCATCGGGTTAACAGTCCTTCCCCAGCTAACCTGAGCAGGGTGCGAGGGGCTGCCCATGCAGAGGGCGCCTCCAGTCATGAGACTGCTATGGATCACACTGCCACTGTATCCAATGAGGTGCACATGACTACCAGGGTGGCAAATCAACAGGCGAGTCGGACCACTGGTGATACTTACGTTCACAACACCTCTGCACCTGTAGCACCCACCGCTCCACAGCAGGTGCATCAAAATTGACTCACAGTGTCCCATAATGTTAAGCACCTTAAAGTCTGGTACACTAACTGTGATCAGTTTATCAACAAACGAGAGGATCTGTGCATGCTGATTGCTGGTGAAGACCCTGATGTTGTCATGCTTACAGAGGTGATCCCAAAGGCTCAATGCTCCCCTTTGGCTTTGGCTCTCTTGTCTATTCCAAATTATCACCTCTTTACTAGCTTTGACCATACCCTCCCAAACCTTGGCCGTACAGGTGAACGAGGAATATCGATTTATGTCAGGAATAACCTCTGGTCATCGATGGTACCCATTCTTGGTACTTACTCAATTGAACATTTATGGGTTAAAATTAGGCTCCACAGGCATGATTTTCTGCTCCTGGGCTGCTTTTACAGAAGCCCAAGTGGGGACGGCCATAGAAACATGAGTGATTTTTCTGATATTGTTACACTTGCTAAGTCTTCCTCACCTTCACATCTTCTGGTATCTGGGGATTTCAATTTCCCACAGATAGATTGGTCTGGCGAATTCTCCACAGCCTCCCTAGGCCACCCTTCGCACAGTCTCATCGACATAATGCATGACTTTTTCCTCTTTCAACATGTTCAGAAACCCACTCGTCACCGTCATGGCCAGCAGGCTAACATTCTCGACCTTTTGTTCACAGATGAAGAGGGTATGCTCGCCAACCTTGAACACTTTCCGGGTATTGGTCTAAGTGATCATTTACTTCTCAAGTTTAATGTCAAATGCTATGTGGAAAGAAGGTTGGACCGGGTATCCAAACTCAGCTTTAGTCGTGCGAACTTTGAACAGTTAAACAAAATGATCCGTGATACTGATTGGGTTGCCATGGACGGCCTTAGCTTAGAAGAATCGTATAGCTTTTTCATGAATAACCTCAATGAGGCTGTTGATACATGTATCCCCAAAACGAGGGCCAGGGCCACCCGCAAGAATATTTACATGACTGGGGCAGCCATGAGACTCAAGCAAAAGAAAAATGACCTGGCACGAACATACCACCGCACTAAAGATGAGATTGACTTTGCTCGTTTCCAGATATGCCAAAATGAACTGCGTACTCTTACCCGGAAGCTTCAGAGAGATTTTGAGCAGAGCTTGGCATCCAACATCAAATCAAATCCTAAAGGCTTCTGGAGTTAGACGGGATCAAGGCTGAAAACTGTCTCCAAAGTAGAAGACCTACGGAATAGCAATGGTGATCTTGAATCTGATGCGGGTGAAAAGGCTAAGATCCTGAACGATTTCTTTGCAAAGGTTTTCACTTCTGAGGATTTAGAGAACTTACCCAACTTCTATGACCGCTGTCTTGGACATGTTCTGGAGGACATTCCCATTTCATCTCCCACAGTGTTTTCCAAACTTACATCTCTTCGAAATTCCAGCTCCCCTGGACCCGATCTTGTTCATCCCCGTATACTGAATGAGGCAGCCGGATCTCTCTGTGTCCTCTTGTCTCTTCTTTTCAGGAAGTCCTTAGACACTGGGGCAATCCCTGAGGAGTGGAAGTTGGGGAGAGTGGTCCCAATCTACAAGAAGGGAGACAAACACCATCCTGGCAATTACAGACCAGTTAGCTTGACCTCTATACCCTGCAAAGTCTTGGAGTCACTGATCAAGGACGAACTTCTGAGGTTCCTGAGCACCCACCACCTTCTTTCAGACCATCAACATGGATTCCGGCCAAAACGTTCGTGTGACTCACAGCTTCTACAGACATTGGAGGATTGGACAAAGAGGCTTGAACAGAGTGTACCTGTTGACGCCATCTATTTGGATTTTCAGAAGGCATTCGATTCGGTCCCGCATGAGGCGTCTTCTGAGGAAATTGGAGAGTTATGGTATTAAAGGCAAGCTTCTTCGGTGGATCCGCGCTTTCTTATCAGATCGGAAACAGTATGTAGTTGTTGATGGCGCTACTTCAGAATGGACGAAGGTCACTAGTGGTGTTCCGCAAGGGTCCGTGCTTGGTCCGATCTTATTCCTTCTGTTTATTAATGACCTCCCTGATTGTGTTCTTTCTGGCATAAAAATTTTTGCTGACGACACAAAACTCTACACAGGAATTAGGCACCTCCACTCATCAGAATCGCTACAAGCAGACCTAAATCAGGTATTGGAATGGTCCTCAATGTGGCAGATGCCCTTCAATGAAGGTAAATGTGTAGTGTTGCACATTGGCAGTAACAATCCTTGTCACGACTACACTATGGGTGGTGCTTCTCTCAGGAAATTAGATGAAGAACGAGATCTCGGGGTAATCATTGACAGGGACCTGAAATTCCGAAAGCAAGCAGCGGCATCAGTCTCAAAAGCTAACAAGGTTTTGGCCGTCATCCGAAAATCCTTCGCTAACATTGACACTTTCACTTTGCCTCTTCTTTATAAATCACTGGTGCGTCCTCTACTAGAGTATGGTAACATATGTTGGGGACCATTCAATAGGGCTGATCAGAGGCTGCTTGAGAGGGTGCAGCGAAGGGCCACACGTATGATCACCTCCATGAGGGGTTTATCTTACCCTGACCGACTGAGGGCTCTTAAGCTTCCCTCATTGTACTACAGGCGACGCCGAGGAGACCTGATCAAAACATACCAATTGCTCCATGGTTCCATCGATATCGATCCAGCTCAGTTCTTCGATCTCAATGATCGCTCCCGAACCCGCGGACATCAGTGGAAATTTGCGAAACCCAGTGCCACATCTAGGGTGCGTCGTTCATCATTTTCAGTGCGCGTGGTGAATGACTGGAATGCGTTGCCTACATCAGTAGTAGAAGCCACCACGGTCAATGAGTTTAAGAACAAGCTCGACTCTCATTGGTCATCCCTGATGTACCTTGTCCCTGAATGCTCAGAGTAAGGTCCCTTACATTCTTTTCAACCGCTCTCACCATCTAATTAACCCCTCAGGCATTATGGCCTGAGTAAGACGGAGTGTAGACTCATCGAAACTGAGCCCGTCGAAGACCGGATCCAGCAGGCCGATGTGGCCTCGAAAATTCCGATAACTATAGATAGATAGATAGATAGATAGAATATTTTCACAAGACTCAAGCAAAGAAAGATTCCCGTACGCCCTTGTGACGTCACATCACTGACCGGCATTTGTTCTTGGGGGAAGGGGCTGGCATGATTTTCTTATGAACGGTGGACCCTTTGAACAGTGGACCTTTTGACATACACCCGATTTGCCGGCCTTTGGTGATCAAAACATAGCAGAGGAAATGCAAAAAACTACATACAGGGAAATTTTATTTAGAGTTCTTAGATTGTTTTTTTGTAACTTAAACTTAGTTTAGATTAAAAATTTACCAAAAAAATTAAATTTAGCTTTAGAAAGGCACACGTTGCCCGATTTTTTATTAATTTCCAGGAACTTTTACTTTACGTCTATTAAAGAATTTCCTGATTTGGTATTTTTTAACCATATGCCTCTTGATGACAAATATGACGCTTTTGAGACATTTCAGCTTTTATGGCGCAATTTTAACTACTGATTGTTGTTTCTTTTCGTTATTTTTTCTTCTTCCTCGGCGATTACCCGGACCGACTGCTGCCCTAAGTACTAGTTCCTGCCCCAAGAGCTCCCCTCTGCCCCAAGATCGACCAAAAGTTGCCCCAAATCGGTAGGTCTGCCCCGGAGGCTGCCCCAACGAGATCTCGTCGAAATCTGCCACGTTCTGCAGACTGGGCGTTCAAGACTCCAGTCTGCAAAGTATGGCAGCAGGTCAGATGAGTCACACCAGCCATCTAAAATCCTTGCATCGCCAGCAAAAAAAATTGCACCAATCTGCCATATACCAGGGAGAAAAATGCATCCATTCCTACTCGCATGATGCGATGCTACCTCTCTTATTTGTTAGTCAGTTAAGGACTTTTATAAGGCCTATTCTGTGTTTTTATAACCATTCAGCCGTTATTTGTCTGGTTTTTAGTGCCACCTTCCTTGCACTAGTCTGGAAAATTCTCACCAGGTTGATAAAATTTGCACTACTCTCTCCTGTCTTCAAGGACACTCACAGCCACAAGATCTTGTCGAAAATGCCATACTTTGCACACTGGTCAAGACCCAGTATGTAAATTTTGGCACTTTTGACAAGATCTTGTCTGTGCAAGCGCCCTTAGAGACAGGAGAGAGTGGTGCAAATTTTATTAACCTGGTGCAATGGAGGCAACATTCATGGAGGCAACATGTTAAGAGTTTGAGGAAACAGTTTTCACCTATAACATGCTGTGAGTGTGTATTTTCTGTATGAGTGCTTGGAATTTGTGTATTTTTTGGTGGCATTATACTTTGAGTTAGGGCATTCACTGCTAAATTTCACCCAAAATATTTGTTTGAAATTCATGGTCCTACTCCATTGAAAATTCACAAAAATTTGGTTTGTCATGATCATCTTGAAGTTGAATTGGACTCTTTTTTTAGAAAAAAACATGTAAGAAAGCAATGGGAATTAATTCTCTCTGCATAAATATTGTCAGCTTAATATTTGTATATTACAAGTGCTTGGAGGATGTTTTCTGTTGTGATAATTTTGCTTCCTCCTGCTATTTTGCATATTTTTCCCAAAAATTGTATCCAGAAAGCAAATTCAAGTTTGGAAAGGTGTCAGTTATAATTATTTTTGTCCATTCAATGCAGCAAGGCTGTTAACCTCAAGTGTATATTTTATTTATCTTATCTTATTTATAATTAAAGAGTGAATTTCCTTGTTCAAAATATAACCCTCCTTTGAATTTTGCAAAGAGTTTTGATCAATTCACTTGTTACTTGTTGAGTCGGCTCCATCCTTCAGATGCAGAGCCCAGATGGGCAGCCTTCAGTTTCTTTCCGCATCATGCAATAGCTCATGCATATAAGCTTGGAAACCAGGGTAGGGCATGCATGAGAAAGGATGGCCTCAGGATCGAGTGGATGCGTTTCCCCGAGCCTGCATCCCACACTGTACTCTGGCTGCGTACATGTCGTGTATGAAGAGGGATTCTTGTCTTCCGGCTTCTATGATATATTTTTCAGCTCCTTCTTGCCTCTGCAGACTGATTTGGTACCACTTTTGGCTATCCTCCCTTTTCTGGCTCAGCTCTTGGCACTCAAAAATGAAGTGTTCCAGGGAATCCTCTGCAGCCCCACATAGTGGACACATTCTACTTTCTCCCATGTGCCTTTGGACCATCCCTGTGGCGAGCACTGAGTGACCTGTAAGTAGCCTAATCTTAGTCTGTGTTGCCAGTCTTTGCTTACAGTCATATCTGCTTGCTGGCCAGAAGCCAGTAGGTGGGGCGGAACTCAGGTCTTTCGGCAGTAATTCTGACAGCCAGTGTATACTGATCATTGTCTCACTCGCCTCCTTCACCTCGTCCTTCATACCTTGGTCGATAACACTCTGGCATATTTTGTGCCAGTATTTTATGTCACTCCCTTCCTCCATGTAAATAAATTCTCTCATTGCTGGTAATTTGTATTTCTCAAGGATTTTATCCCACTGCCTTACTAAGCTGCTAGTCCTATCTTCACTTACAGCCCTATGCAGCACAACATATCTTGTCAGGCTGTGATGCTTTGCGGCCTCCAGCAGGAACCCAATGAACTGTAAAATTACTTTTCCAATGAATCGTTTTGTAGAGAGGGCCCCTATCATCGTGCAGGCCACCAGTGATTGCGTTCTCGGTGGTAGTCCCTGCATGAGCCGGTAGAGACGATTGAGCATCCTGCCCAGATAGGCTGTGTCCGTGTCTGAGAAACTTGTGACTCCTATGCTGTAGGCGAGGACTGACTCTGCATATATTTTCCACGTCACGTATAATGCTAGCGGACTCGTCCGTCTTATGTTCAGGCCTTCGCTGCATCTCACATAGAGCGTTCTTCTCGCCTTGTTCATACCCTCTTCGATTCTTCTTCTCGTGGTTGCAATAGGGTCCATGATGATACCCAGGTGGGTGTATTCTGCAACAACTTGAATTTGTTCACTCCCCAATGTCCAAGTTCCGGCGTTCCGACGTCCGAATACGACAAGTTTACTCTTGTTGGCATTGTACCGGTATCGCCACAATCTGCTGTGCTCAAATGCAATGTCCAGCATTTCCTGTAGCTCGCCCTGTTCGGTACTTAGCAGTACTTCGTCGTCGGCGTATGCGATTACAGGCACCTACTTTTCTCCTATTTTTTGCTCCTATTCTTGCCTCATTCATCAACCTGATTTTATCGTCCATAAACAGGGTCAGTAGGCTCGTCGACAGCTCGCCTCCCTGCTTGAGTCCCTGCTCTATTCTTCCACTGCTAGATGTTGCTCCTGCCAGTCTAACCCTAACATTGAACTCTTTGTACAGGTTCCTCAAAACAACAATCATCCTTGGATCTACTCCAGCGCATATGAGCTTGTACATTATACCATTGTGCCATATTGAGTTGAAACATTTTTTGACATCAAGGAAAGCTGCATACTGGTTTCCCAAGGTCCCTGTTGCAGGATATGACCTCCGGCAGAACGAAATTTGCCTGTAATGTGCTCCGATTCCTGTGGTACGCAAACTGGAGTTCTGCTGGGACCCCTACATTGGATAAGTCTTCCGTCAGTCGCTGCACCAATATCTTTTCAAATATTTTACACAGTATTGTGAGAACGGATATATCTCGGTAGTTGTCTGCCAAGGCTGGGTCGGCCCCGTGCCCTTTATATATCGGTGTAATAAGCCCGTGTTTAAAGCTTTCTGGTATTACTGCCGTTTTCATAATCCCCTGCAGACATTTAGCCAGTGCCTGGCTTACCTCTTCTTTCCCTTCTATTAGCTCCTCTGGTGTGATCTCATCCATACCAGGCGCCTTGTTTTTCTTCAGCGTCTGTAGGGCCTCTATCACTTCTTTCTCGCTTATGGTTCTTTCCTGCCTCAGATTCTGAAAGTTTTCTTCGTAGCCCTTGCATGCAGTTTCTACAACCCCATCCCAAATTTCCTTCCATGAGCCATCAAAATGTTCATGGTGTAGAAGTTTTCCAGTATTGACAAAATGGCGCAGAAAGACCTCTGACATTTGATTCGGTTCAAAGATGTCTTTTCCATCATCGCAAATATGACCTATACGCCTTTTTGGTCTGTTGTACCGCATACTGCGAAAGTAGCTATGCGATGGCCTTTGAGATTCAAGTTCCCTTTTCTTATCTTCCTCTGCCTGCCTGCTCCTCCGTTGACTTCGCTGATCGTCGAGGTACTTTCTTTTCATTTTCCTATATATCCCTTCAGCGAGTCTCCTTTCCTCGTCGTCCTTGGCCGCTTTCCATGCCCATCGCGCAGCAAGACATTCCTGGCGTCGTTCAGTCAGCTCCGGGTTCCACCACTGACTGGCCTTATTCAATTCAACCATGCAAGGGGTGGCCTTTTTTGTTTTCTGGTATCCTGTTTGGTTTTCTGAAAAGTGGTCTGACTGAAAACCTCCCATGCTTGGGACCGAGTGCTTCCATTTGTGGAAGGTGCCCACGCATGGGTTGTTAGACCCATTATTATGTACCTATGCTTCAATGCTTGGAAGGCTGACCACAGTTTGGATATCTCAGTTTTCCAATGTATCATATTGTTTTTGAGTATTCCTGCCACAGATGTTTTTGTGTAACCTGTGGCATATCGATCATAGTGCTATTTTTTTCAGAGCTGTTTTTAAGATAGTGAATTGCACAGCATCAAGTGGTGTTGACTTAAGAGAAAAATAATGAGCACGGAACCGGCTGTGAATACCCTAGAGGCATTGGTAAGTATCAAGGAAACAAATAATCTGATATCAAAGTGTATTCCACCTTTAGTAGTTTTGTGGGGTATATCATATTATTGTCCCTTATCGATGGCACATCAATTCTGTTTTAATGCAAAGATTATGGGAAAGATCGAGCCATGGTCTAAATACCTCATATGACGTTCCACCGTGTTAAACAAAATTAGGTGCTGCATCAATAATTATTCCGTCTCAGAATCTCATGCACAGGGACTTTGCTAGGGTTCTTTGGAGCGGCAGGGTTGGGGAAAGGTGGTCTCTGACTTGGTGACAGCTTGGGTGTGCGGTACATTCAAGGCTAAAAACTGTTTTGGAGAGTGGTATTGCAGCAGTTCATCAACAGCCGACCTGTGAACAGTTACAAGATCAGGAGGGAATAGCTAAAATAGCAGGCCAAGTGCCCATGTTTGGGGGATTTTCTCCGTGGTTCGCCAGTTAGGGTTGCACTCATCGCCCCTCCCTCCTGGTTTTCGATGCCAGTGCTTGCATTCATTTCACTGATGTGTATCGATGCTCTCAGTTACATTAATTTCGATTCGAAAATGGAATACTCATCCTGGTATGGCTACGCCTTGATTATGAAGATACCTCTGCAAATTTTGATGTGGGAAAGAGCTGTAAATCCTATTCGGTTTCATCATTCGAAGTTGTTGATGTTATTTATTGTAAAGCTATTCTGATTATCCATCGGAGCATTGTTGTTGAAGGGTAGCTGAAGCTGCCGTTGAGGCTGTGGGGTGACAAGGGCTGCGTGTTTTTGCAGTTTCGCAAGGTTGACAGCGAGGTGGAAGCCATTTGTCGTGACCTGGACGCCAGCTCCGCTGGAGATCAGGTCAGAAAATGAGGCCAGGCATTCAACCACCATGTTGTGGCTTATTTAGCTTACGCTTTGTTTGTGAGCTAAACTCTCAGTAGATATGTTACCTGTGGGGGGTGAAGACCGCCCAGGATGGGATGATCTGTTTAGGTTATGGACGAAGGACCCGAGCACCAGCTTCTATGGGTGATTGGGAGTTGAAATGGGCTTCCATCTTAACACTTTTCCCAGCCATTAACATCATAGTGATAGCGACTGTTGCTCATGATCCGAGCACATATTCATCTGGCCTAACTAGCGTCAAAAATTTCGACTGCCTTTTAACCAGGTTAGGCGTCGAGTTATTGTGTATTGGTGTAGTATTTGGCCCTGGTTTTCCCTTTCAACAGTAAGTCTGAAGAATTTCAGAAATCAATATGGTCTCCATATGTGTACCTTCATATTGTTTCCCTCCATGCATGACATATACCTATTATAGACAATGTAGTAAAAATGCTGCGACTTGCTCAGCGCCGTGCAATCCCAACTCCCCCGCGGCGCGTCGCTTCAGGTGACGGTGGGGGAGGTGGCCCGCCGGCTGGTAAAGGTGCGCTCCAACTTCGACGCGCTGCGGCGCGAGGCGGACGCGCTGCAGCAGGAGCGCCAGCAGTGTACCGAGCAGCTGGGCAGCGAGCTGCGGGCCTTCGGCGAGCTGTGCGACCGGCTGGACGCCACCGTGGGAACTGTGCCAGAGGCTGTACAGGAGGTGCAACAGTGAGCGGTCAAAGCGGGCTGGATTCGTGCACCAAACATCAGACATCAAGGTAAGTGGGCGTTAGTGAGACCCAAAGTAGGTCGAGCTGAGTGGGACATTTGGAAGTGGAAGGTTGTGTTTTCAGAGAGGGTTATAATCCCACCTCCATCAACCTTACCATCCCTCGTCCTTAGCCTTTTCTTTCATAGTTTTTATCGCTTCATTCTCATTACGACAACACTTTAACGCCTCTTCAGCTGAGTGCAATGTTTGTAACGCGTGATAATACGTGTTGATACTGATGCTGATGTATCCTGGATAAGTCAAAGGATTGCTCGTGTTTCTGAGTATCCCATTCTTAGCCTTTCGCAAAGTGATTGACGTCAATCTCCACCTTCGTTTCCCAGCACTGGGAACACGCAATCACTTGGAAGAAGCCACCAAAGTTGGATTCTTTGAGACCGGCGATGTTTGGTTTTACCTAAACGATTGCTGCAGTACCTTGACAAGGTGCGCTGTGAAGGAAATGCCTTGTGGTATGTGGTTTGTTTCCCTTTTAATACGGGTGGATCCAAAATTTCGCTTCGTCAGAGATCGCTGCCAACAAGAAGAACACTTTTTAGGACAAATTAGGGCGTCACGGTCCAAAATGGGTGTAAATTTGGTTTTGAAGCTGATTTTGGGGCGCAGATCGGTAGTGTCAATTTTAGAGTTGCTGCTTCAGTTGCATATTATGCTATGCAAGTCATTTGTATTTACACTTCATTGTCTAAATCGAACGTATTGATATTTGAGCATTTCGCATAATGATGGCTGCGACATATCCAAGTCGCTGAATGTGCCCTGAACCCCCAATATATACGCACATACGCACTGCTTTTGACCGGATTTTGGTGAGCGATGTTGTGTGTTTCTTTCTTATTCTTCTACTACAAAAAGACCTCCTGCGCCACCCCTGGATCGGCCCCTGACTTTTTAAGACCTTAACATCGGCTTTGTGTACGAACACTTGATGCTGCCGAATTAATTCCCACCAGGTCTTCACACACCGGAGTCTGATCTGCTTTCAGTGTGTCCCTGGTCACACTGCTTCCGCGCTGCAGCTCGGTCACACCAGATTCTCTCGCCAGATGGCAGTGCCCTCGGACGGCGAGCAGCGCAACTTCCGCTGGCAGTACTATGAGAAGATGGGGTTCCGGTGCGTGGAGACGGTGCGCGCGCTGGAGCCGCTGCTGAAGGAGACGCCGGTGGACCTCCACAAGCTGGCGCAGCTCGTACGCATCCACGCCGTGCCCAGCATCTATCGGCCGCTGGTCTGGCGGCTCTTGCTCAAGGTCCAGGTATGCCCCAGAGTGTGATGTGTGGATCGGTGGGTGATCGCTCGTCTCCTCAATCATATTGCCGTGGTTGAAGTTCTGGTGAGATATCAGAATAATTGTTGTTTGACCCTGTGAAATTCCTGTCACAAGCTGGCGGTGTATGACATTAACTGTTGGCGTATTAATGAAACATTTGCAGTGAATGAAACCTTTGCATCGAAAGAAAAGCATGACAATCTCTCGTGACAGGTGATCACTTTTTTCTAAATTAGAGAGCTGCCCCATTCATTGTTCTGAGGTGTCTCGGAAGATTGTGTTTGCCTAGAAAATACAAAGGTGTTCTATAAGTGTGGAATATCGTCTGTTTCCATCGATGATAAGAGTTACCCCTACTGCTGCTCAATGGAAAACTACTAATCCTTTATGTTTACTGAACCGAGTTTCCCAAAAACAATCACAGGGGGAGCCATTTGTAAGCTCTGCCACCGTTTTCCCACTTGACCCCGCGTGTATCTCGCAACGCACAGGCCCGGCGCTCACCCCTCGCCGTCGGCAGTCGTGCCACGCGGACGCCGCCGAGTTTGTAGCGGCGCGCCGCCGGGAGACGGCTGAGGACACCTTCCACCACCTGCGTGTGATCGGCGTCGTCAGCGACTCCACGCCGACACCCCTGCGACACTGGCTGGGCTGGCTGCTCAACACGGGCCGGCTCGTCTGCATGATGCCGGAGGAGGTGGCGCGCCAGACCGACTCCCCGCGTGTACAGGTAAGGAGGGGGACAGACCGACTCCCCGCGTGTACGGGTAAGGAGGGGGACAGACCGACTTCCCGCGTGTACAGGTAAGGAGGGGGACAGACCGACTCCCCGCGTGTACAGGTAAGGAGGTGGCATCCAGACCGACTCTCCCGCGTGTACAGGTAAGAAGGGGACAGACCGACTCCCCGCGTGTGCAGGTAAGGAGAGGGACAGACCGACTCCCCGCGTGTACAGGTAAGGAGGGGGACAGACCGACTCCCCGCGTGTGCAGGTAAGGAGGTGGCACCCAGACCGACTCCCCTTGTGGACAGGTAAGAAGGGGACAGACCGACTCCCCGCGTGTGCAGGTAAGGAGGGGGACAGACCGACTCCCCGCGTGTGCAGGTAAGAAGGGGGACAGACCGACTCCCCGCGTGTGCAGGTAAGGAGGTGGCACTCCAGACCGACTCCCCTTGTGGACAGGTAAGAAGGGGACAGACCGACTCCTCGCGTATGCAGGTATGGAGGGGGACATGCCGACTCCTGCGTTTGAAGGTGGGAGTTTGGAGAGGTAGGGCAGAGACACTCCTTGTGCGTGAAGGTGGGAGTTGGGAGGGTGGGGCAGACAGACTTTGTGGGCGTGAAAGTGGGAGTTTGGAGGGATAGTGCAGAGACTTCGTGGGCGTTTAAGTGGGAGTTTGGATGGGTAGGGCAGAGAGACTCCCCGTGCGTGAAAGTGGGAGTTGGGAGGGTGGGGCAGACAGACTCCCCGCGCCTGAAGGTGGGAGTTAGGTAGGGTAGTGGCAGAGTCAGCGTGCGTGCAAGTGAGATGGGAACACGAACTCCCTGCACATGAGGGTGAGAGGGGGCACACAGACTCCCTACACCTGAAGGTGAGAGGTCTTGTGAGAGGGCACATACAGACTCCCTACACTTGAAGGTGAGAGGGGGACAAACAGGCTTGCCGGGCGTAGAATTGCAATACTATTTTTTATTAGAGGTAAATCTGGCTATACTCGGCCACACTAGCATGCGCCCACTTCGTTATTTTCCCGCACACTCGTGCAGCATTCTGGATCACTAAATACATCGATTTAAGTACTGCGGTGTAGATGTCAGCACTGTGGCTCCGTTCCCACCAATACTCAACTCTGACAGGCCCATGCTCCGTTCAGGTGTCGCGAACTACTGTACGCCGCACCTGGGGACAAATATTGTATATTCTACTTGGTCGTGTTGCCGTCAGGTGTCGTACCTGGTGTCGGACGTGCTGGAGGAGGACCATGAGGCGTTCGCGGCCAGCTGCCAGCTGTGGCGGCTGCAGCAGGCGGTGCTGGACGCGCTGCCCGGCCAGCTGCCCTGGCTGGCTGCCCAGCTGCAGCGCGAGGACGCACCTCTGGCGGCCAAACTGGCTGACGCCGGTCTGTTCCAGCACGGCGACCCCGGCCCTCTTCACGGCTGGATCGCCGCACTCTTCTGCGGACTCCTACCGCCCTCCTCGGTAAGCTGGCAAACCGGATCGCTCTTGTTTGTTTTATTTCGTATTAAAGTCGTAATTGCATTCGCCTTGTGAGCTTTTTGTCCCGCTCTTGTTTCCTTGTCTCGGTCGGAGACTGATGACGCTGCGCGCGTCCTGAAGCCATTTTCATGAGCGGAATCGGTTGGTGGTGGCCGCCGTCACTGCTGCCATCCAGAGGCAGTAAGCAGGTGTCTGCGTGTGGGCCAGGTGGAGCGGCTGGTGGATAAGCTGTCGGCGGGCGCGCAGCGGCTGCTGCCTCTGACCGCCGTCAGTCTGCTGCTATCCCACCGGCGGCTGCTGCTGGGCGCCGGGGACGCCGCCGCCACCCGCGCCCTGCTCCACAGACTGCCAGAGGAGGACTCGGACCGGGTCTGCAACCTGGCGCTGGAACTCTGGGCCAGGCTGAACAAGGTCTGAGTGGTTGGCCAACGCAGGGCGAGGCTGCCCTGGTGATGTGTGTGTATACGTGATCATTGTTGCACTTGCTGCCATATTGGGAGTTTTGTTTACTTTAGTTACAGTGATCTACATAACGTTTTTCATGTTAATTTCGGCTCCGTTTTTTTTGTGTGGAGTACATTTTCCCTCATCCTCTTAAGGCAGGTGCGCCGTGTGAGGACGCAGGGTTAAGTACTCAAGGCTGTTTGAGGTTGTCTCAGCGGAGACTTGTTCGAGAAACATTTATCTTATTGTAGCACCGCTATGAAAGTGAAGCGCGAGGTAAGGAATGGACCAATTGCCTGCGAACGATGAGCGAACTACCAACTTTCGAGAATGTTACAATCGGTGGTGCATGATCGACCTATAGTTTTCATGGAAGAGATACATACAGCTATTTTTATGTCGCTGTTCTGGATTGCCTTCAAAGAGTAGACTGGAGCTGACTCTGCTGTGCAAAGGAAAAAAGGGCATCTCATTGTTAATACATTGTTGCCCTGTTTTTTTCTTTGCACGGCAGTAACTACTGAGATCCGTCAGTCGGAGTTGCGATGCTCATCTGTGACCAGCCGCACAAACAATGACGTGAGTGGAGCTCACGCCGAGCCGGAGAAGGTACTGCGCTGTGTGCTATCCAACCACAACATCTCAAAGCTCCTTTAGGTACCATTCGCCTGCTTTCACTCACAACATGGATGAGGATTTTGAGTTGGCGGTATCTAGCTCTACCTGCATCTACGTTACGTATTCAAGGATTACAAAGTTTGCTTTGTCGAATGGTACTTGGCGCTCCTCATTTGTGATCGCGCTAGTACTGCAGGTGGTGCAGTCCCACCACTTAACAAGCCATGGGCTCGTTATTGTGAGGTTATGCTCCGTTTCATAACAGGTGAAACTTACGAACGCGGCGGAGGAGTAACGTAATGCAGCGAAGGAAGCGAACAGTGTGCGAGAACCTTCTTTCAATAAAAAACGCGAAATATGCGCACGTGCAGCTACGTTGATGTTACTGTCTCACTTCTAGTCTGTTTTCCCTGTTAATGGGATTTTTCGTTTCATATGGTCTTTTTCTGTGGTCATAATTTGCATCGTCTGCTAGATTCGTCAGTTACTCACTAATATCTTTCAAATATAAATACGATAGAGTGAAATAAAAGTGAAAAATGCCAGATTTGTTTTTACATTTTGGAGCGAATTAAGGAAAGTTCAAACTATGAAATAGGTGATCTACGAAATTAAAGAAAGTTAAAATATTTATCAGCTTCGTCGCTGGAAATGGTGCATTTTTCGCCAGATTACATTTTCAGGCAGCTTTTTTTGCAAAAGTTGCCGCGCTTCATAAAAAGTGAATCTGGCTGCGGCGTAACTTTGCGACTTGAGTGATTATAAAATACCTTGCATGTCTCCACTTTTTTATGAAACATGGCCTGGGACGGCGCTGTGGCTTCATATATCGTTGGTAAGTGTGTTGATTGAGGTGTGATAGAAATAACGTTAAAAGGCAACCAAGTCGAGAAGTTGCGGTAGTTCCGGTGGCCAGAAACTGCAAGCTGTGATGCCATACTGTTAAATTACAACTCCAAGTTGGATAGGTGATAGCACGGGATAGTAGTGAATAAAGCCGCTTCATGTTGATGTTTCGTCAATTTTTTCGGAGGCTTATAGCGACAGAACAATTGTTTAACGACGCACCAACTGCCAAGGTCATACGGCGTCGTCAACCCTCACCCTGTTGGAAGGGATTCTGGAGATCCGACCAACATATTCAGAGGCTTTCCCGGGACATAGCGCGGAACCTGCGGCTCAGGAGGCCGGTGCTCTGCCTCTGAGCCACACATCCCCCGCCCCGTGTTGTTAACCGGAGCTATGTAGACAGTGTCTGATGGTTTGTTGTCCATCATGGTGGCCAGCACCGTGGTTGTGTGACCGTGGAGGCTGTCGCATGGTTTGAATGCGTGTCTTGGTGTTGTTCGTCGGTTCTGGTTTGCGCGCTAAAGCCAAAATAACTAATTTGTCGGCTCTGGTAGACGTATAGACGGTTTTCGGGGCTCTTAGATGGATTTCTTGAGACTTACTTTACAGACAGTAAACGGAAGAACTGATCCAGCTCTAGCGAAAAATTGATTTCTCACCCTGCACCCAAGCTCACCAATTTACTCGTAACCCAAGTTCCGTCAGGAGCAGGCGTCGGCGTTCCGGTGCGATTCGACTTGACGTGTGCGTGCGGCATTACGGCGTCTTTATTGCTAGCTTGTTTGCGGAATGGTTCGTTTTGAAAGCGAGCGGTAGCGTATTAACCTTGGGGGCAAGGACGCAGGTGGTTGGTTTGTAAATAATGTGATGTGCTACAGAGAGCTCTGCGTCAGCAAAGCCCCATCAGTGGATGTCGATATGTTGAGACAACTGGTAGAGCTCTGTACCCCAGCAGCATTCTCCTGTAGATGGGGGTTGGTTAATGCACCCCGGAGGAGTTGATTTCCATTTATTTAAGCTACAGTTAGTACTCTTTGCATTGTGCATTCTGAACTCCTGAAGGAGTTCAGCATATCATACTTCCCTAAATAAGGATCTTACTTGGTATATATCCCAAATGCCATATATGGCATTTGGGATTTATTTGCATTTGGGATGCGAAATTTGAGATGAGTCTGTATTTCGGGTCGAGAACTCGGGTTTCACTTGGGGACATTGCATCCCGCTTGCACTCTAGGAGATGGGAGGAGGTATTTAAGTAGAGGCCTGGTACGTTTCAGAGGGCCATGGGAGGTCATTGGTGATGCGAGCGGACGGAATTGGATGTTAAATCTTGTATTCGGGGACAGTAGCGGTAGAGGGTCCGGATTTAACCCTCGCCCCACCGGGGGGCCATCGATGGCCCCCTAAGGTTTTTCCGGGATAGCAGAAAACGACGAGGCGCAGCACCGCGGTTGAGGGCTCTACCTCTCACTGCATCATTTTCCCATCATCCCTGAAATTTTTACCCCGGGTCACCCAAGGTCAGGTCACCAGACGAGGTCAACCAAGGTCACCTCACTTCACCTTTAGAGCTCTGTAAGAGCTACATTTCAAAGTCGATCGATTTGAAACTTCCTACACTTCATAACCTCTCCAGGGTCTACAAGGTGTATATCCGGGATTTTTCGATTTCGTGCCCTGAGGTCAGGTCACGAGGCGACCTCTCCCATTGGAAAAGCATGGGGAAAAGTTGTTTCATGATATAAAAGCCACAAAAATGATTGCAAATACTCAGACTGCTCAGAACAACGTTTTTGGACACTCTTCATGGATCCCAGGGGTCATATTTGCCCTTTGACTTTTCCAAGGTCATCAGGTCACCAGAGGTCAAAAACAGTATTTTAACAATAACTTTTGACCTAATTGAGCTAGAGCGGTGAAACAAACACCATCGTGTTTGTCTTGTCACTGGCTTTCATTTGATATACGGCAAGGTCACTTTTTGACCTTTCGTGACCTCAGGTCATATTAGGTCACGAGGTGACCTCTGGCGGTCAAACCACTGGCGGAGGTCTTTACGTTCCACATAGCGGAAAAAGTACTGGCAATTTGCTATCAAATGTACTTTACCAGGCCTCAATAGCTCTAATGACATAAGAGTTATGCCCAGTTTGCTTAATCATTGCATATTTGAGTGAAAATAGCCGATCTTGACCTAATTTGACCTCTGGAGGTCAAACCATTGACCTGAGCACTAAAACATGCGAAGTAATTTCTTACTGAATTCACGCGAGCTTTCTATTGCACTTTGCAGATTTGCGCTAACGCCCATATTTTCGGAGTTAGAGGGGGGCCATCGATGGCCCCCCGGTGGGGCGAAGGTGGCGCCGACCCCCGGTGGGGCGGGTTAACCCGTGCCCCGGTGCGCCTTCGAGCCACCTTTTGCCCCTGTTGGGGGCTTCAAAACACCCCCCTTGAACTCGGCCCCTATGCGGGATAGCGAAAAAACGCGAAGGCAAGTGAATAGCTCATTGACAGACGGACAGATAGACATGTATTTTCATAAAGAGGCACTACAAAAATAATACATTGTTTGCGATTGGCGCAAAAGCACGAATGCTTATGCGAGGCGCCTCTCGCACGGTTGGTCCCCAACACACCGCGCCACCACAGAGCGAATCACCCAGTGCTGCCGCTCAGAGAACAAATGATTGGGTGTGCCGCCCACTCACCGCCACCTCCGCCCGGCCCAGGCGCAGCTGTGCAAATCGTTTTGTGTTACGGATAAATTTAAAGCCAGTTGAGGCCACTTTTTCGGAGTTTGATTTGTTTAATAAAGAGCCATGCAGTTTAATAAAAAGCCATAATATGACCATACTAGGTCAAAACACAAATGACCTGACCTCAGGTCATGTCAAGGTCACTTTAACTTAGCATAGTCAATGTGAATATCAATCGACTCGCAATAGCAATCCAAACGCAGTGATATCAAAATAAAAGCTGTAGCATTGTCATGCAAAGTTATTGTCCTAAGTCTGAAAACTGCTTAAGTAGCCCCAGATGAGACCTCTCAGAGGCCACAGGCCAAAAATTGCAAGATGAACCTGGAAAGGGGTCCAGGATACTACGATTTGGAGAATATGAAGGTATTCTCAGCTTTATCTACATAAATAGGTACTGCCCAATTTCTATTTTTCCCGTGTTTTTCTAATGGAGAGGTTATGGTCCGTACTTGACCTTAGTCATATATATATATATATATATATATATATATATATATATATATATCGGTGGCACTCGGTGGGCCCATTATGTGGTATAAGTTTCAATCCGATAGATTCATCCATTTCTTACTTATGCCATCTTAAACATTTTTGGAGGTGAGGTCAATTAACCTGCACTGGCATTGGCAGACGCAGGGGGAGAAGGCTTTCCGGCCATGGCCTCCCCAAAGCGCTGGAGGGGGGAGCAAACTATCTTTTAGCTCCCCAAAGGCCGAATAGATTTTTGAACAAAAGTGTTTTTACTAGGTCTGTCGCGCAAAAAATATTCGCTTCCCCCTCCCCCCAGGAGAGCGATCATGTACTTGGAGAGGTAGCTTATACTAGGTCTGTTGGGAACCCAAATTGCACGTCCCACCCTCCTCCCCTCCCCCAGGAGGAGAGACAGACATGAGTTTTCCCCCAAAACTCGGGTCTGCGTTCGCCCCTGTGCACTGATGACCTGACCTGAGATGACCAAGACAAGATGTGCCAAGTATGGCGGTGCTTCGCGCCGTCGTTTTTCGTGCCGGTGGAAAACCCCTAGGGGGTGTTCAAACACTCCCCAACGTGGCGAGGGTAAATAATCATAGGTGCTAACTAAAAAGTCACGGCTTCAGTTGATTTAATCACCGCACTGCGATAAGTCGACAAAACAGCCGGCTTAAAGCTAGGATTTCCGGCCTCCCAATCTGCCCTAAGTAGTGTTTTCCGAAACAACCTTATTTTGGGGGGTGGGATGCTTCAGACAAAAATTTAGGGATGGGGTGCTTTAGCCGAGAGGCATTGGCTACACCGGTAGAATAGAATCACTTGCACGTTTCAGAACATGATAGCAGTGTCGCTTACAATACTTGGAATGAAAGTGTTGTTTGTAGGCTTTTTGAGATGTACCAGTTTGAGGTGAAATTAAATGCAAAATTTAGAAATAAGAAATTGCTATATCACTCCTGAACTGGAAGTCCAACTCGAAGGCTACTTGGTAGTAACTGATCGTCATCATGGAAAACATTTCCAGTCATAGGCTGTCAGAAATATTCCGATAGTTTTGGAGCAGATAACTGAGTTGCTCGGACCATCCTGCCATCCGAACCGAACCTACGCACCCTCCCTTGCATTACATTTCTTGGAGTGTTTGTGGCGTCAATGCTGGCAGCAGGAAAGCATACTACTTGGGAGAGAATATCGAAATTCGTTGACCTCGGCGTAGTTACTTTAGAGATAAGCTAACACGCCTCGTTCATCAGATATGACCCTCCAGCCAGGATTCTACCCTTCCGTACCTGACGTGTGAACAATAGAAGGCTGAAAACATCATGGATGAGGATTTACTAAAGTTTCTTGAATGCCTATTTCCCGACGGAGCTTAACACCAGTTATGCTGAAAACTGTGCGCCATGTTCATTTGCTGATTCACCAGTTATGCAACCCTAACCAGTTGCGTGAGGGTTCTGCTTCCTCGCGCCAGGCGGCGGGGGATTGTTTGAACACAGCTCAGGGCCAACACACGAAGAACACAATCGATTCCTGTCAGCAGATACCTTCCGAGCAACAAGGAAGCTGTTTGCGGTATGCCAAAGGTACAAAAGCCTGTCTCACCTCGCCATCTGACCCTGGACGTCAATTACAAACAGCAAATAGTGCGACAAGAGAGAGCAAGAGTGCGACATGAGAGAGCAAGAGTGCGACAAGGCGAGCTGGTGCAAAGAATACATGCATTCATGAACCTTCCCTCTAGTTTAACCACATGGAGGGATCATATTTTTCTATAGCATTGTTTAACACGCGCATTGGCAGAGGTCTGAGTCACCTGCGCTTTGACGAGAGGGGCGGGTACCCGCCCCCCTAAGATCTCGAGAACCACGCTAGGTAGCGAAAAACAGTAAACAGTGTTGGGCATCCCACTCACTTTTCCATAGAAAATATTTGAATAATTTTTTGTAAGGTCACACTTAAGGTCACTGGAGGTCAAAGCATGCCGCCATAGGGATAACATGCAAATACAGGTTTTCGGTCCTTACATCTGAACAATAAGGGTAGAGCAAAACAATTTAGAGCATTGGAACCTCGCAGCAAACCGAATCAAATTATATATAACATAACATTGCTAAGTCAAATCAGGTCAAATAGGTCAAGGTTGAATTAGGTCAAAATGCATATCATTAGAACTGCAAAGACAAGGCCAATCTAATGAAGCCAAAATAAACACTATCGCCATCCATTACCAAGCTATTTAGTTAAAACCACTTTCCCTATGCATTTACAATGGAGAGGTCATGGCTCCTACCTGAGGTCATCGATATAAAAAATACTGGAACATATTGTAGAGAACTCGGTAGGCCCATTATGTGGCATGAATTTCAAACGTATAAGTTCACCCTGTTCCGACTTATGCTATCTTAAACTTTTTTAGGTCAGGTTTCTTGACCTGTACTAGTGACCTGATCTGATATGACCTAACCTTAAGGTTTTAACAAAAGTTGTAAAAATGATCAAAGAAAAGGTATGCCAAGTACGATGGCGTGTAGCGCCGCCGTTTTCATGCCATCTCCAAAAGAACCGAGGGGAGACGGGTACCCACCCCCTCCCGTCAATGCGTGTGTTAAGGCACCGGTTTATTATAGCACGGTCTAGGGCGCTGACGTCCACTGGAGGCGGCCTCCCGTGGATAGTTAGAAGAATGTCAGCGTTAGCCTCCTCAGGTATTTTTTATTTTATTCGCTCTTCCCTCGTAGAGGGAGTCTATTTTTCGGTCCTTCCTCTTTCTAGTACACTTGTGGTTCGACCTGAGACCATTTACGTCCAGTTTAGACCCGAAAGGTTGGACTTATTGTTGGAAGAGTTATTGATGTTGTTTATGGCTTTATATTCCTTTTCTTTGTGCAACGGGTAAAGCCCACTTTTTTGCGTCGTGAAATAAAAATACATGTTTGTCTAAATATTGGTGTCATAAAAGATAGCCATACGAATACAAAAGATCATGACACAAGAATGCTAAAACCCTAGCAATAATAGAAAAAATGGAAAAGATGGGCTAAAACATGTTCTAGAAGTATTACACATTGCTACGTATTTACAGCACAAAAATTATTTAAAAACAGATGCGACTTGAAGTACTTCAACACATTGCAACACATTGTGACATGTACTACTAAAAGGATCGATTGCTGAGCACTTGCTTGTGCACTCGGCTCAGACCAAAGTAAAAACCATGCGACTGAAAATAAGAGAAGTATCGAAATATAACGTCACGCTTCACAGTGTTCAGCGTGGCTAAAGGTAGTCTACAGTATTTTCTGCAAAAGTACCAGTACCAGTTTCAGTCACAAAAAATTTGAGTGATGGAGAATTTATTGCTTGTAGCTTATTTGGGCAAGCGGAAAGGAAGAGTTATCGTTGTCTATCACTTAGCCCAATTTTTTTAGAAAAATATTAGTACCCATAAATGTGATGATTGGTAGTCATTGATTGACATTTCTTCTATTTTGTCTTTCCTTTAGCATTTTGTTGGATTATTTTCCAGTCATGAGCCTCAATACTTCTTTCAATATTAGCATGGCTTATATCGTATTTTATCAGCATTCTTTAATGTTTTTGACAGAAGTGCTCATGTCTTGAGGAAGCTAAAACAACAAATTGATACCTATTAAGGAAAGAGAACCCTCAGGGGAGACCTCACGGGAACCATTCAACAAGCATAGGGGAAGTCCGTACAAGAGTACGCACTTAACTTTCTACAGGCTTTCACGTTTATCCTATAAGTCTAACAGCTAAAATTTTTATGTGATTGTTTAGCCCGAAGAATTGTCTATGTATGGTCCATGTTTCAACTGGATGTCTCTGCAAGGAACTTGCTACGAGCCCATCCAAAATAAAATGTCACGTGCGTACTCTTGCCGGAGTGGGTCGGTAAGAGTACGCAAGAAAGGAAGCTGGAGTACGCATCGATACTCCGCTGTGCTTTAGGTGCATAGGCCATGTCGCGAAGTTTTTTGTCGCTAAACTAGGCGATTGTATGATTTATATCGTTCTGAATATACAAGAACTATGTTGCAAAGTTTGGTTTTCCAAATATGAGTTACGGACTCTGGTCCGAGTGAAAATTAAATTTTCCTATCTCATAAGCATGCGCACTCTTGCCCAATGGTCTACTGCGTACTCTTACCGGACATGCTCCCTTGGGAAGAAGTCTTCATAAACATGTTGGCAGGCATTTTAGCGTGAGCTCCGTTCCTGGAGCACAGTCCTAGCTCAGCTTTCTTACTAATGACAGACCGTAATGCAATAGTTTTGATAATAGGAGCATGGTCTACAAGTTTATCCAGTTAAGAAATATTATTTCAAGAGTGCCCAAAAATTCATTTTGCTCTGTACTCCCGCGGAAAGAACAGGAGCACGTTGAATTTTGGTGTGCAGCCTAGGCACTGACCCTGCTTTTTTATACCAGGGTATCCACCATCTCAGTGGTTGCTAAGTAACCAAAACAGCTGCTGCGTACTCTTATCTCCTGAGTACTCTTACCCGCCCTTACCCTACCCGTTGTGTTCATTTTTGCTTCTGTAAGATTCTCTCTCTCTTTCTCTCTCTCTCTCCTAACAGCTGTCACCTCCGCGGCTTCAAAAACATATTGTCTCCATACCATAGCACTGTTTTGAATTTGGCCGAGCAGCCGGTATCATTCCTCTGCCACTCGCCACAACTGAATCACCCGCGCCGACATCCGCTCATATTCGTTGGAGCCGTCGCTCTTTTGGCGCTATAACCATAGGTGTGTAGAAATTAGAAACAAAGGGACCGGCTCGTTGCGGCACCATCTGGCACATGTCGCTTCACCTGCTCTCAAATTCCCCCTCGCCTCGCGCCAGCCCTCATCAGCACGAGTGCGCGGCACCTGGCAGAGACGCACGCCGCGCCCGCGCGTGGCCAGTGACGTCACAAACGCCCGCGGCCGTGCTGCTAGCGGGCCGGCGTCGCAGTCGCCAGTGGTGGTGTCCTGTGCCGCGTCGCCGTCTCTGCGGCCCCTGCATACACGGCCGGCGCTGAGCAGCCCTCCCGCCTGCAGGTGCCGCAGACCCGCCGAGCACTGATCCCACGGACGGCGCAGAACGCGCCGCTGAACTGCGATTGAAGCTGCTACGGCGGGAGAGGATGCCGGCGGGACTCGTCTACAACGTCGCCAGGTAGGCATGTCTGCAGTGGAGACAGTCGTATACCACGTTGCCAGGTAGGCCTGTCTGCAGTGGAGATAGTTGTATACCACGTCGCTAGGTAGGCCTGTCTGCAGTGGAGATAGTTGTATACCACGTCGCTAGGTAGGCCTGTCTGCGGTGGAGAGTCGTATACCACGTCGCCAGGTAGGTCTGTGTGTGGAGGAGACAGTCGTATACCACGTCGCCAGGTAGGCCTGTGTGCAGTGGAGACAGTCGTATACCACGTCACCATACAAGCTTGTCTGCGGTGGAGACAGTCGTATACCACGTCGCCAGGTAGGCCTGTCTGCGGTGGCGACAGTCGTATACCACGTCGCCAGGTAGGTCTGTGTGTGGAGGAGACAGTCGTATACCACGTCGCCAGGTAGGCCTGTGTGTGGAGGAGACAGTCGTATACCACGTCGCCAGGTAGGCCTGTGTGCAGTGGAGACAGTCGTATACCACGTCACCATACAAGCTTGTCTGCGGTGGAGACAGTCGTATACCACGTCGCCAGGTAGGCCTGTCTGCGGTGGCGACAGTCGTATACCACGTCGCCAGGTAGGTCTGTGTGTGGAGGAGATTGGTACTATTAATTGACGGGTTCGTCCATTAGCTCCATGATGGATTTGATGCCTGCCGCTGATGACAGAAGGGCTGGAGAAAATGTTCAGTTCTGATTTCCTTTGGTCATGGATATAGATCTGGGCAAGAGTGGAAGAGGGGATAAAGGACATCTCTAAATTGTATTATGTCTCCCGTAGAGTGTGCAGAAGTGCCAAATTCCATCCCCCAGGATCCCGTGAATCGGGAGGGCTCCAGTCCTTCGCTCCAAATAGTGGCATATTGGTTAGGTTTTATTATGGAGCCAAGCTTTATTAGTTATCTTCACATTCGAGATAAAAGTTTTGAAATAACAGATACAGCTTCGGAAAATTAGACTGAAAATCAGACGCTCACTTTGTCCATGTCCATGGGTGTCGAAAGCGGGGAGAGGCAGGGAACGCTTCCCCAAACGCGCGAATCAGGGGGCGTTCCCTAAAAAAGTTATGATACTCGACCAATAGGATTGTGTACTTTCTCCCGATCACCTGCGTGAACCTAATCAAAAGTGTTGATGAAATACATCGTCGGGAGCGTTTTCAAAGACAGCCATTATGCTCAACTTCCCCTGTCATCGCTAGTCTGAGGTCCCTCCTTTTAGTAAAACGTCCATGATGACGCCCTGTCCATGCCCATCTCAGTGCGGTCGCTTTTAGGGCGGATACTGGATGAGACAATCTGCCCAGGCCTCTCGTTTTAGCTACGATCGGCAGGTTAGAACCATTGTTATAGTTTTAGCGCACCTATCCTTGGGGAACGTTGTTAGGAACAGTGGCGGATCTAGCCGGTAGGTTTCGGGGGCGTAAAAACCACCAAAACATGCTTATAAACTAAGAAGCAGTCGGGACAAAAAGGAGGTTGGCAGCTTTGGAAGGGCAAAGACATTGCTTAGCCTTGAGACTTTTTTGTTTGCGGACAAATGCCTTTTTCCTCCTGGGTCCACCACTGGATAGGAACACCTTCCCATATCCTTCCATCAGGGGCGTCACCACCATGGAGGCCATGGGGTCATCGTCCCTATGCATTTTTGGAGACCCCCATCTGACTCAGGAGCCCCCTTTGATACTTAGAGTCTGGAATAACCCCTTGAGTATCAAAGAACTTAGCATCCCTTCTTATAAATGAGTCCTAATTGGCCATGACCCCATAACGGCCTACCAAGGAGACTCCTTTACTTCAGAAGGAGGTCACCTAAGTGCCCCACATAGGTGGCCCCTTTACTTATAAAGCAAGTCCTCTAAATGGCTTGACCAGAAACCCCCTTACTTACAAAGGAGGCCCACTAAATGACCACGTGGAGGCGCCTTTACCTATCACGACAACACTAAAAGCCACCTAAATTGAGCGCAAGTATTCACTGACGGATCAGGGGGGGAGCAAATCAGGCAATTGGCCCCGCCGAAACCCCCCGCTTTTTCCAGTTTTCTTAACAAAAATTCATGATTTTGGGCCCGGTGCTCCTCCCCCCACAACCGTCGGTCTGGATCCGACCCTGCAAGTGTTTGTGATATATGGATATAATGGAGGCCATAAACAACCAGCATAGGAAGCCTAAACTTTTAATGAAAGCTCCTAAATGACCTACAAAAATAGAGGCCCCAAAAGCTAGTAGGCCTTCCTCAGGACCAGGGATTGTAGGTCCCTTCGATCCAGGCCCTAATGGAAAGAAAATCCGTGGCGGTGCCCTTGCCTCCCATACCTTCTTCTGCGCGAGACTCTTTAGGTCCTTTCATCGCCCGTCTTTTACCAAGTTTCAAAACGAAACTGTTTGTTTTGTACATGAAATTGACATTTATTTATCAGTTTATGAACTTTAATGCCACATTGGTCATGAGGACCACAGCATACTTGCATGTAATGTCTGAATTTCCAACGCACTGAAGTCAAAAGCACAATACCTTTTATCCTCAAAGGCCCATTTCAGGCAATATTTACTTCCTGTAGGGTCACTTTTATCTTCCTATGACGGATAATTTACTTTTAACAACTCTCAAATGGTTTGTCTGACATCTGAAATGAAAGCACATACCTTACCTACCTGAAGATAAATGGAATTTCTCACTAGCGACCACACTGCCAACATGAGTCCTTCTAGCTAATGGTTCATCTACTCAGGGTGTGTTTGCAAAAAAACCAGCGTGACCTCCATACATCCCAAGCCTGATTGCTCCGCATGTCCATGACTATTTTTGACAGGAAACCTACGCTAGCATTAAGGACCATCACACAGATGCGCCCTTTGCAGTTTTACGATGACAACGAAACGAAGTTCCAAGCGCATTAGAAATAGCGCCTTATAATAAACCACCCTCAAATTGGCGACGAACGGCGTCTGCATTGTAGCGTAAGTGGTGCGTCCGGCGTTTGTAAGTGGCGCCGGCACAATTAAATTCCATCGCCGCCGGTCTCATGCGCAGTATTCACAGTGGGGACCGGCCGGAGCCTGGAAGACAATGCTGGCCTGGAATGTTGATGGCAGGAAGTGATATGGCAGTCGTACCTCAGTCACACCTGTCCCAGGTCACGCGCTGTCTTTGGCCTCTCAGGCTGGGACCTGCTAAAAAAAGAGCCTCCTGCAGGGCTCCTAGGCCAGGGCCCGCTAAAACAGAGCCTCCACAGGGCTCCCAGGACAGGGCCCGCTAAAACAGAGCCTCTGCAGGGCTTCCAGGCCAGGACCCGCTAAAACAGAGCCTCCACAGGGCTCCCAGGCCAGGGCCCGCTAAAACAGAGTCTCTGCAGCGCTTCCAGGTCAGGGCCCGCTAAAAACAGAGCCTCTGCAGGGCTCCCAGGCCAGGGCCCGCTAAAACAGAGCCTCTGCAGGGCTCCCAGACTGAGACCTACCAACTAGAGCCTCTGCAGGGCTCTCAGACTGGGACCTGCCAATTAGAGCCTCTGCAGGGCTCCCAGGCCAGGACCCGCCAAAACAGAGCCTCTGCAGGGCTCCCAGGCCAGGACCTGCTAAAACAGAGTCCCTGCACGGCTTCCAGACTAGGACCTGCCAATTAGAGCCTCTGCACGGCTTCCAGACTAGGACCCACAAAAACACAGTCTCTGCAAGACTCTCAGACAGGGCCTCGCCACAGCATAACCTATGGCACTCTCTCAGACTTTGGATTGCCAAAGTAAAACATCAACAGAGCTCTTTTCCAACTTTCAAACATGCAGAGCCAGCCCGAGTTCTGCACACTTCGATGTCACACAGTAGAGAACTCGTGGCATGCTCTGATTCTCCGCGGGAGAAACTCTTGGGAACGTGTCAGGCTCCATGAAAGTGATGAGGAATGTTGCGCTAGGTTGCGCTAAGAGGTATTTTCTATTTTCCCCACCCGAATGTAACGAATTCATGAAGATTATGTTTGTACTTTTGATCTGCCGCCCGTGACATTACCTGTGCACTGCACAGGTAAGCTAAAGGCTACAGATGAAGTTATTTAAACCCTTTTCGGAGTTTTATTGGTCGTCATTTAAAATCTGTTGGGCACCTTCCTTTTTCGATCACCCACAATTTAGCATATCTGATGAACAAACACTACCATACATGGCCACGGCATTGTTTTTCTTCGTCGGCAGAAGCCCAATAAGGTGCAGCTTAATCGGTCATACCAGAGTCACAGGGAGGTCATGCCACAAAAACCTACGCGGGCTTTGTTTCCCAAGTTGCGCAGCTGCCGCGAATTCGGGCGGCGACACTGATGGCGCGATGCGGCACACCCGGCACGCCGCGGGACGCCGCGCTTTTGCCACTGGCGCGCCGTTTTTGCTGGCAGTGACCTCGGAACGGGTGGTGGCCAACGGGTCGGCTTCAACCGGCCAGTTTTTGGCGCCATTCCTTCGCCTCCCACGTTGGGGCCCGATGCTGACGAATTCACGGAGCTGCGCCGTTGCTGTTGTTCTTGTTAATATGTCTCTTCTCGAGACCAATATCACACTGGCTGATAGGTAGAAATTTCCCAACCTGGCAGCTTTTCAGATTAGCTTCAGCTCGCGGACGTCTTATTTTTGTCCCGAAAACTGCCTTTCAACTGACCAGTATTGGTTTCTGATGTAAGTAGAATGGCTACTCATCATTTGTCGAAGGCATGAAAAGTGTGGGAGGAAGGGGGGGGCTAACAGACGCTGTTTCCCTCTCACTTTCTATCCGGAAAGTTTCCAATATCAGCAAATAGGGAAAATTACATTTCACACAAGAAGGAGCTGAACGTCTCAAGGTTTCCAAAACCGAAGCAAGGAGTTTTGGTTTTATAATGGAACATTTTTGTCAGCAAGGCGATTAGGCTTCACTCACAACCTAGAGCCCAAAACTCTACTCCAACATGTGACGTTCTTTGACCTATCATGACCTCAACATTGACCTGAGACAAAAAGTGCCTGATTTAGTTTCTTCATTAATTTGTATGAGCTATCCAACAGCTTTCGCGTTTTTTCGCTATCCCGCATAGGAGCCGGAGTTCGAGGGGGCACTCTCCACCAGGACGAAGGTGGCTCGGAGGCCCACCGGGGCGGGTGTTAACTGATGGACAATTAGCCTCTTGAACTTTCGTGTGCATGATATGTATCTATTTTAAAGTATTTCTTACACATTTTTTTTGCCCAAAGATGGTGGCTGTTGCTAGTCATTACAAAACTCCAACATTTACTCGCCGCCTGGGGGCAGTATGCCATTCCACAGAGCTACTATAGCGGCAGCGACCTGGGAGGCATCCGCCCAGGAGCTTCTCTGCTTTCAGTACACCCAGCATGACGTCAGTTATTCACATTTCGATTCAGTTTTACAATGGCCAGGAAGTCGGCGCTAATCTGCCTTGTTATTTCAGCTATCTGACATGAGCAGGGACGTAACAGTCTGTTTCCCCCGCGGAACAGGCGGCGCCTGTGGCTGTAATAATAGAGATAACAAGCGGCCATTGTTATCTGAGGAACGCAGTAGGAGATCACCGTGAACGGTGGCCGGTCGGGAGCACATGCAGCGCCGAGCGCAAACATTCTTATCTATCTTCCCAGGCTCCCCATCCGTGAACTTCAAGTGGGGTGGCTGTGAATGGTAGAGGCCTTCGCGTGTTTCACGGAATAGGTGCTAGGTTGAGCCCCGACTTTGACTTCAAAGCCTGATCGAGAAATTAAGTATGTATCATTCACTCTTCTTAAAGATTCTTCTGCTTGTTCTACCTTCAACTTTGGCAGTGATACCTACTACCTTAGATCAAAGTAATTGAATTAGAACCCTCTTTCCCTGCAGCTACCTGCCTCGACCCTGCGTCACCCGTATCCTCCTTAACTACCGTGAGGCACTGCCAACAGTTGAGCGCGTCTTATCCCTTCCACCAGACAGGTCTTATCCCCTCCACCAGACAGCCGCCAGCTGGGCACCCACCAGGGAAGCGTGTCGAGGTCACATCAGCCGGCCTCGCGATGACATGACCTCTCCTCCCAGCCTTCAGCCTGGAGGAGCCGCCTGCCTGATGAGGTTCTGACAGCGTGGGCGTGCCGAGGTGGAGTGTTTATCCCCGGCAGGTAATCTCACGACGCCAAGGGCATGCAAAGGAGACTGGTGAAAACAAACCAGCAGCTGCTTTAGTGCACCTGAAGTTGAAATTCAACTGCTCCATTTTAACATTAATGGGTGCTGTCAGTATTGTACTAGTCTACTAATGTCTAGTGATGCTTTATTTAGCTATAGCCTTAATCAATAACGAATAAAAGCAAAGGCCCGTCACATGACGGATAGCCACAAAGGGGAGGGAAAGAAAGGGTACGCATAGGGAGCAAGGGAATGCTTCTGCTGGAATGTGCTCCCATACTGAGCCTGGGCACTGTGCACTTGGTCACACAATGGAGACATTCATCGCAGCACGCAGCGCTAATTGCTAGCGTGGACTGAGATGGTGCAAGCCAGCGATTTATTCCACCCACAAAGCCGCTGCAGAAGGACCAAATACATCACGCCCGCTCTGAAAAATGATGCATCGGCACTTGAGTGTGATGCTAATACAGCGGGAACACTGAGACAGCGCCGTCGCCAGCTGTACAGTCCGAGATAGTTTGTTATATGCCTAAAGTCGTAGCTTAACCGAACCATCCGCAACGCTCCCCATTTGTGGCGTGTTCAGCACGCACTGGCGCTGCTGGGAAATTACGGCCGGATCGCGTGTGGCGTGCTGAAGGGCCGCCCTCTGCAACACACGCCTCCTGACAAACACACCATTAAGGCGTGCTGTGTAGCACCGATGGTATCGCCTCCGCTGACGATACAGACCTGTCATTCCAATCACAAACCTTCCCGCTCCATGCAACTGTGCATCGGAGAAAGCGAGTCGCTTTCTATGGCCTGATGCACACTCATCAGTCCCAAGTGTAAAACGCAGAGACTGACAACATCTCCCAATAACAGGGAATATTTACAGAATCCAGAGGCATTAAACCACCTTCAGCCCAACTCTCATATAAAGCAATGCGATGTTTTGCGTTTCCATGCTAAAATATTCCTGTAGCCTGGTGCAGGCTGTGCGCGCGCCGGGAGCGACTCCAGGCATTCAACCACCGCTACACAATCATCACTTGTCAGGTAACCTCCCACCAGCTCAGCGCCGCCTCCCACTTACGAGCAGCTATCTCCGGCCGCCCCCACTGCTGGCAGCCGAGCTCCCCGTCGACATCCTATTGTTTCACCTACGACTAACCATCTTGTTTATGGACATAGCTGGGTCGAGATTGGTCGGCCCCCGCCGAGAGAACGGTGTCACAAGGCTGTCGGCTATATGGCTGGTGAGGCAGCCGGCTGTAAGTGGCCAAATTAGCCGGAATATTTGGGGCTCTATGTAAAAGCGGGCACCATTGAGCCTCGTTGTACCACCGACCCCCCACAAAGAGGGCACCAGGAGCGGTAGTGGCTGGCTCGTAGCGCTGAAAGGTTAATTTAGGACCCAATCGCCTTCCGCAGGTCCTTGATAAATATCTGAAGTAAGGCAGGCGCGAACAGTCCGACACAAACTCCAATTAGATCCCGAAATTGATACACCCAGTGCAAAATCATACCGACAGGTCAGCTGAGAGTGAAGAGAGAGAGAGAGAGAGCGAGAGAGTGCGTGCGATTTCCAAAAATGGTTTGCCATCATTCGTCTACGCTTTTTAGTAGGATGGAATGTGTCAAAGATAGCAAAAGAATTCGAAATTGGCTGTAATTTCCGTAAGTAAGGCCTTATTTATGCTTCTGTTTCTACGATGTGAGGACATGCTGGGGGAGTAACTGCCAATTTATGGCTCATATACAACTCACACACCCACTGCAAAACAGCTATACCCTGACGGGTGCCTTATCAACAGGGACCGGGAAATAATGGTCCGATGGTGCTGGCGTGCAAGTACCGTCCTAAAACCAATTTACGACTTTCACGCATAATCACGCGGAATGTGTTGTGCGACTTTGGCACGCCGAATTGGTTTCGGTATTATGTTTCCCTTTCAACCTAATTGCCGTATCATTTTATGGATTGGAGCTAAAACTGAAGTGGGCTCTGGCATAAATGTGACTCATATATTTGTGTCTTTCTTTTGCACCAGCGAACCTTTATAGGACCCGGAATTTTTTTGCTGCCTCGATCAAAAAACGAAAACAAATTTTCATATCCCAAGATACGTGTGTTACGAGAATGAGGCAGTAAAGATTGCGAACTGTCAGCCACATGCCAGCCATGTCATGGCATGTCAGTCACTATTTGGTATAGGTGATAGACCCGTGTATATATTAAACACGTGATAGCACCCCTGTATATAATTCCACTTTCTGACAAAATAACAGGTGATGAACAATGGTCAATGACTCGCTGTCACTGTTGGTATGGCCAACACGTCGCCAAGTCCTAGAGTTGAAGAATTCATTTAGTACGAATACCCAGTTGCATTCAAACGGCCAAAAGCGTATCCACTCCTTACACAATAATAACTCAATGAAATACGTCATCGACACCGGTTGAGTATTGTATTACTTGAGTCTAAGCATGTGGTGTAGGATAGGCAATGCCATTGTTGAAATGTGCACTTGCAGCGCACGTCGTGACGGGTAGGGTAACGAGCTCCTGGCACAATGGCCCATTTGACTGTAATGAAAAGTGCACCCTGAGACCTCAATAATGATCATTACTATTAAGAGCAATTACTCTGCTCCTTGAACTAGGTCATAAGGTGTGTGAGCATTTTTCCTTTGCAAGTGAGCACCTCAGCTGTTTTAGCTATGCAGCCCTGGATACTTAATCTCGCTTTGCTCCCACCACTTAAGCATGGATGCATCTTTCTGTAATCACATGGAGGTCATGTTGGACCGAGTATAGTAAAGCCATCGCTTACTCCCCACGGTATCACAAAACCAGACGCTGGGCTTCAGCTGTGGCAGCTGCGTCCCTCTGTGGCTCCTGAGTTTGAGCTGTGGCAGCTGCGTCCCTGTGGGGCTCCTAGGTTTGAGCTGTGGCCAACAGCGGCCGCTGTGATAAGTAAGCTGCAGCTCTTGGAGGCCGCTGTGGTATGTGAGCTGCAGCATTGGGAGACTGCTGTGGTAAGTGAGCTGCAGCTCTCGGAGGCCACTGTGGTATGTGAGCTGCAGCACTCGGAGCCTGCTGTGGTAAGTGAGCTGCAGCTCTCGGAGGCCGGTGTGGTATGTGAGCTGCAGCATTGGGAGACTGCTGTGGTAAGTGAGCTGCAGCTCTCGGAGGCCGGTGTGGTATGTGAGCTGCAGCATTGGGAGACTGCTGTGGTAAGTGAGCTGCAGCTCTCGGAGGCCGGTGTGGTATGTGAGCTGCAGCATTGGGAGACTGCTGTGGTAGGTGAGCTGCAGCTCTCGGAGGCCACTGTGGTATGTGAGCTGCAGCTCTCGGAGCCTGCTGTGGTATGTAAGCTGCAGCTCTCGGAGGCCGCTGTGGTATGTAAGCTGCAGCTCTGGGAGGCCGAGCTCTGGCGCAAAACAGCGGCGTCGGATCCGGTCGAGTGTCGTTTTTGTCCGAGGCTCCATCAGCGGCTGGAAGTCACTCCACCAGCCTCCGACAGCCTCTCTGCCGCAACACTGATGCTGATGACACGCTGCCATTGACCCGTTGGTGTTCAGAGAAAGATTACATTTAGGTGCAGACATACGCAATCACGGGTCTCGTATTGTGCTAGGCTGAACTATAATCGATATATTTGATCCTGAGATTCCTTTTGCAAACAATTTTATTTTTCGTTGT
This sequence comes from Lepas anatifera, assembly GCA_034440635.1. Classification (NCBI taxonomy): domain Eukaryota; kingdom Metazoa; phylum Arthropoda; class Thecostraca; family Lepadidae; genus Lepas; species Lepas anatifera. The sequence continues at coordinate 1,517,410 of JAOTON010001665.1, forward strand.
TTTGTTTTAAGCACCCTTCGTCACCATAAGCGGGGCCTGATTACGTCAAAAATTGAATGTGCTCGAAGAATATACCTGATGAGAAGATAAACGCTGTCATGATCATCCTCGCTCACGTCTGGTTTGCCAGAAGCTACAACTGGTTCGATTCATTGGAGTCTCTTAGATAAACTTCCCCATCTCTCAGAAATTATGTGGCTGTAGCTTTTGTTGCAAGCACTTACTTCTTTAGTGAGTGGTGGTAAATTTAGCCAGCAGCCCCTACGCGTGAATATCTCGCACCATCTCTTACCCTTTCTGTAGCACGCTCATGGGAGAGTGTTATTATTCATCCTTGCAGACTGGGTCGCTCAGCCTTGTAAGCTGAAAGTCGGTTGAAAGTTAATGAAACAAGAGAAGACTGAGGCTGTGCCCAAGATTCCATGCGTCTTTTAAATCGTGTATTTATGCAGTAAACATGGAAGTGAGTATAAGTAGTAAACATTTGACTGTCACTTCGTTACATTTAATTATATCCATTGATGAAGAAAATCCTGCCGACAGGAAGTTACATTGTTTCACGTGTTCATCCACAAAAGCATATAGTCTGATGATAGTTGCAAGATGGAGAAAATACCTGGTGGTTGACATTTCTTCTCATGCTCATGTTTCATCACAGATAATGAGCTACATTTCTCTAGAAAATAAGCATGCAGCTCAAAATGTTGCGCTTATTTCGAGGATGCAGCATGTTGCAAGGATGCAAAATTGCATGGTTCCTGGCTACTCTGCAGAAACCTGCAATTCTGAAGCCGCCAACTGTTCGGCGTAACATTCGTCATCTGCCAAACGCATCAAGTGACCTCAACCTTTGAACTTCTCGTCACTAAATTAAGACCAACACGAAGACAATCTACCGTGTACGGCTCCCCACAGCAGTAAGGTCGTTAATCTTGATTTTCTTGCTGGCAGCCAGGCTGTCAGAACACTGTTTAAGTAGGCCCGCTGTTTGCCTCATCATTCTGAGCCCACCAGCGAGTGGGCTGAAATGTGGCGGCAACATAGTTTCAAACACTTTGATAAGAATTGATGTTATGAATAGATGTGGTTAGCGGCTTAGGTGAAAGGAGTTTGTACAGGCTTTTGGAAATTCGGGAAATCTGCTGCTTTTTCTGTGTTGTGAATCCTGTCTTAAGTTCTATAAGGCGAGGATCTTTATATCTTCCCGTCAACATGTTTCTGACCCCATCTCTCTGAGGTATTGGCAAAATTTGCATCATCATGTTCGTGGGATGAATGAATGTGTTAAGGAGCCTGGCGATAGCTCGAGGACTAATTCAAACACTCACGCAAACATCTGACAAGTGACGACAGACATCTGCGCACGTGCTCACACGGGGCACGTGCATGCTCCTGGTGATGGCACGTGCACGAGACTACGCCACAGCTGAGCACTGTTTCAAGAAAATAAGAACTGTTTTCTCCAGGTAAACAAAATATGTTATCTTGAAATATACACTGATTGAACATTGAGGAACCAGAATTACTTTGTGCGATAGAAAGTTGACTATGAATTGGAGACATAAAATAAGAAACTGTCAGGTAAGCCCATCATTGACGAAACATAAACCGAAAGCACACGACCTTAGTTGCGAGATGAAGGCCTCAGATTCTGATTTTTATACCGTTTTGTATAGCCGAACATCCTCGCCAAAAAAGAAACTGCTTTGAATAAAGTTATACCGTATCGCTCAATTTTACGGATGTCGCCACGGCAAGTATTTTGACAGACCTGTCACTGGTATCTATACCCCACAATACGAAGCTTTTGAGAGAATGCAATATCTCTGGAGGGGAACCTTAGAAGCCCCTCGTAAGATCTTTGGAAGTTACAAACGTAAAAATGTGTCATGAGGCTTTAATCCAGTTTTAACACAAATGTTTGAACAGAAGAAGCAAAGTGACGCTTATTTCATGGTTGCTGTGCCACCTGATAATGGAAAATCTTATACGCCAAACTCATGGCGGAGTAACCCTTATGGCTTATTACTTCATTCAATAGAGACCACTGAGTCAGTGATATCTAAAGACTGACACTGTCGAAAAAGCCTTAGTTCATCCCAGCATTTTTGTTTTCCATAACCCTTACCGGTAGATGCACTTCTTATTCTTATGGACCTTAGTAGCACTGTTTTGGAAAGTTTAATAATGTCATTCGAATGTGTTGTAGGCTGCATAATTGTAGTGGAATATGCAGGCACACGGGCATGCAAAGTAAACAGCATTTTGTGCATTGCTTGTGTGCAATTGCTGGCGTGGATTCCTAGACTGCAAATGATTATCTGTGATTGAATTGGTAGACGTCGTCGATGATCATGACCTAGAATAAAGTCGTTCGTACTGTGCAGGGACAAATCGATTTGTGACTTGAAATTGTGAACGAATTGCAATAGATAATTGTCGCATGGAAAAAGATGTTGATTCCAGCATTGTATTTATTCTCATCGTTTTGACTACTGCCTATCCGGGTTCAAGGAGTTTAAGTTTTGTTTTGCACCTGCTAGTTCTGTGGAGCTTTGTTCCATTCCTGCACGGCTGCGTACATTTACATTGGACGATTCCCGCTGCAGGAGTTGCAACACTCGTCGGTGAAAATGGCAAAGTGCTGGAAACAATGGCCGTAACTTAGCTCCCGAACGTCACATTTAGCACCATAGCCTTACCTTGCCATTGCCCTGATGGAAGTGCTAATGCTGCTAATGGAGCTCCACTGAGGGGTGCAGGTATATCATGTCTATGTAGTCTTCAGGATACACTGCTCGGAACCCCAAGGCCGTGGTTACCAATTATCGTTTTGCTGTTATCTATACCTATTTTCATTGCGGAGCATCCTGCACAATGGGTATGTGAAAATGTCTCCCAGCATAATTTATACGCTTACCTACCCCTATTTTAGCGGAAATTCGGCTACCAATAAATGTTGGGCAAGTCACCAAACCGCTGCCGCTACCCTGGTCGGTGCACAACCCATCGGACCCAGCCCGCCCACACTTTTAGTCGACGTGTCTGATTTTGTATCTGATAATTCTTGGGCTGGCTGGTCCTTCAATTTACTCTCCACTCCCTATCCCAGTAAGGACGTGGGTTGGTCGGATATTACTGAGCGTATGGAAAGCTGCGATTGCCTTGGCTTGTCGTCGCCGGTTTTGTAAGGCCCATCTGACAGCACCCACTGCGCGTGTCACGTGAGGGGTGGACCGCAGCCGCGCGATGTCACCAAAGTCGAGACAATTGACAAGCGAGGTCAATTTTGTCACATGTATTTTGTACGTTCCATTGCTGCGTGAAACCTCCATATACGAATAAAAACATAATAAAACCTAAGCAATGAATATGTATGCAGATCAAAATCAGCAAAGGATATGTCAGCCTGCTGATTTTGATCTGCTATTCAGTTCCGTCTCTTGCATTATCTGATCACACTACATCATGTAGCCATCAAAATTAGCCGCAGCTCTCGAACAAGCTTCCAATGAGCCCCGTGTACCGCAGATAACCCAGCGCTCGCCACCGTTCATAATTGGAGATACACCACAACAGAGCAGGGGCTCGGCCATCACTCACGTCCCGAGCCGTCAGAACAAAACAGAGCCGCGCTTCAGCCCCGCCCGAGGCGGCTCATCCCAGCGTCCCTCTCTGGCTTCCAGGGTAACCCACGGCTCCGGCCGCAGCCCGGCCTCGTCAATTACCACATTACGCACCGCTTGAGCAGAGGCTAGCTGCTGCCGCACCACTGATCGCTCACTATTAGCTCGGCGCCGGGGCTGTGAGAGCGCGGGTACTGCTCACGGGTGCTGACCTCTCAGGTCCAGGGTAGACGCCCGCTGTTAACTAGACGGGAAATAGTACGTTATGGACTGGCTAACATGTGGTGCAGGTGGGTGCTATGTAGCCTTAGTAGCTGATGGGCCGTAAAGCTCAAATCATCATCGGAAGATTTAGCGGAGGAGGACCAATGCCTGTGCCTGACATGATAGCTGCTTGAAGTTTTAGTAGTCTATACTGTCTCAAATATTTTTATCAGCGGTGTGTCGAAATTGGTAACAGGTCAGTAACAAAATTTTTAAACAAAAATACTAGGAAATAACTTGGCAGTACCAGGTGATTTAGCAGGTTATATTTTTCCATCAATGTCCAGAGGTGCAGAAAGTATGCTGGCTGTCACAAACTCAATGCGACGTATGCCTCCTTTGTCACAAAAAGCTGGAAATGATAATTGTATACTTGAATACTATTTCAATATGCTGAATGTCATCTACCTGTCTCTCACTTTTTGCAACAGACAAGGTTCAAGCACCAAGCCATTACTGCATGAAAGTATTAAACTGTGTTTTCATTTTTAGATCATGTTTATGTTTTGGAAGGAAAATTTCTAATTATGGATCATTGTTTCCAGTATTGGGATCATAACTTTTATTGGCTACTCTGACTGCAGTTCCCCTAATGACATGCATTTCCTTTTGAAAAGTTTCCATTTTTGGAAGGAGTGTTTCCAATTATGGTACATTTCCCCATGATTAAATGTGGCAATTATCATGAAAATAATTATTATTGGGAACTAATCTATGAATGGGAGCGTGCACCTACACACAATTGGGAACCCTGATCGCAGCTTCCCCCCACTGAACTTCTATCTCACATATCAACAAAAGGGACAAAAATGTCAATGTCAACATAGGATTTAGATCTACCTAAAATGTGTTGGTAAAGTGGACCTTAGGTAGCATTTTTATAGACAGATCAAATGCTTAAAATTTTCCCCAACACCTGATTATCACCTGCCTGTTCATTCCTTCTTGCAGTAAAAACTCTGAGGCAACTACCCTGCATAGATGTAAAATTATGTCTATTGGCCTAATAGGTACCTACAGAGGTATTGGAAGTCTCATACCAAAGAAAGATCCAGTGTAGTCAAAGCCCTGCTTTAACTCCATGCAGTTCAGGTCCTGTGTGTTGCTTACCACCACTGGTAGTAAGCAACACACCCCAACCAGCGTTTTTCAAAGTCTCTTTCTTTCTGAGATTTTCTGCGATTTCCTGAGATGAGAAGGGGGTCTACTAGGCCCCCTCCAGTGCACGTTAGTGTGTGTTTTAACACTTTGTGGAGGACTGCATTGGCACACATCAACATTTGCTATCTGTACAATATTGACATGATAATTTGATCATGAAATCTCACCTGAATTACTGTTGTTGCCAGTCTGTTGCTGGCGCCAACTCTCCCAACTTCCTCCAGCTCCAAATCTACCTAACCAATCTTGATCTAGGGCACAAATAAGGTAAGGCACAAGCAAGCTAAGGAATGAAAACCAAGTTTGATATGTGAAAGTGCATCAGTCTCAAGTGCCTACATTCATCTTAGATTAGCCATGGACAGCACTATTTATTCCAGCCAGTTTTAGCCTGCACTTATCTCAGATATACCCCAAAACATGCCCTAAAAAGTGGCTTCCCACCTGTGTACTTTTTGGCAGGCTCTCATCAAATAAACATTCGAACTTGTTTTGCGCTGTTGCGTAGTTTGGTAGAATTGCTGCCCAGCTTGTTTTTTTTTCACTTTTGTACTTTTTTAGTAGCTTTTAGGCGTACTTAATACTAAATTCAAAGAAATAGGGACCGCTAAATCGAAGAGCTCAAACTTTAAATATTATTTAACCTGACAAATGGACAGGGAAATACTTGATAACGTATTTGGTTATCTTTAATGCCTTAAATATGGCCCAATCATGTATTTCTCGAAAAATTCACTGTCACATTTCGGGCATCTAGGCGGCAACTTTCTGGCAACTACTAACAATCGGCACCATTGGGCTGCATGTTAAAATCTGGCAACTGTGACAGCGGTTTCCGGGTTTTTGCAGCGGGGTCCCTGTTTTAGTAGAAACTGAACACAGTACCAATATTGTATCACTGATGGTACGCTGTGCAATTGAAGAACAGAGTTGCTAAATTAAATTTATCGCTCACGCTTCATTCTGTATTTCGAAAATATGCGGTTTGATTTTGAACCATACTGTCAAGATCGCTATTTTGTACACTTATGCCTCATTTTCATAAATGTGTACAAACCCCAGTAACCGAGTTGGCGTTTCCCTCTGTCAATGTCTTACAATCTTTAATACCAATGTGGGGGGATAGCCTAGTCTAGGTAACAATAATTCTTCAGTCTTAATTTAGATCCCTATTATTTTACTAGACCCCTTGAAAAGCTACATGTCATTTTCTTTCAGGGAATCTGGTGTTAAAATTTTAGACGGAGGCCCTTGAACAGAAATTCATTGGTCAAACCTGTGAAAGAATCAAGTTTGAAGCATAAACCGCTTTTTGAGGTATAGTTTTGAAAAATGTATGCAGACAATGAGAATATCAGCTCCTCCAACAATTTAGGTCATTTTTATCACCCGCGAGACTCTATACAGAATATTTAAGCGACTTATGAACATGATTCACTAAATTTTACAACATCCCAGTAAACGATCCCCCGATCAAAACTTATCTATGAGCCCCGCGGTAGACACCCGACCATCCGTCACAGCCCTGCAGGCACGGAGGTCGCGGCCAGCTCGGCACTGACATTGTCACGTGACCCCCGCGTCGTGTCGGTGCAGTGTAGGTTCGCGTGCACGGGCCGACCTCACGCTGCCGGAATCCTTTTACCCTAATGAGAGCACTGGGCATGCACTGACTAATACAGTCGGTCCAGACCCCACACACGCTCCGCCGGATCTATAATGGCGAGATACTGTGGATACAGGGGCGACGGCATGTCCGGGGGGTGGGCGCGTGGGAGACAGGCTGTGGCGGAGAGGGTTCAAGGGCAGCTGTTTTTTTTAGTTTTACCTATTTAAAAGGACTCGTTACCAGATTTATTATTCGTTGATTATCCTGCGTCAATGCTGCGGAATTCTAGACTTTATCATGTTTTTGAACGTAGTTTCAAAACAAGATAAAACACGCCATGATATGATAGAAACAAGGTCTTAAATTTTGAGAACATATATATAGCTGTCAGTGCTTTTTACATTGCGCGGAGCAGCAAATACAATTTTGCTTCTCTTGGTTGCGCCCTTGTTTGTACGCATGCGCGAACAGTCGACACGCGACCTGCCAGAGCAGTTAGCCGAAAACCACCACCGACCGACAACATGTCAGACGAACACAAAAGGTGCGCAACAAGTTAACCAGCTTGGCGGGGCCAGTCTCGCCGGCGCATGGCACTGCATGGTGTACCGTCGGGCGCTGCGGGGCGGCCGCGCGCCCCCTGCCAGTGGGTGCCGCGGGTGAGCGGTGGTTCGGTGCAGAGTGTCGATGTCGACGAGCGACGGTCACCTAACAGCTGTGTTTCTCTCCACCAGTGAGGGTGTATTCGCCCTGCCCTCCGAGGCCATGGACCTGCCCGACTACGTCAACTGCACACAAGTGAGTAAGCTTTGGTCATATCGGTTGAGACGTATGTACCAGGCTGAGATTTGGTCTAGAGTTTGAGGTCTGCTAGATCCAGCTCTGGTAGCAGTCCCAAACACTCAGCCTGCATATTCGAGAATGAGGGAGCTGCCGTTAAGTTTCTTGTTAATATGGATTATTTCACTAGCTGACATAACAGAGAAAATATATGTGCCACCATGTCGAAAATAAAAAAACCGGCCCGAATGATATGCCCAGAGCAAGAGAGAGGTAGGGCACATTCCAGCGCGTCCTCAGACCTGCTCTAAATCTCGGATAAGGTTCTCTCCGCCAGCTCCGCCAAGGCAACTCGCCTTTTGGTATGAATAATTACTGATGGGCACATCCACAACCAGCCCATAAAGATGCATCACTAATGGTTCTCCACGACGAGTAAATTAGATTAAGGGCGAGATCCTCGCTTCGTGTGTCCTAAATACCAATTACTCGCATAATTACCCAACTGTAGAACTGTCTCAGTTTTGCCGAGTTCACAGCGTGGTGCCGTCCCATTACCGCCTGTGTTTGTACTCCTGTCAAAAACGCTGATCTCTTGATAGCTCTTATTTGTACGGAGGGCCGCCGGCACATTAATATTAATTGGACGATAAGGGTTAGTGTCTGGCCGGCACTCTCCGCGGGACACCGTTTTTGCTCGTTGACAAACATGGCCATAGCAAGGGCGGACGCAGGCGCAAACTTCTAGCTGGTCAGTAACAGCATCGTTAGTCTCACTCAAAGAAGAAACAAATCAGCCATGAGGCTGCACATTCACTGTTATATCCTGTGAAAGCAAACGCATTAAAACAGAAATCACCGCCTGTTCAGGGTGCTGGGTCCGCCTTCGGCGGAGCGTGGGAGGCGGTGACAGGAGCCGGCTTTGCCCCCGGATTCCAGAGCGACAAAGGCGGACCGACCGACAGGTCTTAACACATCGATAGCGAGACATGACCCCGGCTAGTTATTCAGCCAAAAAAGTACAGGGAGCCCCAGAACAGAGATGGAGGAGGGTATGGAGAACAAAGAGAGAGGAATAGAGAGAGAGAGAGAGAGAGAGAGAGGAGAGAGAGAGACCACCGAGACCGAGACCGAGACCGAGACCGAGACCGTGAGGGAGAGAAGGAATGAGAATATAATAAGGTTGAAATAGATTTCGTCATACGGTTCTAAGTACCACACTACCCTAAACATTGTTCCGGATGAGCTGTGAAAACACCTCTGTGACATCAGCTACGCGGGTGTTACTTCCCTCACGGAGTGTTCAATACCCGCTCATTACGGTTGGTTTGGCCCAGTGGTTACGGTCTCCAGAGTGTCTCATTGTTCCGCGCTCACCCTTCTCAGATTACTGAGATGGGCACCTTCGGTTTTGGGTTGATGATTTGCCGAGGACTAATGGTAACTGGAGTCTGCCACCCATCGTGCAGCTGGTGAGCAAACAGATGTCTTCCTCGCAGAGGAACAGATGTCTTCTCCGCGAAGGAAAAGAAATCTTCTTCGCAGAGGAAGCAGCGAGCGCTTTACCAAAAACCCAGGGCATATGCAAATTGTGCAACACTTGCCATTCGGAAGAAAATGACATATCCGGAGAGCTCAATCCAACCCAACATGACCATGCGTTTTCCTTAAACACAGTCGTGATCTCGCCTCTAGAAGCGGCCACATACTGGGGAGCCTCGTTAACGCGGGAGACGATGGGGGTGTTTTTAAGTGGAGGGCGTTATAAGCCGCCCGCTGAGCCGGGCCGGTGATGGCATTGTCGGCGGGACAAGGGATCGCCCGCCGTGTGCGACGCTCCCTGACATGTGTCAACGTGTCTGACGCAAACAGAACGGACCAGCTACCCTGATGGTGATCTGCAGGTCCGGCCACGCGAGCTCTCCGGGGATTTGGCTGTGAAGTATCGCTCCGTGACGCTGGTGTGAGGTGGTAAACAATGTCTGCCGACTCTCCGGAACCTCGTTATCTGAGGCGATTTCATAAGGTTATGCTGAACAGTTCTGTTTTGTAAGGAGTGTTCCTATTCCATGGTGTTGAACTGTCCGGGATAGGATATACTCGTGTCCTATATCTAATCATCAAGCATTATAGCATCCCGGTGATGATTATTGCTATTATGATTAAATGTAGGACTCCCAAACCTCTTACGCAGGGTGGTTCAGCATCCCAGGACAGGAACGGTCCTTATTAGAGTGTATACAATTCTATTTTTTGCATTAGACCTAAGGTCAGTTATGGAATACTTGTTTTTCTGAAATGCTGCGCTGGGGTGTTCTGCTATATTCGATAAGTCTAAAAAATGAAACGTTGTGTGCATTTTGAAACAAATATTTCAATAATCAACATTTATATCCTTGTGACTTCAACAAAAGCCTTCGGTGGTAAATTTCTGTAAGCAATGGCTCACCAAAACGTTTATTTTTCATAAAAACTGCGCCAGCTTGTTGTATATCCAAGGAAACACTACGTATCTTATTCTTACTATCATTGCATCTAGCATTGTTATTCTCATTATTGTTACCGTATCATTAAAAAACTATATTATTGTTTTGCACCAGCTTGTTATGCAGCATGTCACCTCCTGAATGATCGACGCAAGAAGCTTTGAAGGCTGTTTTAAAAAGATAATCAGAATGGTATTATGTACTGACATAAAACTTCCTAATCCACTGCCCCTCAATTTAAGCACAAGCTAGGTATAATGTGCTTGTGGTTTGCCCAAATTAAAGGGAGTGAGCCATCTTGTAGAAATTCCGAAGATTACTATTTATGAACAACTGAAGTCTACACATCCGGAAACCACATTTTTCACACCTTCTATCGTTCAGAACAAAAACATAGTCCTATTATTCAATATCAAAACAGAATGTGGCTCAATTGGGGTTGACCTAAGCGTCGCGTGTGATAACGAGGACAGCCGCAGGCGTGGCGCTCGCAGCATGTCAACGTTGTGACAGCGATACCACCGTTAGCATTTATCATGTGACATGTGTGGCAGTCAAGCAGTTCGGATTCAGACCAATTAAATTCTTATTATCAGATGGAAAGTGATTCTTTCATGGTTTGAATTAAAGCCGTAATGCCCATTATTTTGAACTTGAAAGTGTGCGGAAATTTCACACAGTGAGCTTTGTGTAAAATCAAATAGATTAATGGTGTTTTTTTCGACAAGCCCTCCAAAACTGTTATTCAAGGTAAAAACCATTATAAAGGTGGGAAACTTCCTCTAGTGGGACTGCGTTTTTCTAGCCTCCGGGCCAATTCACAATTCTTTGCCCACGGCTCTAATGCGCCATTAACAATGCAGTCATACAACATATCCAGAGGGTCAAACTCGCAATGGAATTAAGGCACGAAAACGGGTTAGCTTGTTTTCACCTGGAACGTCCACCTTCACTGTGTCGAACAATGCATCAATGTCTGCTCTCCGCACGAAAAGCCAGCACGCAGAGTCATTCCCTACAATCACCTTCACACCCCCTAAAGCGCGTGAATAAAAGGCGACCCCCCTGGGTGGGTGATCGCCCCCTCGGTGGCTAACGGGGCCCGATGGTCCGCCTCTGACAAAAGCGGGCCAGATACGTCAGTCTCACTCATGAGCCGGGTATCTGATTTAACATGACAATACGGCCGCAGCCGGCACCCCCGGCGCAGGGGTGCCGTACCCTGATCGTCGGCTTTGTGCGCCTCCCCGGGTAAGAACATATTGTGGCATTCACTGACCCGCTCCACCGCCTGCGCTTTTGCCGCCTGTTTTTCCGCGAGCCGGCCGCGCGAGTCGGCGAAAAACACTCGGCTTTGACGGAGCGCGCGCACAGCGCGGCGAGAGACGCGTTGAAAAACGCCACTCGCGCACACTTCAAAGACAACGACTCCAGCGGGGCTGAAGTATTGCACAATATCGCGATCCACCTGCTGAACAGTGATTGGTGTCACTGACCTGAAATGAGCTGCCTTTGCATAAAGGTGTGCCGTGGGGAGATGCGTAATGTTTAACGGTATTTGAACGCTGCAAACGGACATTAATTTTTGTCTATCAATAAACTCATTGTTTGTAAAGCTGAAGCAAATTCAGGTACACTTTTTGTGTACTTCTTTTATATACTGCTTTTTTAACATTAGGAAGCTATTTAGGCTGGTATGCTTTTTAGCGCGATTGGGTGCATGTCACACAAGATGATATTAAATGTTTCGCACTCTTGAATAAGTCAAAATATTCTATAACCAGCAATGCATTTCTTGTACACAAACTGCAACCCCTTCTCCCATTGCTGCCCAGCCTTTTGGATTTTCCCCTCTTGGATGACTGTCTTTTTAGGCCCAATAACTGAGAAATGTTCCACGTTGGGAAATAACTACTTTCTTTTTGCTATAGAGGCCGTTGTAGCCCCCTAAGAAGGTCTAGATGTTAGATTTTAGATGTTTATTATTGAGTTCTCCATAAGATTGGCTTTTCAGCCCTCAATTACAATCACACAGCACACATAGGAGTACAGACTTTCGTAAACCAGATAATATTTTCCCAATGTGACCGTTGTAGATAGAAATTTTAAAGAATTTCACTAGCTCATTTTAATGCATGTCAATGCACTAGCACCTATAACGAAAAGAAAAAGACAGTGTCAAGAAAGACGCACAGAAATACTCCTTGAAATTTGACAATGTGGGTCTGTTAGGCCCGTTTCCTTCTTGCTCAGTGAAATTTTCTGGAATTTGCGGACTGTCCTCATCAGCACTCAGGACGCTCGCATTCGGAAAAGGCTGGCGATTTTCCAAAGCCAAGGACAAGCCAAGGACAGAGGGAGCAGCTTAATTGTTTTTCAAGAGGAAGCTTTTAATATGTATTAATGTTTTTTTAAACCTCTCAATCTTTTTGCAATTCTACTTTTCTGCAATGCCTTTTTGCAAGTCCCATTTAATGCAATCCCAATCTGCAATTTCATCAAGACTATCTCCTTCGTGGGGTCTGCGTCTGATAGAATGCAGGTGCGCCGCCAATGTTAGCTGAAACACCAACACCGCTGCCGGGGAACCACGTTGACATGAGGCATGGCTCTCTGCTCCAACATGAATCAAGTCCTCCGGTCACCGACCGAGGGAGATAGCTGATCGTTCTGGCTGCACCTATTCACATTCAAAAGAGCACTCGGCGTTGACCCTTTCTGTGTCGGGTAATCCCATCACGTGTCGTCCCCAGGGTCGCACGGGTTTTAAAGGCTGTTTACGCGGCATGGGTCTTCTGCCCGTAGCTTCTGATTGGTTACCCCGTCTGTCAGCGGCTCGGACTCCCAGTCTTGTTAGAACGTGTTGCTGTCACCCCTCGTGATGAGACGCATAGCGAAAGTTAGAGGCCAACTGCAGGCAGGGCACGTTTGTGAGACAATTGGAAGGAAGGTGATAAGAAATACCATTCCTACCGACTGCATCCATGGATGTGTCGGAAGTCATAATTGAGTAAAATACTTAGTCAAGGTTTAACCCTCCCCCGGTGCGGGGTGTTTGAACACCGGTCCCCTCGGTGAGGAGGGGGGTGTTTGAACACCCCCTCGGGTTTTTCCGCGGACACGAAAAACGGTGCGCGAAGCGTCACCGTACTTAAACACATGCAAAAATCATTATGGTAGCATAAATAAGAAAAGGGGTGAATCTATCGAGCTCAAACTTTTAATACCACATAATGCACCCACCGAGAGCAACAAAATGTATTCCGGGATTCTTCATATCGATGACCTAGGCTCAGATACAGATAATGATCTCGCCATTTAAAATGAATGAGGAAAACAGGAATTGGGCTGTATTTGTGTATATACAGCTAAGAATACCTTCATTTTATCCAAATCGTATTACCTTAGGCCCCTCTCCAGGTTTTTGTTGCAATCTTTTTACCTGTGACCTTTGAGAGGTCATCTGGACTACATGAGCAGCGTTTCAGGCTTGGGTCAATAACTTTACAGGAAATGACAATAAAGTTTTTTATTTTGATACCATTACGTTAGAATTAATATTGCAAGTCGATTGATGTGCATATTAACTAAGCTAGACCAGATAGTGACCTTGACCTGACCTAAGGTAAGATCATTTTGTATTTTGATGTTCAAACACCCCCCCCACCGGGGTGAGGGTTGAGAGGAAGCGATTAATAGCAAATGTGGTTATTCAGCTCAGTGATGCACTGAAAATAGCCAAGCAACTTATGTACTTTTGTCCTTGCTATTATGCGACTTTTACAAAAAAAAATGGTACGTTTAGAGCCCGTCGGGCTGTGTGACGACACCCCGTACCATTCTTACCCACAGGAGGAAAAAGCCTCAAACCTGTCGCCAACCAAATGTCTAAAACACCAAAAGCTGTCGCTCTTAGCTTTTAAATAAAGGCAATTACTGCAGCACACATAATGTGACAAATGGTACCCAGATTTATGGAAAACAACCAGTCAATAATATTTCTGAATTTGCCACGATGTTAACGGAACATCACATATATGCGTGATTTTGTCACCTTTTTAACACGCGCACTGGAGGGGGGCCTCGGAGGCCCCCACCTGTTTTCCGAGGTGGCCGGAGAACTGCTTGTAGCGGAAAACGAAACCTGGCCGCATTTAACAGAATTTAATGATGCGTCGATTGGTGAAGACTTTTTGAAAATCGGCCGACAATTTTTGACTTATAGGCTTTCAAGTCAGACCTGCATTTTGAGATCGCCGTAAACGCGCGGTCGGACCAGTTAGTTGCATTGAAGACCGAGTGGTGACGTCGTAACGTCATATAAGCGGGACTATATGTCAAGGTCACTTCACATGAAAGTAAGTTCAAGGTCAAGGTCACGGTCAAGGTCATATCTGCACTTTCAAGGTCACTGACCACTGTGCGTCCGGCCAAATAACGTTACCCCGTCTGACATATATTATGCTATGACGTCATCGGTAGGGTACCCAATACAAGGTCAGGTCAAGGTCAGGTCAAGATCATTGGGAAGGTCATTCTCATTTCCCGCCAAACAGTGGCTACAGTGTTAGTCAAGTGTAAATAATAAGTAGTATACCATATGGTGACCTTAAAGGTCAATGACCTTGAATGACCTTGACCCAAAAGTTGTGGGAAGCCTCTTTGGACCTCTTTCTATGAATCTTGTCCGCCTTTAGCTTATTCCCGCCATTTTTCTGCATAATCACAGCATTTACCAATCGATCCCAGCATGGCCAATATTTGACCTTTACGACCTCGTTTGACCTTGAAGATACTGACCTAGGTCATGAATATTGGTCATCATGTAGATCACTATAGTCCCCACCCGCCTACCAAGTGGCGTTTTTCTAACCTCTTGTTTCCGGATCTTGGGGCCTACCAGGCCCTCCAGTGGCGTTAGTGCCAGACCCCTCCTGGTGTTAAACGCCGCCACAAACACTGCAAGACGGCACTGACGTAAAATTCGTGTCTAGGCAGCCCGGGAACCAAACCCGCAGCCATCAGTGTATGAGCCTAACGTGCTGGGGGGGGGTGAGTATGGTTCGGACGGTAGGATGGTTCGGGCAAATCAATTTTCTCGCAAACCATCGGATATATTTCTGTCAGCCTAGGACTGGAAATGTTTGCCATGATAGCGATTGGTTGTCACCAAATTACCTTCGACTTTGATTTCGAGTTTAGGAGAGATAATAATTTTTCATTTTTTTAGGTTTTCCATGTAGTTTTTCACCTCAAGCTGAGGCATCTAAAAAAGCTGAAGACTGATGTTTTAAAGGGAGATGCGCGAAAAAATTATCATTGTGGTTTCTTGCTATTTGAAAAATCCTGATTACGAAGCTGATATCAATTATTTTTGTATCTTCGGCAAAATTTTGGGAGGCCACTCACATTATCGAAATAGGTTAACAGTTCCGATAAAATGCTGAAACCTTCACCCATCACTTACCTTTCGAAAACTATTCAAAATTGAAAAAAACTGTAATAAAAATGTCTGTTCTCCTGTATTTGTATTTCAATTAATTTTACAAAGCCTTCAAAAACTACAAAATGAATTAGTTTTCCCTAGAAACGGAAAAAACATAATTACTCAAGTCTTCAGCCGTTTCGTACCTCGGGTATTGAGTTGTTTTCTGCTTCAGCCCCAGGATGACGAAAATTTTGCGTCAAAAAGGTCACGTGACCCCCTATGAAGTGGCTGTACCTTCTGATTGGTAAATTGTGATTTCTTAAAAGTCCTATGTTTCTGTTTTTTAATATTATTTTTGGCTGTAACTTTTATTGAAATAGTTTTTTCTTTAACAGTTTAAAACTTTCAAGTCACTGCTTATGAAAAATAGGACCAGTTTTCAGAGAAATTTATAGCCTTAGCCGGGGGTACGTCATTTACATCGATAAGAGGTGTACCGGTAAAGTCGTCAAGAAATGTTGACTTTGAGAGTGATTTTAAGGCATTTGCAGGCTGGATTAGAAAAAAATGAAAATAAGACTTCTGAAACAACTTTTAATGTCCTTTTGATCTAGCTAATACAAATTTTTCTCGTATCTCCCTGTAAGCCCTAACTTTACGTGTGACGTCCCTATCCTATTCCAAACATGCAAAGGATTTTATTTCACCGGCATTACCAATGTCCTGCGTGGTTGAAGCATCCCATTCCCAAAACTGTAATATGGGGATGGTTCGGGAAAAACAAAGTGGGATAGGTTCGGTCACTGGAAAGCCTAGCTTTAAGCTAAATTTTAGAGAAATGTTTAGTGTTGTCATGATTTGAATTTCAGTGTCCTTGGTATACGCCAGGGAGATGATTCATCCTAAAATGAGACGCTTCAAATGATGCCGCCACTTACCACGCCATTTTCATTGCCCAATTCAAGGCTCATGGGTAGGCATTTAGTGATATCCTAACCATGCTTCTGAGGCTGTGGACCTGAAACTTTGGTTATGACTACATGATAGTCAAGTTCTTGATCGGCGTGAAAATCTTTGAATTCCTCAGAGTAGGAATGAAAATAGCTTTGTCGCTAGGACTCTATACAAACTCACCCGACCTCTGTCCGAACCTACTCCACTAGTGGAATAGGTTCGGACGTTTGGCATGGTGTAATGTTTGTTCCTCTGCTCCTCAATCCCCGGAAGCTTTCAGTTTCTCCTCTCGCCAACATATTTTCAAGATAATAGGGAACCCTATGTTGCTATCTCATGCTCCTGGGTCAGTTAGTTTGTCCGTGGGATGATAAGCTTCGAAAAGTGTCCGAACCATAACCCATCCTCCCCTACCAACTGAGCTCATATCGTGAGCCTCAGCGCCCACTGAGAAACAAGTTGAGTCATGTCAGAGTTTTGCGTAATGAAAAGACTGTGATAACACGTTCAGACGTGTTCGTATTGAAGCTATTTTCCTTTAGGTAATGCAAGGGCTCCTACTTTTTGTGAGTAGGTAGTTAGGTACCCAGTATTAAATAACTCACTTGTCTGAGGCAAGGAGAGTAATTTGTTTGTGTAAACAGCACGGCGGGGAAGACTAAGCCTGGATAGTTTGCTAGTTATGCTAATCTGACGCATGTTTGGGCATGCTGTGGTGTGCGAGCTAAGCTGCACGCAGGCTTCTGAAGTTGAACTTGATGTCGAACAGGAATAACTGGCACTATTGAAAAGGCGTGGACATAAATTATTTTTATTCAACAAAAAGCCGTGGTTTTTGCATGTAAAAACTTCTTCCAGGTCGTGAATCTACGGGTCACAAATGTATGTGGATTAGCAGGGTCTAACTGGCAGCATGCATATGGGTCCGAATATAAGCAGGGTTCGAGCCGACGCTTTGGGCTTATCGCTTACCACGTTGTAGCGGTGCAGAATACCGAGAAATTCCAATACCGCTCCTTACCGGTAAAATGATCAACATGGACGTAAGTTGCATCACGAAGCTGTTCAATTCGTTGTTCAGAGAAACAGTTCTGTGGTATTCTCCACGGGTGCTTGGAGCGTTGCCATTGTTCTGCTTGCGAGCAGTCTGTTATGGAAAACGACGACTGCTAGCACACAACTGCCACACTTTTTAGTTCGTCACCATGCCAATTACGTTTTGTAGCCTTCATTCGTCATTTTATATCAGTTTTCATACCTAATGATATCGGCATATCCATAGTTTTTCCTCACGGCAGAAAATTACTTTAGCAATCCTTTTGTACTGTTTATGTTTGCTGCGATTGTGTTTTCTAAAAGTACTGAAGTACTGCATCAGCAACGAGGCACCGACATTTCCGGTATTGGGAGTCATTTTCTACTCAGTCATTTTGATTTGTATTGGACTGATAAACTTGTTTACGCTTATATCCCCAGTAACATCTAAACCCCTCCATTATTGAAGAGATGCTTTTATATGAACATACGAAGATCCAGGATTTCCGATGGGGGAGCATAAGGTCGGAAGGTGGCGCCATCTCCAGACCAGGTCAGGGCAAGGGGCGCCAAAATATATCGGGTGTGCTCAAAATCCTACCGGAGGGCCGATGGTACTCGCTTCTGGGGGAGGCGACATTTCAGGGGTCGCCATCGACCTTTAATGGGGTGCCGTGATCATTTCAGAGGGTGCTGGAGAGTCGATTTCGGGGTGGGGGGATTCTCGACGCACCAACTGCCAGGGTCATATGGCGTCGCCAACTCTTTCCCTGTTGGAAGGGTTTTTCGGGAGCCAGCTTGCTCCTTGTTCAGAGAAGCCGCCGGGCCTTGAACCCGGGTCGGGCTGCGTGGCAGCCAGCCTCGCTGACCACTCCACTACTGTGCCCCCTGGAGGGTCGATTGAGGGGCAAGTGCCCCCACTTGCCCACCTTTATCCGCCTATGTATGTGTAGGGAACGATTTTAGCAAACCCGGGACATGTTTTGCTGAACTTGGTCTGGAGCTATAGGAACTGCACTCTCCTTAGCACTCTCGCAGAATCACGCTGAGACATGCCAAAGTTTTGCGCAATGGAGGGACCGGAGTAACACGGTGAAACATGTTGGCTCCGAGTTTTGTCCCTTCTGGTAGTTCTCAAGGGCACATACCTCTATTACGTATTCCCAGTCAGAAATGGCTCAGTCTTTGGCCCGAGGTAGGGAGAGTATTTTGCTCGTGTTAACAGCATACCAGGTGAGGATTAACCTGGATAAATAGAAGTTATGCCAATCCAACGCATGTTCAGACACGCACTCGGCGAAAAATTCAGACAAATTGTGGAACATGCACGTTCTTAAATTTGGACTCTATATCCGGAGCGAATATTGAGTTTCTCGAATAGAGGGAAATTTTACACCAAGTAGTGATTAAATAAGCATTGTGCCTTTTATGGTTTTGAAACAGAACTACAGGCTTTCTGGCTCACACCATTGCGATCTGGGTCTGAGGCTTACGTTTGTTTACTCCTCTGTTAGTTTGGTGAGTGGTATTGGTCCAGTGCCAAGTTAAGTAGGCATTTTGCAGCCTTATTCTTGTCTTCGGTGATTTCATAACAAAACTGAAATATTACTGTACAACGCGAGAGTGCACAGGAAAAATCCAAAGACGGTTTTGACACAATTGTGATTGCAATAAGAGACTACGCTGTTGGAGTCTGAAGATAAAAGTGTATTTATATCAAGTGAATAAACGGGAATAAAACCACAAAAGCTAGTCCCATCCAAAAGCTGGAGTACAGAGTGGAGAGGTCGCGGGGTTCATCATCTCCACGGTCTCGATCCATGAGGTATAATTGGCAATTAGTCATCCCTCTCGGCAGGCGCGACCCTCCCAGCCGTGAGAAACTGCTGCTGCCTGCCCTGGCGCTACAGTAACGCTATTGACGGGAGCGGCTCAGAGATGGAAAGGTTCACACAGCGAAACACGCTACTGGATTTACCCTCACCTCAGTTTCATACATGAGCGCTCAGGATGAAATGTCCTCTATGACAGCCGTATCTC
Source organism: Lepas anatifera (assembly GCA_034440635.1). Lineage (NCBI taxonomy): Eukaryota > Metazoa > Arthropoda > Thecostraca > Lepadidae > Lepas > Lepas anatifera. Next base: position 1,536,793 of record JAOTON010001665.1, read on the forward strand.
GTAAAAGTCGTGGGTGTCCTAATCCTCATGGCAGGCAATCATTGCGTCCCATTTTTGCACCTGCAGGGCTGTTCGCCTTCGCTCGGTAACAATCAGCCACTGTACCGGCCGCCCACACCTGCGCCGCTATTGCCGCGCTCGACCCACCTGCGCCACGATCGGCGCAGACGGCGAGCGCCGGTAAATTAGCGGTGTTCCCCTCCTGCAGGGGCAGGTGCGAGCAGCGTCAGACCACCACTTCAACCCGGCACACAACAAAAAGCTGGGTCAAGGCTCTGTGGGTTTACAGTCCTGCCAGTGCTGCTGGCGGTGGCATCGCTGCTTCAGCTGCCCTTTTTGCGCCATTTCGTGTGTAGCACTCACGAAATGGGCACTAGACGGCCATAATGTCCCTGATTAAGGCGCCTCCAGCCCAGGACATGACCTCGTTACGGGTCAAGGTGCAGAGCCTGATGTGTTGACGCCAGAAGCGGGCCGCCGCCTCTCACGCTCAGCCTCTCAGGATTCTCGCAGATGGCTGCCGAGATCGGCTCAGCAACCGCAGCGAACTGCGACATCTGAGCACGTAATTGTCGCAGCTCTGTATAATCCGGCTCTGTGCTTTGTTTTGGTTGGCCTCCTGATATTCAAATGCATCATCCACGCATCTTCACGGCTGTTACGCTTCTCTCCAGTCCGTGTACGGGCCGGGCCTTAGAAGCCAACAACATGTTTGTGACGTGTGCCTCGGCTGCTGCGGCGGCGGCAGCAGTGGAGGAGGATCCAGGCCGCTCGACGCGTGCACAGGCGACTCTCTTCCGCGTCCGCACAACCCCTCATTACGCGGCGCGACGACCCGTCTGACCCCGCCGGCCCGGGGATAATCTGCAGCGCCCCCGGCCGTCTGTTTATTGAGCTCACGCGCTGCGCCGCCGGCCCAGCGGACCAGACCCGGACAACAGCCGGGCGGCGTCGCCCCAGGCGGTGTCCGGCGGCCGCCGAACACACCTGCCGCAGTACACACACACACACACGGCCGGCCGCAGACAGACATACAGCGCGGAGACAACAGCCCCGGGCGGAGGGGAGGGCGGCGGCGGCGCACAGTGCAGCTGGCCGCCGCTCACACCATTACCACCGCCGTCCCACCGGCGGGCTGATGACGCGGCCAGGTGACTATCGCGGGGCGGGGCCGGCTGACGACGCGCGCCCGCCATCCGCCACCGGCGCGGCGCTTATGGCGACGTGCGACCGGAGCAGACGCCGCCGCCGGCTGGCAGGATGACTGCGCCGACAGCGAAGCGGCGTAAATACTGCCGCGGCAGCACCGCCGGACAAAACCAGCTCCAGTTGTGGTGGCGGTGGGCTATCAGGCCGTGATGACGGCGGTGCGGCGTAACGGATCGTCGGCCGGCACGTCGCACTGTCCGGTGCCTAATTTGGCGCGACGGAGCTAAATGAGGCGGGTCACTGGTGGCCGGCGGCTGGGGAGACGACGGTGAACGGCCGACGCGCAGAGGTCACCCCGCGAGGGTCAGCGTGGCCGCCGCCGGCGACGCGCCGCCACCGACCGGGAGCGCTACCGCGCCGCCGACGGACCAGAACGCCGCCCGGGCAGAGCAGAAAAAACACTACCAGTCCCGGCCGACTGTCCAAAGGGGTGACTGTACCACTCCTCTCAAAAGGTTGAGACTTGGCGACACCGTATGACCTCAGCTGTTGGAGCTTCGTAAAGAGGACGGCACTAAAGAGGAAGCACTTGCACGCCTGAACGTTTTTCTTATCTTCTCAATAACATCTGTGTCTCGTATCACTCAAGGCCTTGAAATCGATCTAGCTACATTTAGCTCCTGACTTCACTTTTAGCTCCTGACTTCACGCATTTGTGTATTTATGCTAACTACTTACCTGTGGTAAGCAGAGTGAATAACAAAACTAATCTAAATATATTCATTCGTCTTATGCTTATTTAGCCATAATGAAAGAACATGATTAGACCATTGTAAGACTTGTATCTAGAACAATCAAAACGTGACTGACGTCTTCCGTTGAGTAGGTAATTAAAACTGCTTCCAGCCATCACGCGGGTGTGCAGATAGTGATAACTTGTACGTATTAGATGGGCGTCGTTAGACCTTTTACAGTGGGTAGAGTCAACGATGGAAAACTGTATTCACCTTTAATTACGTTCAAGCCAATCCGACAAGGCTATGTAATGTCTTTGTTCGACTAGATACAGCTACAGCCGCGTCCACATAGTTAAGACACTTTGTTTTTTATACTTTTCCTTTACTGATTTCGAAAAACATCACTTATAGTGCCTTGAACATGGATTGAGTAGAGTAAATAGGGACAAGTTATCCACTTTTCTAAGAGGGGGCTGGAAATTAGCTACCTCCCCATACTCCCTCGTCGTGTCGCCCCTGGTTGTATGCACCGGGCACCCACACTGCTTCCGCTCCTTGCGCGTCTCAAGGGCACGCGTTACAAAAACCAGCGGAAGATAATATTTAAGACAGTTGCTTCAAGTTGGCCGTTCGTTTTCTGGCCTTGGTAAAGACTATAGAGACAGATGAGGTAGGTGCATGCATGCATACATGTTTATCGACAGTATTAGGCAAAGTCAAAATGACGGAGAGAGAGAGAGAGAGAGAGAGAGAGAGACGTGCACACTCTATCACAGAGAGGGAGATGAGCATAGCCATAAAAGGGGAATAGAGGAAAAGACAGCAAGAGGTTGAGAGAAAAGTCAGAAGAAGGAGCGAGAGAGAGAGAGAGAGAGAGAGAGGGAGGGAGGGAGATAAATATATGTTTATATATGTATGATAATCCCAAGCTATGAAAGACAGGGAACAGTTGTATGCCATGTGTGCTGCACAATTGCACACTTCCGCCCATGCCAGTAGCATTCCGACAGCGGTGGAGCTCCAATAACACGAACAGAGCAGGGTGCGCCGGTCGCACGGACAGAACCAGCAGCGCCGGCGGCGACACTCAGCTGTTTCTGGTCAGCTGATGGCTGCTCAGTCGCGTCACCGGCGCGCCGGCGTGCAACCCGTTATCCGGCGGCGGCGGCGGCGGTCGACCCAGAAACAGGGCCGGGTCCGGGGCGTCAGGGCAGGCCCCGATCGCGGGGAACAGCCGCCTGACCCGGTGTTCCGGCCAAATATGGCACAGCGCGCCTCTCCGGCCGGCCTGGGCGGTCATCGATAACCGAGCTGCTGTAGTTCACCCGGTGAGAAACGGAGAGAAGCTCTAAACATCTACTTATGGAAAAATCTGACGCAGGACAATTAACCCGCGCCCCCCCGGGGGCCCCCCCCCCCCCCCCCCCCCCCAGGGGCCACCAAAACCCCCCCCCCCCCTAAAAAAAAAAAATAAGCAAAAAACAAAAAAAAAAAAAAAAAAAAAAAAAATAATAAAAAAAAAAAAAATACAATTTTTTTTTTTTTTCTTTAAATTTTTTATTTTTTCACCAAAAAAAAAAAAAAAAAAAAAAAAATAAATTTTTTAAAAAAAAATAAAAAAAAAAAAAAAAAATAAAAAAAATTTAATTTTTAAAAAATTTAAAAAAAAAAAAAAAAAAAAAAAAAAAAAAAAAAAAAATTTTTTCTATTTAAAAAAAAAAAAAAAACAAAACCCCCCTAAACACCAACTACACAACCAACCCAAAAACAAAAAAAAAAAAAAAAAAAAAAAAAAAAAAAAAAAAAAAAAAAAAAAAAAAAAAAAAAAAAAAAAAAAAAAAAAAAAAAATTATTTTTTTTAAAACTTAAAAAAAAAAAAATAAAAAAAAAAAAAAAAAAATTAAATTTTTTAATCTATTTAAAAATAAAAAAAAAAAAAAAAAAAAAAAAAAAAAAAAAAAAAAAAAAAAAAAAAAAAAAAACTAAAAAAAAAATTAAAAAAAAAAAAAAAAATTTTTTTTTTTTATTTTTAAATAAATATAATAAAAAATTTTAAAAATTAAAAAAAAAAAACCTAATCCCCCAAAAAAAAAAAAAAAAAAAAAAAAAAAAAAAAAAAAAAAAAAAACCCAAAAAAACAAAAAAAAAAAAAAAAAAAAAAAAAAAAAAAAAAAAAAAAAAAAAAAAAAAAAAAAAAAAAAAAAAAAAAAAAAAAAGATAAAAATTAAATTAAAAAACAACCGGGGGAAAGAACAAAAAAAATCAAAGGAAAAAAAAAAAAAAAAAAGAAAAAAAAAAAAAAAAAAAAAGGGAAAGGGAAAAAAAGGGGAGGGGGGGCTGGAAAACAACAGAGGGGAAAAAAACAGGGGGGGGAACGAAAGGGGGGGAAAAAAAAAAAAAATTAAATGAGAGGAGAATGTAAGTTGTGTTGCACAGTACGCATTTCAAAGTGGCTAATTCTGAATAACTGTCGTCTTAGGTATTTAAATCGCATTTCACGCGCCTCAGCTTCTGATTCTCACACCGGATCCGCACGTGTTCCAATGCGGAAATATTAAGCTGCATTTTTCAAATGTGTAAGTTTTTGAGATTTTCTCTTAACCTTTTGATGATTTTACTAATTGCTGAGGTCACACGGCGTTGTCGCTTCCTTAGCTATTTGGAGTTAGGGGTGCACCAGCCGTGAGGTCATATAGCTCTCATGTCGCATACAGCGTCGCCTATCTTCGCCTTGGTGGAAGAGAACTCACTGGTGCCCATCGTGGGATTTGATCAAACAGTCTCCAACTAAATAATCCAGCACACTTACAGTGAGGTACCCGATCCCTCATCGTGAATTAATTGGTTAAGAGTGGTGATATAGATAAAGCCCAAGCCAAGACATCCCTTCACCTACAAAATATGCGAAAAAAGGAATCCAGCCCTACAGTTGACCATAACTTGAGCCATCAAGATGCCGATAGCTGTTTTAAGATGAGAGTGGCCCAACTATCGCTGCCATAAGTAAAGTGTTGGAGTTCGGTGACCAGCTGCTGTAGGAGAGGCACGTGTTTGCGCCGGCTGGGTGCGCCGTAATCGTGTTACCTCGGCCTGCGCCGGCCGTCGCAGCGCAGGCCATCCGCCTATCTGACAGCCTTCTCGGGAAGATGGGATCACAGCCTGTCAGGCCCGCTGACAGACAGAGATGCCAACCAAGAACAGCGGCTCGGGTCTTACAATAGTTTAATAGTGCTGGGTCAAGCTGTCAAAACAGGGATAGGTTTCAGGTTTGGAGTGGAGGTTTTCAGGTTTAAGATGGAATCAACGGTTCGGGCTCCTTTTGTTACATCTTACCAATGAGAGTCATTACTTTCCTTGTCGTGTCGGGTGTTTGATGTGCATCTCTGTTATTTGGCTGACAAGCTGCGGGACTCACTGACAGGGGAAGAGCCGGTACACTCTCCATCCCTGTCCACGCTGACCACCTGCCCACATACTCTTAACCCATCACCGCCTGGGGGTGGGGGCGGTCCGATCGTACCCCCAGCCCAGTTTTTTTACAAATTATTCTGAGCCGATTAAAATGAGAACCGGCAGTTTCTAGACCCCCGGGGTGATTATTTTGACAAGGTATGACCAAAAATTTGCATCAAATTAGGTCAGGTCAACGAGTTATGATGCCATTTCTTAACCCATGTAAGGCGGTTCTGTTCTTCTAAAAATAGTTCGAAAGCTCTTGAAATGAAAAAATCTGCACACTAGCATTCATTTGAAGTCAGGTCAATACCAAGGTCACCAAACTTCACTGTTTTCGAAAGCATTTGTGTCTATAATGTTTGAACGAAGCAAGATATAGTCTTAAACTTAGTATCATAGTACGGAAAATGACTGAAGGATTCGGATGATATGCAACATGAGCCTAAAATACCATGATTTAACTTTGACCTAAGGTAAGGTCATAATGTGATCTTACCAGGTCATCTTGCATATCATTTGAATTATTGGGTTAAGACGAACACATTGGTGTTTTTTGTTTTGTTCCAGGTCTCATGGTTCTTGAGTTATAAGGGATTTTCTAAATGGGCCTGAATTTGACTAATTTTGACCCACTATGATATCGCGAGTCAACAGATATAGCTTAAACTCAGCTCCAGAGAAGAAGACGGTAAGGCACTTCCAGCACCGTTTCAATTTTTTCCGTATCACTTTTGGCTCTCAAGATTGTAGGGGGTCCGATCCGACTCCCCTCTCCTCCCCAGGCGGTGGTGTGTACTGAAAGAGTCCATGTGGTGCCGGGTTAACGCTAGCTCTCTTACGCCCTATTGCAGTTCCCTGCACCCTATCGATGTGTAAGTGTGAAGCACGTGTTTGTTGTTTGGGGTTCGGGGCGCTTCGACTCCTCGGTCAACTCTCATCCAGTTGGTGGCACGCATACCTTACTGCCATGGCTGCTAAGGTAACAGGCAATCCAAGGCGAAAAGCACCGAACACATGACCGGCTTGCCAAGTGAGCAAGCTGTCCCCAAATTTGCTGCTCCCAGCTTGCATGTTTCGGCTTACAAAGACATACAGCGACAAGCTGACGCTGTCCTTATCTTTTCCAAAGTCCCGAGCTCCTGCTCAAAGGCACTGCTTCCCTACTCTTTCGGCAATACATTTTTGCAGACAATCTGGGGGTCATTTCTGGTGCCAAGCCTTCTGAAGGCTGTTCTATCCTCCCAGCCAGGTTCATTGTTGCAAATCAGGAAACAAAATTTCCAACGTAAAACAGTTGATAGAACCGGTTTGATTGTTGAAATGTGCCCTTTGAAGTCTTAACAGGACCTTTTTCTTGTCTCTCAATAAAGCCTAGATAAAAAACATCCGGGCGCGATGATAACAGAAATGTCACTGAGGGCAGGCCGCGCTCCCTTCTGACACCCCTCCCCGCACCCTCCCGACTCTCATAGGTCTCCAAACGTTCAAACAGACTGGGCCTATCACCGATAAAATAAGCCCTGAAGCTGTGCGTCAAGAGCTTAGGCAGCCTTCAATTCCAAACCGACTGAACCCACGAAACGCCATTATTGGAGATACAGTGAATTTCGAAATAATCCCCAATAAACATAAAAATACCTACCCAGTCATCATGAGCTGCCGAAGGTCACAGCCTGCGCCCGGGCCGGACGCCCCTGTTTCTATGCGTGACGGCACTTACTGTGAAGACGTGGGCCTGTAGATGAGGGATCTGCCCCGCGACAGTGTCCGACATCGTTAGTATACACAAATCTGGCGTTTGGTACTTCTGTATAATTCTAAACTCATTCTGTACTTTTGGTTTCACTATCGTTCTTGCAGTTTATACCTCCTTTGGAAATATTGTTGTAGTGGACTGAATCTGGAGTAGATGCTGATCAAAAGTTGAGTTTCAAAGTATAGGAGGAAGATTTGAGACCTTTTACTTCCACATGACTACATAAATCTGTACACGCATTTTCAAAACACGTTTTTGGCTGAATTTACTGACATGCCTATGTCACGAGAATGCATGTGTTTGTGCAGCACACACTGCGTACCTACACAATATGCGTTCCTAGATCTTGAAACTTCGGCTCGACGAGCAATGCAATAAGGTAAGCAGGCTTTAAATACCAGCTTTCTGAGGTTTCAACATCTTTTTGTTTAAATTATTTGATAGCTTCATTAATTTCAGCGCTATACACCCGTCCATCATCACAGGAAAATGGAGGTGTTAGGATGTTGTGCACACTCGCCACGCGACTGGAAGCACCTGGCGTATCGCCAGCTAATCCGGTAGTCAGCGCGAGCACAGAGTTGTGGCTCACCTGACCTACTGAACCACACTTTGGCAGGATTAGCAGCGTGCTTTGACCGCGGCGGCTCAGATAAGCCACGGGCATTGTTCTTGATGCAGCCATGCATGAAACAGGATCATACTTTGATGGCGATAAACCTCAGCTTTACTTCAAGGCCATAACAGTTCGACTGGTGTTATTTTCAGAAAAATATGCTCTCGCTTAGAGGTGTGACAAATAGCGTACAGCCTGCTTGCACTGTGAATATTTTCCTAGAAATCTGCGCAGAGTTCCGCTAACACTCAAAAACATGGACAATGCCGCCGCGGCGGCCATTCACGCAGCGCTGCTAACTCGCCGCACACGTGCTGGCCGCCCGATTAAGACCACGCACCGACCGGTGGTCCTCGGCCGCCCCGCAGCTGCCGCCTCAGCCGCCGCTCCGGAATGCGGCCCTCCTTTTGGCGAAAGGGTGGCCGCCCAGAAAACATGGCCTGCCGGCTATTTCCGCCGGCGCGGCGCACCTCACAGAGCAGCTGGTCACCACGTGACGGGCACGCTTCTGTGTCTCTGCCAGTGGTCAGGCGCGCCTCTCATTGGCGACTCGCGCCGGCTGCTGAGGCCTCGGAGGCAGATGACCCCTGACGCCGCAGCAGGGGGGTAACGGGCGTCCGGGCCAGCCCCCTCACGGATTGTATCTGATCGCTGAGAGAGGGAGATGGAGCACCGACGCTGCCGAGTTGCGGCCTTGGAATAAGCCGCCCCATTCAGCAGCTGACCAAAATATCACCCCATGTGTATTCATCACCGAACAAAGCCGGCCACAGTCCGTAAGGGGTACAAACAGGGAAGATTGAGCGATGAGCCCGGCGCTGTGCTCCGGCTCTGGCCAGCTGTCGCTGTCCCCCCTCAGCGCGTCGGAAGTGGTGCAGCCGGTGCGTGTCGGCGCCGGCGCGTCGCTGACGCGGGGGAGGGGAGAGGTCAGCCGTGACGACGCCGCCGACGCGACGATTCAGCCGGCAGTGATGCTCGATGATGAACCCTTCAGCTGCGGCGCACCGACAGTTCTCTGACCGATGCTGTTAAGTCTAGCCAGAGTCTCGTGCCTCTGCACATGGCAGACTCGTTTCGATGGTTGGAAAACCTTACGCATAATTCAAGAGAAAATATGGTTGATTTGCGATCATTTTGTCTGATTTTGGTAAACTGGGTGTTTTTATGAAGAAATTTTTGAGAAAATACACAGCATTTTTTATTGAATTAGGCCATGCAGGTAAGAAAGCTAAGGTTTCTCATTGATATATCACATGCATATTTTAGATGGTAACCTCAGGTAGGATCGAGGATCCAGGGCCGAGGAAAAATGTAATTGAACGCAGATATTAGCTGTTAAATTCTCTGAAAAGAAGTACTTTTTCACGAATCGGGTTGGTTTTACTCGTCCTTAGTCTCTTTGTCTACATCCGTTACTGCATACGCGGGTGCCAAAGTACACTATGCTGCAAACCATTCCAGAAAATCAGATACTACTTGAGCTTCTCTTTCAGCAAACATCTCCGAAAAATTCCCGTGCCCTTTTCATTTTTGTTTTTTTGTTTCTAAGCAGTGTGTCTGAACATAAGATGTATAGTGGAAAGCGTGTGTATGGCACCCCCGTAGCTAATGTTGTGCCCCCGCTCCCTCCTAACGCCAGAGAAAAGTACGCGTGACAGAGGTTTCTGCGCACAATAATCCAGTTTCCATCTCTAATCCAGATATTTCCTCAACGTTTCAAAATATACTTGCAAAGAAATGTGTTTTCTTCAGCTGGAGAAATAAATCTAGTATTTCCTTAAACATTCACGGTTTTTTATCCCGAAAATAAGAACACCGATATCTCAGTCCGAAATCGATCGTTCTAATTCAAATTCCAGACGTGTTAAGCATATGGGGCATTCCAGGACAAAACGACCAAACATATTTCAATTTGACACCACCATGTCTAGAAAAAATCTGAAACTTTGTCTCCGGGGTAGTTTCGGGCCAGAAACACGCCTTGGAGAATCTTAGCCCCCTCTGACCAACGGTGACCGAGTTATAGCCCGAGACATTTTCGGGAGGTCACCTTGTAGACTCATCTTTGATGCTTCATAACTCAAAAACGCATTGCTTGATTAACAAGTTTTTTATATCATTGAACTCGTCTTAAACTATACTTTATTTTGAAAAAATAAAATTTCGAAACTGAAAAAAATTTTGACTTTTAATTTGTTTGACCTTTTCTTTTTACCTAGCTTGACCTTTTCGCAGTTGAAATTACCATTTTAGACACCTTAAAAATTTTGATTCATAAAATATCTTTCGATAGAAAAAATGAATAAAAATGCGTTCTTGCTATAAGTTCCAAATATTTAGCACCTAAGGTAGGTATGTAGACGGTTTTTGACCACTGCGGTAGTACAGCCTTATGTTTAACGCCGCAAACAGTGATTATTTTTGTAATCGGTTGCTGGCAATCATATTGCTTTGTCTTTGCGAAATTTTCATCGTGCAAGTGTCAGAATTTCTGACAATTAACACGCGCCCACCCGAGGGGGTGGGCAACCGGCCTCCTCAGGTCTCTACAGGTAGTAAAAAAACACCTTAGCGCAGCGCCACCGTACTCCATCTATCTCTAACACAACATTTTGCAGCTTCTGGAAAAATAATTTAGGTCAACTGGGAGGTGGTAGGTACCGTAAATACTGAAGGCCAGCTGGCAACTGACTGGTGAGGGGGTGACCTGAGGTAGACGGTCGTCGTTATGCCTTGTGGGACTTTCAACTTTGGTTCATTGATTAACACTTAATCGTGGAAGTTGCTTGTTTGGGTGGTGGGGTCGGGGTCTCCGTAAAAAGTCCCTTGATGACTCTAGTGAGACACCTACTCCTAAAACTGAACTGGAAACAACTTGGACAATATCTATAAAAATAAAAATTGCAGCCATTAAAAGTGATAGAAAGGGATCCATTGTTTCGAGTGAGACGAGGGCAAATGAACTTATTAATCATGGACCTTTCAGCCTTAAACGAAAATTTACAAAGATTTCGCGAGTTTATCCATAATTAAAACAAGTATAACTTATCCTATGAGCACCACTAGCTCACACAATCACATCGTCCCCCGAGATGGAAAAATAGTATCGATACAAGGTGAACCAGTGCAGCACAGCATACGTTTGAGAGGATTCATGCAATGTAAACAAACGTGTCTGAAAGGCTTTCATTCCCAAAAAGTAATTTAAATCTGCTCATATATGCGACAAAATATCCTGAAATTGTAACGCATTCGACTTGGCCACTTGAACAGGCTGCCTCATGATATTTTTACAAGGTGATCATTTCATAGCTGACACGGATCCCAAAATCCCAGATGAATAATTACACAGTGCACTGGGAGTGATGCCGCTAAACAGCCAGTTTTAACCACTACCGAATATGTTACATACAATCGTTTGGTCGTGTCACATTTGAGGCTGCTCAAGGTCACAGTATTTCTTACAGGAACTAAGTGGAAACCTAAATTTTGTGGCATAATAGGTGACAGAGGAGAGCCGTAGAAAGAAATGTTCAGCACCATTGGAACACTCTTGTTGAGCCCAAACAGATTATGTATCTTATAAAATTGCCTAGTCAAATGCCAAAATTAACCTGCTTTGACCTAGAGCCAGGCTTAGGTCTGTACGGTAAAAAGAATATTAATTAAACTGCGGTGGCATACCAGACACGACAACGTAAAAATAAAACCTCCATTGCAATTCTCGACAATTCTCAATTCTCTCAAGTTATCAAAATTTACCAATTACCCCATGCATTTCTAATGGAAAGATCATGACCCTGACCCTGCTCCCGGTTATCGACATAGAAATCCTGATACGAAAAATTATCTTGCTCGGCGACCTTACTATGTAATGTGAATCTAACCACGATAGGCTAAATTTGATATTATTGATGCACTTCCCAAAGTTTTTTCGAGGTTAGGTCTCTTGACCTGGGTTGGCGTTTTGACCTGGTATGACCCAGACCTAAAATTTTGCCAGACGCTGCAAAAATTTCGAGTTAGAGATACATGAAATACGGTGGCGCTGCACGAAGGTGTTTTTTTTACTACAGTATGGAAACCTGAAGTTAAACATAAGACTGTACTACCGCAGTGGTCAAAAACCGTCTACATACCTACCTTTGGTGCTAAATATTTGGAACTTATAGCAAGAACACATTTTTTTTATTTTTTCTATCGAAAGATATTTTATGAATCAAAATTTTTAAGGTGTCTAAAAGGGCAATTTCAACTGCGAAGAGGTCAAGCTAGGTCAAAAAGAAAAGGTCGAACAAATTAAAAGTAAACAATTTTCAAACTTTCAAATTTTATTTTTTTAAAATAAAGTATAGTTCTAGACGAGTTCAATGATATACAAAACTTGTTAATCAGGCTATGCGTTTTTGAGTTATGAAGCATCAAAGATGAGGCTACAGGGTGACCTCCCGAAAATGCCTCGGGCTCTAACTCGGTCACCGTTGATCGGAGGGGGCTAAGATTCTCACAGGCGTGTTTCTGGCCAAAAACTACCCCGGAGACAAAGTTTCAGATTTTGCTAGATATGTTGGTGTCAAGCCTTGGTCGATCTGTCCTGGAATGCCCCATATTCTGAAAAAAAAATCCATAAACTAGGGGAAAGTATGTGTATTGCACCCCCATAAGGGAAATCACTTGCTAGACGAATGTCTCTTATTCAGTCTCGCTACTGTGGATTAAATTACAGAATTTGATCATTTTTTGTTATTGAGAAAGCAATTCCTGGCCTGAAATTAGCGTGTTCTAAGAGTGGATTCCAATTTGAGTGAAACTTTGCAAAGGGCGCATTTGCCAAACTGTGAGGGTAATTGCGCCGGGGGAGGGCGCATTTAGATTTAATTGCGCCCTTCCCTCATACCATGTTAAGTCAATGGCACGGCAGAAATAAACATTAGTATAAGAGCAAATGGGGCTCGGCTACCTCCCAAGCTTTTCATCTGGAGGCCCTGGAAGTCGTTCTAATATTGTATTCTTGCATTCACAACGAATTGTAATCATGAAATCACAATCATACGGAAAGGCTTTGGATTTGATTTTTCAAGATATATTTGGGTTGGGCGCATTTGACCAGGGCGCAATTACTTTTTTGCACTTAAATCAGAGATGTCTGCCTTAAAAATTTACCACCAGTGGGAATCTATAACTGTTTCTTTCAGAATATGCAATGCATTTCTGGCTTTGAAATCAAAACCATCGATTTTTGAATGTGACAGCCGTATTCTTATTTTTCGGGCTCATAAACCCGTGCAGATTTAAGGAAGTACTGAATTTATTTCGCTAGCCGATTGAAATACATTCTTATATACGAATTCATTGAAACGTTGGCAAAATGTTTGGAATGGAGGTGAGAACTGGATTAAGCTGCCCAAAACAAACTGGCACTTGTACCTTTCTCTGTTCTAAGGGGGGCGCAATTAGTTAGGGGCGCTATACACACACTTTCCCCTATTCATGGCAGTAACTTTTTAAGGCGGACATTTTTTTATTTTGGTGCAAAAAAGTAATTATGGCCTGATTAAATCTGTTGTAGCGAAATGTATGTTGAACAATTAAATATATTGTATTTCCGCATGTGTGCCATTTTCATATTACAAATATTTGTAAATGCAAGAATACCCACCTAAAAATGGTTTGCAGGTGCTCCAGACAAAAATTCAGGGTGGTAGCCTCGCACATTTGCTTTTTTGCAAATGATTATTTTTGCTGTGACACTTACTTAATAAAGTGTGATAGTAGGGCGCAATAAATCTACATGCGCCCTTCTCCGGGCGCAATTACCCTCACACTTTGGTAAATGCATTTGTTTTGGAAATAAAAAAAAAAAAAAAAAAAAAAAAAAAAAAAAAAAAAAAAAAAAAAAAAAAAAAAAAAAAAAAAAAAAAAAATTTTAAAAAAAATAAATTAATTTTTTTTTTTATAAAACATTTGCATAGTTTTGCTTAAATCGGAGATCAGTCTTAGAATACTCAATGCTCAGGTTTAGCAATGCTATAAAAATCATCACAGTATGCAATTTTGTCTGCGACAATGACATCAACTGGGAGACATTCGTCTAGCAAGTGACTTCCCTCATTGGGGGGCACAGTGCGCCTACCCTCCCACCTATTGATGAATGTTTGCGGCTCTTGGATCACATCTCTATGTAAGGATCTGCCAGAAGTATCGAATACCGCTCCTAAAGTTAGCATTAACTTTCGGTCAATAATTTTAAGAGTCAACACCCATCTATTACTCATGAACATCGTTTTCAGAATCTCTTCAGAAAAGACAGTTTGCTTTTCTAATGTAGATGTGTGCGTTCTTTGGTTTAAGAGAATGCTTGAACAAGTGGATGCTTAGGCCGCCTTTCCAGCTTGTCTGTGACTGGATTTGTTCAGCTATGTTGAGGAAATATGTATCAATCTAAAATTTCTAAAATAGATATATCTTATTTGGGGGAAAATAAGCGTGCCAAGCCTATAATCAATTTCAAGCCCTGAGTCAAGTACAAATCGAATTAATTGGTGGGTGAATAGGTACGTGCATTCACCCTTTTCTCTATAGCAAATACCATCATATTACCGTCTATCTACCCCAAACGGTAATTCAAAACAATGAGATGCCTCAGTTTCAAACGTTGAACCATCAAATATGATTTAATGCAGTGAAAATGCATTCATGTACCAAACAAACCGAGCCAGTGATATGCTGAGTCCTGCTTTTAAAGCGCTGCGGAACCCGCTTTGCATCCTTGCACGTGCCACCGGCAGCGTCCCAATCTCGGCATCAGGTCGCAAGGACGCGGTCACAGGGTGGCCGCCGCCTCGTCTTGGGCGCGTGCCAGCAGCGGCGGTCGGTGCCAGCAAGGTCGGGTCGCTGCGCCGCTCCTCTAGCTACAGGGTCCACCAGTGACGTCACGGCGCCGTCAGCCAATCAGCGCCGGCCTACAGGCTGGTTCGTGTCGGCGAGTTTTTGCTGGGTCGCGCTGGGTTGCCAGCTGCGCGGTAGCAGCGCAGTGTGGTTGTAAGCGCGTCGGAGGGCGGGTGTGGCGGCTGAAGCCCGAGACTGTCGAGTGGTCGACAGTCGACAGATACAAATCAAACACGGACCGATTCAGGCAGAGATTTGTAACGTTTTGGAGGAGGAAAATGGGGAGGTCGACGGCGCAGTGGGTACGATCGCAGGGTATGCCGCAGCGAGTTGCCATGCCTTCGCCGCAAAAAGAAGACTGGCAGCCCCCCAGCTACACTGAGGTAAGTTCCCGAGGGCTATTCGTATGAGACATATGGGAAGTTGGTATGATGTCGACTTTAGAGTGTGTCATTTACAAATAGAGAAATATGGAAAGTTCGTACCTCAATACCAGTGTCATCAATAATTAAAAAAATAAGATAAAAAAGGTTTGCTCTAATCCCATTGATCAATAGCTAACTACAGGCTGTGTGATGTGTTATCCTTTCACACAGTATCAGGTGGTGACTGCTTTTATCACCATTGTTGTTTGGTGTCAATATTTTTTTCTGGTACCTAAATTATTACTGCCGGCATAAACATGCAAATAGACATGTAGATACTTCGCCAACTATCAAACTCTCCAACTGCCCTACCAAGAACGTCACCGAGCCCTGCTTTGCTATACTGCATATTTCATCAGCCGTTTCGGTGTTCGCCGAAGACAGCCGATGCTTATACGGCCGAGGAACGTCTTCAGACTAAGTTTTTTACTCGATCGGAAAGCTCCATAAAGCCAGCTTAAAGTTGCAAGCCCGTGAACTCATCCGTGGAAGGCTCGCGTGACACGACGGCAAGGCCGTCTCGACTTTTTCGTGTTGATTTACGATAGCGATTCAGCGTTGCAGCATGCTGGAAAAGACGGGGCTCCGACCTTGCTTGCAAGCTGTGTCTTAAACCGTTCCGCATCGGTAGTAGCTATTTCTGGTAGAGCACGCTCAGCCAATAAAACATATCGCTGGCACGCTACCACTACTAGGCAACGGCGATGAGATAATAATATATTATATAAAATTACATATTTCGGGATAGGCTGTGATTCGATCTCGTCTATCTCTACTGTTGATCTACTGTTAGGTTCTACATTCTCATTTTGGGCTCGATCAAATTCGTTTCATGTTACAGCATGCTTCCTATTCCCTTCCATCGAGTTCCAGAATTACTTATATGGCTTACGTCCGGTTGCTCGCACAACAGACGCGGTATGAACCAAGCCGCTACAGCCGCTGATCACCACAGCAGGTAGTTATCGGTCACCACAGAACGCAGACACAATTAACAGCAGGATCATGACAGAGCGCTGACCGCCGCGGCTCTGCGCCGTGCACACGATTATTCAGGGGGCGCAGCCGGACATGCCGCTGACGCTGCTGGAGGGCCTCCGCACGGGGGCGGCAGCAGCGGCCCGGTGGTCAGTCCTCAGATCCGGCACTGCACCTGTATCCCGCCGCTGCACGGCCGGCTCTGCCCCACTATTGGCAACGGGAGGCGGCTTAACATGTCTTCTGTGTGATCTCGCGGCGCCGAGTTCTCAGCGGCGGCCTTTTTGTGGTGATTTGTGTGGTGGCAAAGTGGCGCAACGGGTGGGTGTGATGAATGAAGGTGTCACGTGAGTAGCTGGTGGGATGAAGAGGTATTCCGGATTCTGGCACTGGATTTGTTTTTGTCCACACCTGTCAGTAATCACATCCGAGCCGCCACTTGTGTGAGACAGGTACAAAGTCAATAAGATGATATCAGTGATCTTGGACAGGACTGTCCATGGCGCAGTTTGTTGTGCCCCGGTCTTCTACCTTTATCCAGTGCAGAACTGACTTACACTGTCCTTTGTGAACCGCATGACTTCACTCTGCGCCAGACTTCCTTGTTCACCGATGCTTTGTTTCTTTGTTTTCCAGTAATAATTAGCTCCAGACTATGAATGTATTTGGTGCCTATGACTTGCATAGAGCAAGCCAGACTTTTTTCTAAGCAAAATTCAAAGGAATTTCCTCCCGTTTCTCCGTATTAAAACACTTGTATCAACTGTTCCGAGTGTTGGCTCACAATGGCATTCCTTTCGAATTTTTGGGAAACACTATCCTGGTCAACAAGTGGCTAGCTGGCAGAAAAATTGACGGTAATTTTGTGTTGCTAATTTGACTATAAAAATACAATACTATGAGAACTCCTTCCACTTGCGCGAATTTACCACATCCACACAGATCAATTACCCAACAATCACTGTGGAGTCGGAAAACCCCGTGTGGTGTTACTGTCTTGTGCGGAGATGAATTGGGTGCTGCAGTCTTCACGCGTTGAAGTCTACCATTCATTGCCCGCGCGGAGCCGCGCTGCGGGTCAATGGGCGCGCGCGTGGCATACATTGCAACCGGAAAACGGAGGTGCAGCGTCATTGGCGCCCAGCTGTGACGTCACTGATTCCTTGGTCTGACGTCACTGATTGGAACAGCTGGTCGTGCGCTGACTGCATGAGTGCGGGAGAGACTACCCTCGCCGCTCATTTGATGCCTGTTTCCGGTGACCCCATAGTCGAGGGGGAGGAGCGCGACTTCCGGGAGAGGTGCCTCCCGTGTCGGAGAGGAAATCTACCGGAATTCCACAAGTTCCAGATTTTCGAAAACAAGTTCGAACGTTCCAGGGACCCAAACTGTCCTGGCCTCTCTTTCGTCGGTTGACGGATTACTTCAGCACACAGGATTATGAGCCTGGTGTGTTTGAACAATGGGCCACATGTGCCGTCGCGGGAGCGCTCCCCAGTTAGGGCGCTGGTGAAAAGGGATGTGGCCTGTCCGGATCGGCTGTGTCGGGGGTGATTTGCACCAGGGCCTTGTTCCGCGGGCCGCAGCTGCGAGGGCCATAAATCACCCAGCCAACTGGATCGTGGGCCCGATATGGCACGGGTGGACCCAGCTCAGCTCCATGGAATTCAATCGAAGAGAAACAGGGAAGGGAACAAAATGATGACTTTAAATAAACGATGGGCAGTGCCTTCGATTTCCATTTCAGAAAAATTATGTCTTACCTCAGAGCGTTGTATTTTTGTCCTACCATCCCCGTCTAAAATTGTAAGTTCATTAAGTTGATAAAATTCTGTCACGTCGCACTTGCAAAATCTCCTAGATTTCAGCGCTGGTTTTGCCACTGGGTGGGGATAGATCACCCTCTCCTGTTCAGCGGCACTCTCGCACCTCAGCCGAGCCCAGTAAAAACGAGGCCGTCACAGCGCCGGGACTAACGCACAGCGACGGCCGCGTCCCCGCCCCTTATCAGATCTGGTGAAGCACCAAAAACCACGAGACGGTGGTGAGGTCCAATCGACGTCATGTAACCAGATCAGATATTTATAGGTCATCTCGCGTGCAAAGCGTTATATACCTAGCACCCGGCTTCGATAGACACTGGTGTATTAGCATTGTTCATGGACGGTGAATGACGTTACTTTGTAGAACTTTGTGATTTCGTGTCAAATATCTGGAAGTAATTTTTTGAAACGCTTAGTTTTTATTCCTTTGGAACTCAATTTACACTGGAGTTTGACACTCCGCTTGCACGTCACACATCTAGATAGAAAGCCTGTCATACATCGCAAACAAATAACATGGATATGTACCTTAGCCGTGATCTCCTGTTTACGTATATAAAATCTTCTTCGACAAATAACACACCGCTATCGAATCTCGAAAGTGCAGGGCGAGTGCCATTCTTCCTTCAGCAGAGAGCAAGTCCTGGAATGCTGTAACTGAAATATTCGGCATGCCAGCGGTCCACGATCGGAAATAGCGATCGTGATCACGTGGTGATCCTGCACCGACCAGTCCCTCTCTGAAGTCCACGTCATTCTTTCAGACATACCCGTCACTTACCCGGGAAAGTTGGGGTGTGTGCTGCGCGCAGACGATGATTGAACAAGCCTGCAGCGTTCATAGATCAGGGCGGGTCGAGTTGTTGGGCGCGCACAGAATGGTCCTGCCAATTGCGGGTGCAGCGCGGTTTATGATGTGTGATGACTGGCGAGTACGTATGAGTGGGAGGAACGGCGTTTTAAGTGGGTGGATGTGGAGTGTGGCGTCGGCAAGCGGAGGTGCTGATTGCAGTGTTCCGCATAGCTGTCTGAGGCGTGTCCTCTGTGTGCGGCGAGTCTGCTGTTGGAGGTGGGTGTGCTATCTTGGGCGGATCAGCCACAGACCTAAGAGTTGGGAGAGGATGCAACGCTTTCGACTTAGTCCTCCGCCTAAAGACAGTCTGCCGGTCGCGGCTCTAAACCAAAACAGGTTGAAAATAGACTCAGGAAAGACAATACTTTTATATTATGTGGATATCGATTGTAAAGCGGTCCGTTTTAGTCCACCCAGCCAGAGCGATTACTGTAGATCTGCACGGGTACCTGCTGACTTCAGGAGCTGCTCGCGACACGCACAGCAGCGTGAGAGCGCGCTGTGACGCACAGAAACACGACCAGTCTTTGTCTGTGCTGGTGTCGTATCGACCGCGCTACACAGATGTCTCTGTTTACCAGGCGGAAGCGAGGCGGATTGTTTTGCCTGGCGACACGCCGACGCTTATTTATGATGCGTCACGGCGGACACCGTTAGCTGGGAGCCATTGTCCTCTCGAACGATATCGATCTGTGTAGCGAGCCTGTCGGTGGCTAGCCTTTAGCCTATCTCGGGAGATCGTCGACATGTTCTTGGCGGTTTGTTAGCGCCTCTTTTATATCGGAGACGCAATGAATACTAATCAGGTAATTTGCCGGCTGTCTTTTCAATCCGCTGCTTCAAAAGTCGTCGTCCTCTAGGCCTCTCAAACGAAGATATGCTCTAAGTTTGCTCGCCTTATGCATAAACCAGCGTTTGCTTTAAAAGCTAGTCGTGAGACTCTGCTAATAAGATTCATTAAAAGGTCATTCCTGACTAAATTCTTTACTTTGTAAATCTTGATCAATTACTTTTTGTCCGGAAATATTGTCAAAGGCCAATGCCCTTAAACAAAGACCGCTCCTGAAGAATCACTGGTGACTAACAACGCTTTTTATCTTACTAAAGTAAGAGGATATTTTTGTCTGGTATTGTTTTAGGGCATTGGTCGTTGACACAAGAAACTGTTGTGGAAGCTATGAATCATGATTAAACCCAGGACCTTTATACTTATCAAACCCAGGTTAAATCTAGCCTACTGGGATATCTAAATTTCATATTCTCTCCATCCCTCAAAGAGACAAAATCGGTGTTTTCTAAAGCTCTACAAGTGACCTCAGCATGTAAAAGTGAAGCGATGACGCCGAGCTCAAACCCACGTGGAACCGACATTAGACTCTGCAGCGAATATACTAACACAAAGTCCCTTCGCTGCTGCAGATATACCCGGACCCCGATGGGGAGAAGTCCATC
The DNA here is from genome assembly GCA_034440635.1 of Lepas anatifera. NCBI lineage: Eukaryota > Metazoa > Arthropoda > Thecostraca > Lepadidae > Lepas > Lepas anatifera. Next base: position 1,556,926 of record JAOTON010001665.1, read on the forward strand.
ATGAGCTCGGTGGTCTACTGCATCCATCACAAGGAGGGCTGCAAGTGGAGCGACGAGCTGCGAAAGCTCAAGGTAAGCCCGCCACCGATTCTGCTCGGTCCAGTGACCTGAGACCAACTCGCTCAGTGGCACTAACATTCTGGGGCTGGCTATAGCCCTGTTGAACCAATGCAGTGGGGTAACTGTCATTAGGAAATGCCAGTGTTAGTGTGGCTGAGATCGAACCGAGCCCAGGCTGCGCGGAGAGTGAGTGTCCGTTGTATGAATTAATGAGGCGGCGGCTCTGGGTTGGGTGGCTGTTTGTTTACCACTTTGCCGAGGTCCGGGTAAAGGCTGCAGCGCGTGTTGCAGCGCTGCACGCTGACTGCTCCCGTCTGCAGGTGCGCTCTGTCCTTGGCGCGTGCTCCGGTCCTGAAACACCGTCTGGTGCACACACACACACACCCGGCAGTACACACCCCGGAGCCGTCAATGACCGCTTTTGGGCCCGGTTCGGTCAGTCACACTAACGCAAAAATCGCCTCAATACACTCACGCAGCTGCATTGGCTTAGTGCGGGAATGGAAGCATAGGCAGATCCAGAGGCTAGACAGGGGAGCACTCCCCCATTGAACCTTGGCGCCCCCTGAAATAGTTTGGGCCCCCTCTGAAAAGTCGATAGTACTCCCTCGAAACTTCGCTTCTCACACCCCCTCCCCGAGTATCGGCGCTCCCGCGATAAGATTTGGCACCCACCTGATAGGTTTTTCCCAAAGTGGCACTGTCTGGTCCGGATGGCGCCGCCTGACCATTTGCCTCCCAACTCCGATTGGAGATCCTGGATCCGCCACTGTATGTAAATGGTATTAGGCGATCTTGGAGTGCTAGTGTAGCAGAACGAACTGGGCATGGAACATATTTATGAGGAATAAGAAAAGCTCGTACGCAGAGTTACAAATGTCTTACTTTTGGGAAACACTCGCATCCTGATTCAGCCGTGTACTGGTGTCGGTTTTTCTACGGCTTCTGGAAGCGGTCCGTGGTGGACCCCCCTGTCTGGTGGCCGCCGGCCGCGGTGAGCCGAGCCCGTGGGAGCGTGCCGCTCCAGGACGCTGTGCTCAGGGCACCGTTCCCAGCGGCAGCGGCGGCGGCGGCTTTTAAACCAGCACCTCCGCTTCTCATGCCGGCCATGCTCCCACCATTTACCCGGATTGCCGGTGGTAATAGCCGCAGCGCAGCTGTCGTGCTTGCAGCGGACAAACTCCGGTCTTTGTCTGACTGTCTCCATCGCCCCGCTCCGTCTCCTCGGCCTCTGAAGTCTCAGCCTTGTTCCATTTCAATGAAACCTCATGCTGCATTCTTTTCCAGGCAGCATTATAAAATACCTGCCAGCCGTTTCAAAGGCCGCGCGAGGTCAAACGCGGTCGCATCGTTTAAGGTCAGGGAAAACTGGCGCACTTAACCCTTTCTAACTGTACGTATGGTGATGAGCACTTTCCTTAGTTGCATTCCGTGTCGGGTTGATTGCGCGACCTTTGGGCCTCTAATGTGCTGCACGGCCGCCTGCAATGTACGTCGAGGTGACACATGAGTCTTATCAGCGGAAATACGAGCCCTGCCGCCGCCGGCGGATTTGACTGTCTGCAGCTGGGGCTGGGCTGCAGTGGCGTCCTTGGAGGGCCGCGAGGTCACAGGGCCACCAAGCGTGACAACCTGCACAGAGGCAGCGGCTGTTCTCTTCAGATGGGCGGTATGGGTGACACAGTGGTGCACGTTTAGCAGAAGGCTGGCATTGCCCTGCTTATGAACAGTGTTAGGCGGCCTCATCTGAAGAGAGATCAAGGGTGGATCTACAACCACTTCGGTGAGGTCATGGTTAGGCGTCCGAAGTCAGCACCTCTTAAGAAACATTCATTTGTTGATAAAACAACTTGATGATCTTTTACGTTTCATACGTCAGATTGTTAAATATGAAAGAGAAGTTAACGATGAAAGACCAGAACAATTGTGAAAAGGGGAGTTAAAGATAGAAACACAGAATGTAATTTTTGATCTGGTGTGTCTGAGTAGGTATTGGTGGACGCACCGTAAGCACAGAAGCAGCATCTGCCAATCGAGAGAACTGAATAATAAATACTTTGGGCTTGAGCTGAGCCAGCACTAAGGGACGGAGTGAGTGTTTGCTATCAATGAACCAGCGGATTCGTTTTCAGCAGAATTAACATGCTTGATGTCCAGTCGATAGTCGGGCAAGACGCCTGAACCCCTTACTAATGGTTAATCGAGAATAGTGGAGTTTCCGAATTTGAAATAACTGGATGAAACTGTCGGAGCATCGCTTTAATTTTCTACCCAAGACCCTTATTTTGGTTTTAGTGGTGTTTCTTTCACTTGGCTTACATAAGCTATTAAAAAAGGAAAGGGCAGCTTTGCGCTACCATCCTGTTGGCGCTATAGATCCGGTCTCTTAAGCTGTTGGCATAGCATAAGAAGAAAAATTAGCACGGGCACTACTGTCTGACCTGTGCGGTCCCAGCATTTATAATTCCGACAAAGAAATGCCTGGTTCATTATGTGGGTTAAGAACCGAACCGGTAGGAACAGTCAGCTGTCGTCCGTCGCCGCGGGCCTGCCGAGGCGTAAAGGCATGTCGCCCTGCACAGTGCTCAGTCACCCCCCCGCCCCAACGGACATTCCGTGTGTGGGTGTTTTCAGCGGCATTCGACATTTGGACCAGGTACACGCAATTTTTTTGATGTTGCAATACCTTAAGGCGTTTTATTGCTGTAAAAAAGACACCCAGAATCATCATGGTCTGGTAAAACTGGGTTTGTTTAGGTAGTTTTGTTTTCCTACGGGTTAGCTTTGAAAACCCTAAGCCGTGGGAACAGAGGCTGTTCTGGTTTTGCGTGTTGGCCGACTGGGACTCACTCCGCCTCCAACTTGTCAGCAGCGGGTTCCCGGCCTAGTGACACCAGTCAGGACAGACACAGCGTGGGAAATGGGCTCTTGTGGGCGTTGACTGCAGGACCGGTTTTTAGCTTAACTGAAACCCTGGTGTAGTTAGTTGAGTTGAACGAAACTTTTAATCATAATGAGACAACCAAGATCTCTTTCTCCCTTTCTCTTTCTCAAAGCCCAGTAGACAGGACGTTCAATGGCACTGCAGATGCAGCGGCCGAGGGACGCCGGCCACATCTGCAGCAGCCTTCCTGGCTGAGGTGGCCGGTCGTCAGCTGGAATGTGGTCAATGCTGGGCCGGTCCGATGTCTCGGCAGTTTTTGCGGTGGTACTTTGGTGACTGTGACCGTGTACCGGGGCGCGGCTTCCCGGGCCGGGGCCGGCTGTGTACAGTGTACACGTCCTGTTCCGTGTGGCACAGTACCAGGTGTCACCCTCCGCTATCGGTCACCGCCGGCACGGAAAGCCCGGCCGCCGGCCGTGCCGCCCGGCTTCTTGTCGGCGCTCCCCACACGCGCCTAGCGGATCTTTTATCCGGGAACAATGAATGGATGAAAACGAATTGTTGGCGTTTTTGGCGGTGGCTTTTGTTTGGTGTGTTGAAATATCCGCTAGCCTTAATAAACTGTCAAAGCTAGCATACCAGAGCTTTTGAGCTTTTTCCTCGCTTCTAAAAGGCAAAGTGAGAAGTATATCAGATTTACACTTTAAAGTTGTTTGAACCTCATGAATAGCTCTTGTCCCTAGTGCCATTCACATTCAGGCTTCACCTAATGTTACCGGTCACAATCCAGCCGCTGAAAGTGGGTCTGCCAAGACATTGTGAACCTGTTGGATTTCGTGCCGCGTGACCCCGATGGCCCAATGAAACCCGATGACCGCCAAGTCTGACCAGTTTGTCCTGCTCAGGCACACCTGAACACGTGCAAACACGACGCGATACCGTGCACCAACACGTGCGGAGCCATGATCCCGCACCTGATGATGGAGGACCACCTCAAGTTCACCTGCCCGCGCAGGAGGGCGCGCTGCGAACACTGCAACGTCGAGTTCACTGGACAGACACTGGAGGTGAGTACAGTCTCGAAAACATCGTGACGTATTTGTCGTTATTTGCGGATCCGGGAGACTAAGGGAAGCCAAAGTGGATGAAGCGATTCCGACGTCCAAAAAACCTTCTCACCTTCACCCTCCCCGCCCCACAAGGGTTCTGAAGAGGCTTGATAATTGCAGCATTGGTAAGCAAAACTAGTTTTCAGTTGTGGACTATTTTAGCTAACTCCTTCAACTCTCCACCTTCCCAGGCCGAAGTGTGTCCCCTGCTCACAGATGTCCGCACTCGTTCCATGTCCTTTCAGTGCATTTATTTTGCTCATGTCAATACTATGATTCATTTATAAAACGTATCACAAGCCTCATCAGCTTAAAACAGCTAAGCTGTGAATTTAATGATTCACAGTGTCCTCCATTACCATTATGGTAATCATTTCGTTAATGGCCGAATAAGTATGCCCTTTACCACGCTGGAGTAAAAGCCGTTGCATCGCATTTTACTCCAGCCTGCGGAAACAGCACATTTTATCGAGTTCGGGGCTGTGTTTGGCCTCCGAGGCCGGCAATCTTGCTGTCAGGTGCGTACAGGTATATGATAAAGCGCACCAGCTGTGCGGGCCGGGAACGGCGGGTGGAACAGCGGGAGGATATGGTTAGCAGCCGACGGCGGCTGCCGGCACCACGCGCCACCGCCATTATCCCCACATTAACATACACTTAGTCTCAGAGAGGCGGAAAAGCTGCCCTCGCCACATCACGTCAGTCGGTGAATTCAACTTGACCGGATACGGGTGGCGCACCGCTTTAGCTCAGGCATGATGACAGTCAACTTTAGAGCATTTCCTTTTGAGTCGCGAATACGGGAGCATTGCCCTCACATGTCACCCATACACGAAAAAGGAAGCTAAGCGTTCAGCTGACACAGGCGGCGGTGCACCTGCCCGCCCCCTAAATACATCGTCTCTGTGGAAAACTGCTGACAAAGCTCGTCATTAAGGCGACTGGGGTGAGGTGCCGCGCGCGGGCAAGCGAGACGGCCGAGCCGCGCCGCGGCGATAAATGACGCGCCGGTCTGTTTTGCGTCGCGCTCGGCTGAAGCGGCGCTCTAACGTGACGCAGCGGCGCCTTATTTTGACGGCGCACAGGCCGGGGTTCGTTGTGGCGTCGTCGTCACAGGAAGTGCCTGGGGTGGCGCCCATGAAGCTCTGATGACGCCCTGGGGCAATCACGGCTCGATGGTCGATGCACCCAAAAACTGTTCCTCTGCATCGCACGCGTGAGCTTCGCATCAGCCGGGCTTTGTCTGATGGACGACGGACGTTTTAAGTGCACTATTAGCAGTGAAAATAATCTCGTATTAAAAATATACTAAACGTATTTAGATTATGCAAAATTTCAGGTGTGCTTTGACTTGTAGGGATGCAGCACACCTTCATTTGGATCACGGTTTCATCAACCCCTGAACAGTCTGGGTATTTTTAAAGGCCATTCTCTGGAAGATGGAACATGTTATGTCGATGATTAACAATTCCACAGAAAATCACTCCTTCAAGAAGTAATTACAAGCCCTAAAGGCGAGGCAAACAGCTTCCAAATGCTTCTTAAAACATGAATACCTAATAACGCTGTTTGTGCCGATTACCGTTTTTAGAGCAGGTGACGACGGGCGTTTTTGAGCTCTCCGGCGGTGCTGGCATGGTGCTCTGCTGTAGGAGGCGATGCGGACGCTGCCGCCGCGGAAGCTGTCGGTCCGTGGGACCGGGGGAGTCCGCCGGAACCGGTGCCGCCTTACCGTGGGTGCCGGTCCCTGTGGACGTCCCACGCTCGCCGCACCGCAGCACGCCTGCCCGGAACTGTTTACGTCCGGGGAAAACGACGCTTTTCTAGGCGAATAACTTGCTAGAAATATTGAGACATCGGTGGAAAACAGAAATTTAAGAGTTGTATCGTAACGAGACAAGCTCAGACATGAATGTTGATCTGGGCTCTCTGATCTAAATACTATCTGCTCGTCCAACATTGTTTTTTTTTGGGAACGCTGATCAGGATAGAACATGCCATAACCGTGCATGTTGTAACTTGTTCCCAAATCTAATTGATCGCAGATACCTGGCTTCTGGGTTTGGTTTTTGCGTGTTTTTTGCAGATACATGGCCAGGCAAGGTGAATGATTTGTTATAAAGAGAAGCCAGATTTCTGTCTTGTCTTCGGGATGCGTCACTCAATGTGGTTTTAGAAGCATGAAGCAGTAGAGGTTTGTCGGCGAAGTTTTATCTCACTGATGTACAAAAAGGTCCCTGGGAAGTAAGCACTCCGTGGAGAGCATCTGTCAGAGCTCACCTACCCGGCACCGAATCTGAGGCGTGAGACAGCTGTCATCCCACCGGCGAGCTTCCCACTTGAGCTTCCCAGTAGCTACCGCAGCAGCGACCGGTGAGCTACCGAGCCACGGCTATTACTCTTGCCTGGGAACCAATCACGGCGCTCACAGATGATTACCAGCCCATCATCACGTTGGCGGGGATCGCAGCGAGATGACACGTGACCAGCCGCGCCGTCCCACGCCGTCGCCGCCGCGCCGGATGCGCGCCACCAAACGCCGCAGGACGCCCGTCCTCGCGCGCCACAATTGCCGTGAGACCGGAACGCAGCGGTAGTGACGCGGCTCTGGTTGGGTGCGCCGCAAACTGCGGTGTTTAACAGCGCGCCGCCGGCGCTCGTGACCCGACCGCGTGCGCCGGAAGCGATTTTCTGGCGTCCAGCGGAAACGGGCGGCCAGCGTGACCGGCCCGCGGAGTTGGAGCGTGCGTCGGCTCGTGCCACCCCCACTACCAGAATTGGAGATGTAAACTCACAGCGCCGTGGCTGACCCGCGTTTCATGTCTCGTGCTCTTTGTTAAAAACGGCAAAACAACCCTTGACATGTTCATGCAAGCCCAGGGAAATATTATTAACAAGGGCTAGCTGAAATTTATTGACCACATCGCTCCCCATCGTTTGTCTTTTTGTATGAGGATAAGAATGGGTGTGGATATTATATGTGTTTGGAAATGACCCAGGATTGCAAAATTTCGGGCTTTCAAGGCCTGTATATCATAGATAGATCCTATCTTTCCAATGGGTAGGATAATTTGGTTAGGGGGCAACATTTTGGCCAGGGCTGCGAATTATTGAGGTATAACCTATCAGAGGGTGCCAAAATTCATCATAAGGGCGCCAATGTTTGCGTCTTGAGAGGAGAAGCACAGTTTCAATGGGGCCCAGACTGGTTCTAAGACGCGCCGTATTGGTCAATCATGACGCGTGGGGGGATGGCACCCCCTGAATACGCCAACGCTGTATATTGAACTTGATATCGCTTCTCTATCGAATACTTCGATTGCATCAAAGATCTGCCATCAGTTTGAAACGATCTTATACCAATTTATAATCTGCATAATGAGTCAGAGGATAGTTTCATGAAGGATAGGGCAGAACAAGGAAAACGGGGTGGATCTTTCGTAGGCCTAAGAGAACCCTCAAGTGGTTTTCCCCTCATGTTACAATTTAGAACTGTCAAGAGCTATCAATAAAGGACAGTTAACGAATATAATACAAAATAGGGGCCAGTGGGGGATACATAGGGGGCTAGGGGGCTCTACCCTCCGCCCCGAAATGTCAGTGCCTGTAGTTAGTGTATAGCCGGAGGCAGTTCGGAGGCAATGGCGGGGAGGCTTAAGCCCCCTCTCCCCCTGAAATGTTGTCCTGGATCTGCCAGTAGTAGGGTGTGGATTTCCGAAAATCATTGGTGGGCCCAAATTTGAGAAAATGTTAATAACCATCGCGTAAAATAGATGGCATGATGTAATCTCTGGTTTGAGTCTCTTGCAGGCCTGTTGAAATAGATAAAAATAATTTAAAGTCTTGAAAATGAAAACAATTAAATTCAAAATATTGTTTGTCATTAACTCAATGTTTCTTCGGGGTGCCCGGACACCCCAAAATAGATATAAGTCCACACTCCTGCTATGCCCAGCCTCAATCTGATATACCATATATTTTTGGGTCATAATAATTTTGACAGCAGATGCCTCCCGAGCCTCAGACGGAAGCGGTCCCGGCAGCTGTTACTTCCGGTGCGAGTCCGCTTGGCGTCGATTACAGCGCGTACCGGTCGGGGCACCGGAAATTGGCTCCCCAGACGCGCCCCATTAGGCCAAATTAAGAGCAGGCCACGGGCTCCACTGCCAGCGATTACAAATGATATCACAAATTAACCAATGAATCATCAGCACACTTAGAATTTCTGTTTCGTTCCAGGTCTATTTGAGATCAAGATAAGTCGTGGAAAAAAGAATGCTAAGGATTTATATTTATTTTCATGCATGAGTGAGCATTTCGATTACCGGTGTCCAGGGTTCTCCTCAGTTCACGTGTGACTAAACGTGAGAACGTGGGAATGTGCGAAGCTGGTATCAATAACAATGTTAGCTTACATGTTATATATACATTTTCAACGCCTCACTTTTCCATTATTTCTCTCTATTTGTAATTTTTACTCAAATGGAATAAAGAGAGAGAGAGAGAGAGAGAGAGACCGAGAGACGAGAGAGAGAGAGAGAGAGAGAGAGAGATAGAGAGAGACCGAGAGAGACGAGAGAGACCGAGAGAGAGAGACCGAGAGAGATAGACCGAAGAGAGAGACCGATAGAGAGACCTAGGGAGGGGCGGGGGTGTCCTGAATGGGCTAACGCTGGCATGGTAATACACAACCCACGGGAGACCCAAAATCCATCCAGGAGGGTCCTGACCCCCAAACCTGTCTCGGATATATCCACCCATGTATAAAGTTACGCTTCACACTCTAGTCTCACCCCCTGCACCGCTTCACTCATACCCCGGTGCGGCTTTGTTGGCAGTTGACCGGCATCTGCCCCGACGCCCTTGATCGGTGTGTAACGGTGCTAGATTTGATAGTTCTTGCATATAACCAGGCTGTAATACTGCAAATCTCGAGGAGGTGCAAAAACGCCTTCCTGCACCTTATGCTTTCCTAAAAAAACTGCTGTAATTATACCTGGCACCCTTCGCTTTTGCTGAAAAACTGTGATATGTTTACTGTTCACCATACATCTGAAATCACGTCCACTTCAGCGGGGGGAGTTTTTGTCGTGCTCTCAGCTATGAACTGCCGAGCCTGGGCTGGCCCCGAGAGAACCAGTCGTAAATGTGCCAGAACCGGCGCGCTGTCTGGGCTCTAATTCGCAGCCATCACTACCTGACTGCACAAAAACCGATTAACTGAAAGCTTCCAAACAAAGGGTGGTCAAGGGTCAGGCCTTACCTCAGCGTGGTGGTCCCCGCTTTTTGTGGTGGATGAAGGCCTGAATATACAGACGGGGTTTTTCTGACCTGACACTGAATGTATAATTTATCAATAACCATCACACATGACAAATCAATGCAAACCATGATCGTGATGAAGCTTATGAGACGTTCAGGTCACCAGTGGGCGGTTGAATTGGTCTTCTTGCTGAACGGACTGCCCCAGCAACGTGCCATTAAAACTGTTCATTTTTAAAGCGTGAAACTATGTAAAATTTAGCACCGACTGTGCCGATGTTGTTTCTATCACCCCCCACCTTCTAACCACACTCGTCGTTGTTGCAGAGCCACGCTGGAGGCTGCTCGCACGAGCCTGTCTACTGCGAAAACAAATGCGGTACCAAGGTGCAGCGGGCGAAGATGCCGCACCACCGCGCCTCCGAGTGCGCCCGCCGCCTGGTGCCCTGTCGCTTTTGCGGCAAGGAGTTTGTCGCCGACACTCTGCAGGTGGGCTGTGACGTCACGGTCGCACCAATGCTGATGGCGTGATGTGGTGCGTGTTTGACAGAACCAAAATGGCTGTCACTGATTAAACCGTCACCATAAATGAATTATCCGGCGACTGCTTTCCCTCTGAGCAGTGGGTCACGGGTCTATTTAAGTTATTATTCATACATGTATGATTTTATTTCGATTATTGTACAGTGACTGACTTCTGCCACAGATGGTAGATATATATATATATATATATATATATATATATATATATATATATATATATATACATCGAAAACAATGTAAATGTCTCCTCTTTGTTAAGCGGCTTTAAGTCACGCACTTCGGGAATATTGATGATTGATAACCGTACCCAAACTGGAACAATGCCACTCGAGAGACAAAAAAACCCGTAGAATAACCATGTACAGCGGTCCTGTACGTATACGTGACCGGCACCCGTCGCCATTGGCAGGCGCATGCCTCCAAGTGCTCCAAGTGTCCAGTGAGCTGTCCACATGGCTGTGACGCTCCCGTCACCCGCGACGATGTAGAGAGCCACACCAAGAGCTGCCCCAACGTCGCCGTCTGCTGCGCCTTCAAGGACGCCGGCTGTCGCTTCAAGGTGGGACGACCGGGACTGGGACACGACTTCAGCCTCTGTCCCATTCTCTCTTACCACAACCGTTGTCCCTCACAGCGAAACAGAGGTCCTCTCTGGATTATCTCTTTACCAAGAAAGATGATTTGGGAATGCGCACCTTGATTCGCCTCGTATTGGTGTGGTTATTACCGGAACTACTAAACCCTGAGCTTATCTCCTCGGATTACTGTTCGTAGCAGATCCCGAACATGTGCCAGTTTAGACAGGTTCATGTGTGCTTTGATTAATTGTCTACGCTAAGGTAATGCATTTGTATGACGTTGATCTGGATTTTTTGGCAAAATTCATATGAAGTACATAATGAACATTTGATTTCTCCAATAGGTTACTTTTTACTTTATAAGGCTGCTTTAAACAAAACAAAACATCTGCTAACGTTGCATTGATTAAACAAAGGAAGATAATGTTTTTGGTTTGAAGTTCTACCTGCCTAGCCTTTGACAAATGAGCTTGTATTTTTCTCTTTGAAACTAAGAAGACCCACGGAATCATGTAATAGACCATGTAAAACAGAGAAAGGCTGTAATAAAAAATCACTGCAATAAATTGGTATTACTTAACAATTTGATAACGTTGTAACGTAAGAGCATTATGTTCTCGCTTCAGGGTCGGAAGGCGTCGGTAGACGCGCACATCGAGTCCTCATCTCGGCAACACCTGCTGCTGATGTCGGCGCTGGTGGGGCGGCAGCAGCAGCAGATCGCTTCCCTGAAGCAGGCCGTAGCCAAGTCGGCCGCCAACACGTCTGGCACCCTGATCTGGAAGATCAGCGACTTCGCCGCCCGGCTGACCGAGTCGCGCAGCAAGGAGGGCCTGGAGCTGATTAGCTCCGCCTTCTACACCAGCCAGTACGGCTACAAACTGCAGGTGGGCCCACTGTCAGCTGACTGAGGTCACGTGATCATTGCATTGATAACTGCCGCGTTGTTTTCGTTTTAGGCGAGTCTGCGATCATTTCCGTGCTCTGACTTGAGGCGTGGGACGAACTCACACCGATTCTGGCTAGAGGAACCAGCTTATAAATATAAAAGAATACTGAGCCGGCAATATTGAACCAGCTATATTTGTTTATGACGTTGAGTGATGCTAATAGCAAACTAGACCTTCATCAAAGTTCAGGTTCATCACCGAAATAACCAGGCAGCAGCCAATAATCAGTCAAAAACCATGACTGACGAACCGCTCCAATCTGTCCAGGCGTCACTGTTCCTGAACGGTAACGGAGCCGGCGAGGGCTCCCACCTCTCCATCTACATCAAGATCCTTCCGGGAGAGTACGACGCCCTTCTGCGCTGGCCGTTCGCTCACACCGTTTCATTCACCCTGTACGACCAGGCGCCCACTCCGGAGGCGGTGAGTACTGCAGTGACATCTGTGGGTATTTGTTGGAACTACCGTGAGAGTGGGGGTGATGGTACCGGTGGCTGAGCGGAAATTGATGTGGGATGGCGCAGCCGTCATGGGATACGATGTCGTGTGTCGATCCATCTTCCATGGGATTTCTTTTTAGGGTGTTTTCTTAGATGATGGTCTGTGCTATTTCAGGCGTGGAATGAAGACTCACTTGGTTTCTTTGGTAGACGACAAGCTATTAACACCCGCGCTGGAGAAGGGTCTGGCACAACGCGCACTGTAGGGGGCCTGGCAGGCCCCGTGAGGCCTCGGAAACTGAGAGACTTAGAAAAACGTAAATTTGAGGAAGAGTGGAGGCTACAGTGATCTAGATTTTGGCCAAATTTCATTGGCCTAGGTCAATATCTTCTAGGGCAAACGAGGTCATGAAGGTCTGACGAGGTCTACGACCTCTGACCTTGGCCTGTGACCTTGATTTTTAGGTTGAGGCACTGTGGCTAATGAACTTGAGAATGCTGGTATGACCTTGAGCTGTCACCTTTGATTCTGACCTTCATTTTCATGTGGGGTGACCTTGACATACAATCTCGTTTATATGGTGTTTAAACATCACCAGTCGGTATCCGGTACTGACAAACTGGCGGGATTGCGGCGATACCAGAATATAAGTTTTGAATTTGGAAGCCTATAAGTTGAAACTTTATCGACCGATTTACACTATTCTTTCACTAATCGATGCGACGTTGAGTTCTCGACAATGTAGTTAAGTAGGGTTTTTTTGCGGCTGGAAATGGTTCTTCGCACACCTGGGAAAACAGGCTGGGATCCTTCGAGCCCCTATTTCCCTCCAGTGCACGTGTTAAATCATTTTGCTTCACATGCATGTTTTTGTACCTTCGTCTGCCAAACCTGCGTTGTCGTAAATTTCTCTGACAATAGATTATGGAGCAGTATTCCCATAGATATGTTTATTGTCCTCGGTCAATGAGTAACAGAAATGTTCTTCACAAGTGTGCTGCATCCTGTGTTTTGGGTGAAGGTCGGTGTTTCCAAATCATTTCTGTTTTATGCTCCTTCTCTAAGATACGGGTCTCCTCTTTCTGCAGGCCTGTAACATCGTGGAGAGCTTCATCCCTGACCCGACCTGGAAGAACTTCCAGCGACCGAGCAAGGAGCCCGACTCGCTCGGCTTCGGCTTCCCCCGCTTCATCTCACACGAGATGCTCAAGCGGCGCTTCTTCGTGCGCGAGGACGCCATGTTTCTGCGCGTGAAAATTGAGGCCGGAAAAATCGCTGCTGTCTAAGCTTCGACCACGCCCTGACCTCCCGCTGGGGCTCATGTTGTTTCTTAACTGTTCGTTACGTGTAAATGAACTGAGGTCTTGTAATATCTGTCGCATGCATTGCTGCTCATCAGTGGTGGTTTATAAGTGAGAGGTTTGTCACCAGCGCACATTTAAGCATATAAATGGATTTCGTGCGACAGGACGTGACGTAGTCGTCTAATTTACAGTGTGTATGCAGAAACGAGTGATAGGAAGCACTGTGCACAATGCGGGAAGTGCCAGGGGCACCGTTCTGTTTCGTTCTTTCATGATTAACAGTCAATCGTTTATGGGGCATATGCGTTTGAGTGCAAGCGTATTGTGATTGTGTGCGTGAGTTCTCGATGTTTTGTTAGTAATGCAGCTGCCAGTGTAAGCCGTCGGCCTGTTTACGATGTGGATTACGTCACAGCCTGATCTCCATGTTGGTTGTGCAGAGTGTTGGCGTGTGTGTACATAGTGGTTAAGTACATCGTCGCCTCAGGCGCTGATTGTTACAAAGGAACAAAGCTTTCATCAAATAGTCGTTAAGTCTCGTGTGCTTGAATCAAAGTTATAGACTTACTTTGCAAATGGCAGTAGTTTAGTTGATACTTCCTGCAATAAAAATATGAAGCACCGCACAGATTTCAGCGCCTGGTCAACAATGCAATGTTTACAGCATCCGAAGCACGTTTGGTGTGAAACGCAAACAAAGCTACGAAAGCATACACTACAAATTATATAAATATATAAATATAGGACTACTCCAGATGTATAGAATTATTCTAAACTTACGGATGGTACGAATCAAGGGTGGATATACCAGGGAGGGTGGGGAGGGGGTCAGGACCATCCTGGATTTTGAGTCTCCCATTGACTTTGTACAGGGCTTGTACTACCGTGCCAGCGTTAACTCATCCAGCCCCCCTCCCCTTGGGTCGAGAAGAGATATCCAGTTTTGGTTTGAATGCCCTGAATATTTGTTAAACAAAGGAATTGCAATGGTCGTCTTTAGGATATATCTAACAGCGGTTGAAATATATACTTACTTCTTACTTATTTAGATTAAATTAAATTCTTACTTCTCCTGAGGCTCAAAATCTTATAGGTACAGTGTATTAAGCACAGGTGTGCTTTTAGTGCTGCTCTTGTCCGTGCAATACCGGTGCACGAACCTTTCTCTAGCTTTTCTTTAAGTCGTAGGGAAAATTAAGGAAATATTTATTTAGTACCTAAGTGCTGGTGGATACCCACGGAGAAAAAAATGAAATAATGCATTGTTAGGACGTATATTGGGGATCCGATCCTTCAATTTCCGATCCCTCCCCTCGCAAAATAACTACGGGGTCCGATCGCTCCCTCCTCCAGGCGGTGAGGGCTTAACCCCTCACTGTCTGGGAGGGGGTGTCCGATCAGACACCACCTTGGTTTTTCGCGAATGATTCAAAGCTTACTTGACAGATGCGCGTCACTTAGCACTATGGTGTCATCAATTTCATTGGCGGTGGGTTTAGGTGGGGGAGGGGTGCACCGGGACACGGTCCCCCTTAAATGAGAAATTTTAACACTTACGATATGACGTTGACTGGAAAGAAGTGGGTTGAAAAGCCCATGGTGCCTCCCCTTAAAATCGGACGTACCGCCGTCTCTGATCAATTTCACAACTTATTACCAAACATTGGCACCAGGTCAGGTCAGGTCAACAAGTAATGATGCCGCTTCCAAACCCATGGAATGCGATTCTGTTCTAAAATGAAGCTGAAAAACAGGGTGCAATTACGCTCGTAAAAAAACAGGTCAAGTTCTATACATCATTCGAAGGCTCATGAAACGAGAAACCAGCGTACTGTCAATTTTTAGTTCAGGTTAATGTCAAGATTATCAGAGGTTACCAAATTGTTTGTGTCTATAACTTTTGAACGAAACAAAATGCAGTCTTAAATTTGATATAATTATAACGGGTATAACCAGTTATCTAAGTTATCCTTCCATTGCCGGAGTTTCTCATTCGATGGCGATGTCGGGATCTCCGTGACAACTCCATTAACACGCGCATTGACGGGGGTCTGAGCCACCTTTGCTTTGACGGGGGTAGGCGGGTACCCACCCCCTCCCTAATATCTCGAAAACCACGCCAAGTAGCTAAAAACGGTAAAGGGTATTGGGTAGCCTATCTACTTCTCCATCGAAAATACTTGACAATTTTTTTGTCAAGTCAAATTTAAGGTCTTTAGAGGTCAAGACATGCTGTCCTAGGCAGGCCATTTTTTAACATAGTACCTGGGGGCATTTGCTCCCCCAGTCGGCCGAAATACCCCCCCCCGTGCCCGGAAATTGGCCCTCCAGTGAAATAGACAAGAGATGGCTTAAACTTCAACAAATGCAAACTCACCTAACGAAAATAAGACAGAATCCTACACGACAATGATAATCTTGGTTTATTGCTGTTGCCAAATTGGCAATCCACAAAACTTGTGTTAAAAAATTGCATCCGTGGCTGTCTCCTCCATCGTGTGAAGACGAAACAAAGCGCACAGTTACGGGAAATCCCGGCAAAGCAGCATCAGCATCAACTAATCACAACACTGAAGATGAACGCTGGCCTACAACCAATCGAACATCATGTTCTATACGACCGGAAGCCCACACCCCAGCCAGCATCGTGAGCTTGTATGATGCTCTCATTTCACACGCGGTCATTTGCGAGCTCGTTCATGGATTAGACGGGACACAGTGTAGTCAAAGCGCGTAAGACTGGTTGCTGGTATGGCGATGTGAAGTGCTTAGTCTTTTTATTTATTATTGTGGTGGCAGCATACATACCTGAACGTCGCTACCGGAAAAAGTGAGGGTGCCAGCGAAACTTCAACCTGATGCTGACAACGAACTTTCCACGTTAGTATCAAAAACTGTTCGAATTTAGGGTCCTCGTTGCCTTCTGCAGCGGCTGGTTATACAAATTTCTGGTTTTCTCCTATTCAGACTGAGCCAAGAAATTGGTGGTCAAAACGTGGGCGGGGGGCGGGGGACAGGCCCCTTGGTCCCTCTTTTTCCGACGCTTGTTGTAGCATACGTGAGATTTATAGTGAGACCGCTGCATCATTTTTTTTCTGCAAAGTCGATAAGTTGTTAGCTGGCCTTTTTCATAGGTTCCTTGATGTTGAAAATTGAAAAAGATTATATATTCGACCTCAGCCCTTCGTTAGCCCGAGAAGCCCTTCCAACAAGGAAAGAGCTGGCGACGCCATATGACCCTGACAGTTGGTGCGTCGATAAGCCTAAATAATTATTCACCGCTTTTGTACTACATTCCCTCGATGATTTTGACAGCAACAGCCACACATCATAATAGGTATGTATATAATAACTTATCTAGATTTAGCCGATAAAACACTTGTGTTCGATACCTTAGGAATTTACTTATCTTGTCACACTCATAAAGAAAAATATGAAAATAACATTTTCATTTTGTATACATTGCAGCAGCGTCAGGGCTGCCAGGCTGGCCATTTTGTGGCAAAATATCTCGAATTTGGCCTATTTGTCGTGTTTGGCCCCGTTATTTTTTGGTTGGCCCATTAGTGGAATCTGGCTTTTTGCCCCTTTTTCTAGCTATTGGCACCTAAGATATTTCTGGTTTGTTCCTTGTATAAATATAGCTTCTTTTGACCTCTCCCTCTCTTGAATACGATATTCTGAAACTGAAAAACAGCAGAGCAGCATAAAAAGTGGAATGGTAGTGGGGGAGGGACAGAGCTTTGTTAGAAACGCAATCCATAAAAATTATGGCCACCGAAAACCGGACATGAAGGGTGCAATACTATAGGTGTCTTTTTCGGTGAAAAGTTAAATGCAAGTGCGCCCTCTGAGGCTCCGCTCTCCCCCACTTCCAAAAATCCTAGATCCACCTCAGTTCAAGAGAAAAAAATGCATAGTTGGCAAAGAGAGAAAACATTAAATGTTAGCGGGGAGTGGTGCGGCCAAGATGATTAACACGCGCCCCGCTGGGGTCCCTGGCATGACGCGCCCCGCTGGGGGCGTTTTTCGCCCCCCCCACTCCTTCGTATCTCATTTCCCACGAAAGCTAAAGAAAAATTACGGGAGGCGTTCGAAAGCTCTTGAAAAGACGAAGAGATTTTATACGTAGAAATTTTATGTCAGGTCAATATTGAGGTCAGCATAGGTCAAATAAGGTTCCATAGCCTTACAACAGAACAGTGTACGTTTCTCTCTCTAGATCTGTCTTCAGGGAAGCTAGAGCAAATATTTGTGCATCATTGGATTTCTTTCATCGCGGCAAATCGAATGATGTATAATATAACCTAGCTAGGTCAAATGGTGAAAATGACCTGACCTTGATCTAGGTCAGGGTCACAGAGTGACTTGGTATGGTCATGCTGCATATCAATCGACACCCCGTGACAATATGAGCACAATGCAAGCAAAATGGGAGCTTTACCTCAACTCATTGAAAAGTTATTGGCAAAACAATCTTTCTATGCTCTTGTGACCTGACATGACCTTTGAGAGGTCAGATGCTCAAAAACTCAACGTTATGATCAAGATCGTGGTAAGAATATACGGTTTGAGCATTTTCAGCTTTATCTATCCGGTATTTACTGAAAACATTAATTAGGGATAAGGTAGGGGAAAGTGGGGGTCACGGACACCGTGGGTAAGACGGACACCCCCTGTTTGGGACGAACTGACAGCGCTGCGACCGGGAAAAGCGCGTAATACGCTTCCTTTTATCGCGCGCCGGTCGCAGAGCAACGTTGGGTCCGGTGAGCTTTCTAGGTTTTATACAATTTTCATGAAAGTAAAAACTGCAGCTCATATTTTATTTTCACAATCGAATTGGTAAGGTCATTGCATATATGTTTCTATAGATACTTTATTGGTATTACGTAATATGGCTCTTCAAGATGTTACATTTTGTTCACCACAGTTGCTGACTGTGTAATGGCAATGGCGTTCGATTCATGTCCAAGTTTGTTTAGGAAGAGCGAAATGGGGTAAGACGGACACCACGCGTGGGGCAAGATGGACATGGTGTCAATGCACAAGAGTTTATTTAATCTTATATAATATAATCTTAAATGAATAAATTTATCAAGGGTTTTGGGGTTCAGCGATACACCTGAGCGGAGGTGGATTTGGCTGGTGGTTGGGGGGGGGGAGCGTGGGGCCACAGGGCCCGAAATGCTGGAGAAGATATAATTAAATTTGGGGGTCACCCAGGGGCAGGTGTACCTCTCGACCCTCAGCGCCCCCTGAAATGGTCACGGTGCACCCCTGAGAGATTGATGGGCCCCTTAAAGTGTCGCTTCCAATCCATCCCCTCAGGAGCGGGGGAAGGGCGCTCTTAGCCCTGCGAGAGGATCTGGCGCCCACCTGACAGGTTTTGCGTTCCAAAAGTGGCACCCCCTGGCAGGCGCGCACCCAGGATTTTTATTGGGGGGGCAGCTGACGAGAGGGGGCAGTAGGCCGGTGGAGGAGGCGGCATTTGGCCTCAGTGGGCGCACTTGTTCACCCAAAGGGCCAGGGGTGTAATTTTCTATCTCTTTGGGGGTGCCCAAGCACCCCCAATCCTAATTTGAGCACCCCCAATCATGTGCTGAGCACCCCCAATACATGTGCCGCCCCTGGCTTATCACCACTACCCTGAAGAGTGTCACCCTATCTCATCACTGCCAACCTGATTCGTGCCGCCCTGTCAAGTTTTTCCCGTCCCGGGTTCATTACTTCCACTCTGATTGGTTCCACCTATAGATATTCAATGTCACCTGACCTATCCTTTTCCCGTGATTTATGACGCCACATCACTGCCACCCCCGCTTGATCACTGTCGCCAACAGTTAATCACTGCCGCCCCCTCCTCCGGATGATTACTGCCTCCTTTTGTTCCTCACTGATCAGCTGGCTGATCACTGACACCCCTGGTTTATCACTGCCGCCTTGATTCATGCCGCCCCTGGCTAACACCCCGGTTTATTTCAACACCCATATACTTGCCCCTCCTGGTTAGTCACTGTCGCCCACCGAATCATCATTGCCGCCCCCGGCTGATCACTGCCACCCCTCATTCACCACTGCCGCCCCTGGCTGGTCACTGCCGCCCCCTGGCTGATCATTGCCACCCTCTGACAGATGACTGCCGCTCCCTGGCAGATCAATGCCGCCCCCTGGCAGATGACTGGCGCCCCCTGACGGATAACTGCCCCCTCTTGGCTGATCACTGCCGCCCCTGGCTGATCAGTGCCGCCCCTGACTGATCACTGCCGCCCCCTGGGCCGATCATTGCCGCCCTCTGACTGAAAACTGCCGGCTCTTGACTGATCACTGCCGCCCCTGGCTCATCTCTTCCGCCCCTTGACTGATAACTGCCGCCCCTTGGATACTAACTGCCGCCCCCTGGCTGATGATTGCCGCCCCTGGCTGTGAACTGCCGCCCCTGGCTGACCACTACTGCCCCCTGGATCATTGCCGCCACCTGCCTGAAAACTGCCGGTCCTTGGCTGATAACTGCCGCTCCTTCACTGATAACTGCCGCCTTTTGGCTGTTAAATGCCGCCCCTTGCTGACCACTGCCGCCCCTGGCTGATAACTGCCGCACCCTGGCAGATCACTACCGCCCCCCTGCCTGATAACTTCCGTCCTTGGCTGATCACTGCCACCCCCTGGCTGATCATTGCCGTCACCTGACTGAGAAACTACCGGCCCTTGGCTGATAACTGCCGCCCCTGGCTGATCACTGCCGCCCCCCCCCTCCTCTGGATGATTACTGCCTCCTTTTGTTCCTCACTGATCAGCTGGCTGATCACTGACACCCCTGGTTTATCACTGCCGCCTTGATTCATGCCGCCCCTGGCTAACACCCCGGTTTATTTCAACACCCATATACTTGCCCCTCCTGGTTAGTCACTGTCGCCCACCGAATCATCATTGCCGCCCCCGGCTGATCACTGCCACCCCTCGTTCACCACTGCCGCCCCTGACTGATGACTGCCGCCCCTTGGTAAATCAATGCCACCCCCTGGCAGATCAATGCCGCCCCCTGGCAGATGACTGGCCCCCCCTGACTGATAACTGCCCCCTCTTGGCTGATCACTGCCGCCCCCGGTTGATCACTGCCGCCCCTGGTTTATCACTGCCGAGGAGACCAGTCCGGCTTCGGCCCCCAAAACCGGTCAAACTTAGGCCCTGCTGTCCGCACAGTTTTGTCAGGAGGAGTCTCTAACACCCTTCCAGAGATCAAACAGCAGCCCACAATCGTCTAATCGTTATCTGTTTATCTATTGGAAGAATTCTGCGAACCGAGTAAATGGTAGACTGCTGCTGTCGTGCTTTTACTCTTTTAGTGTCAGCCAGGGGTGAAATTTTTTATCTCTTTGGGGTGTGCGAACACCCCTAACCACAATGAGAACACCCTCAATACATGTGTCTCCCCCAGGCTCAGCATTTCTGCCCTGATTCATGCCGCCTCCGTCTTACCACTGTGAACATGCCGCCCCCGGTTCATCACTACCACAGCCTCCCTAACCTCCCTTTAAAGGGAATGTGGCACCTTGTTTGAATCCTGAAATTTAGTGTAATTAGGGGAACTTTTAGCCGAAAATCATGGAAGCGTCCATTATTTCTGTAAAAAAATTACAATAAGCTCAATATTTTGATTTTTTAAATGCCCCTCTAGGAAATAAATAAATATCTGCCTGCAGATGATGTCGTGATCTGGCAACCACTACCATATTCGATAGGTTTCAAGGGCTTCAATTGGCTGGTACCGTGACATCAGCATATGTCGTCACACCAACAGCTGACAACAGTGGCCTGCTGCTAAGGGTACATGTGGGGTACATTTCAGGTAGTTTTTAGCTTTTCTCTACGGAAATTTTGAGTTTCAAGACAAATGATATAGAGTACCAGGTTTTCCGGCATGCTGTATAACTTGGTTATCAAAGTTTAAATTACGTTATAAAGGTGCCACATTCCCTTTAAGTCCTTTGCTTTCTTTTCAATCTCCATCCACTCTGTCATACTTAAGGTAAAATTTAACCCCACAAAACTGATACACTTCAATCGTGGACAGGGGTGCAGCCAGGGGGTCACGTGCCCCCATCGGTGCCGGAGTGCCCTTTGATCGCTAGGCGGTGTACCCCGTTTGGGCTGTGCGGCTCAAAATTGATTGCCCTACGCCGTCGAACCTAGATGCAATTAGATCACATTTAGTGATTAAAACTATTGTTTTACAATTTAGTACCTTTTTGGTCAGCTAGGGCATTCTGTCGCCTTTCCAAGCACCCGGGAGAGTACGTAATACGTGACCAGCTAATGCCTCATCGTCGCCAACAATCGTACCGGCGGAGCTAATCTGGTGCCCATTGAGCTCATCTGGTGCCCACTGAGCTGGTCTTGGACACTTGAGCTGATCGTGTGCCCTCTAAGCTGATCTGGTGCCCGTTGAGTAAATCTGGTGCCCCTTGAGCAAATAATTGTGCCTCTTGAACCTAGCTAATGCTCTCTGAGTTTTTATGATACCTCCGAGCTCGCCTGGTGCCCTATTAGCTGTTTTAGTGCCTATTGAGCTGATCTGAGCCCCTGAGCTGATCACATGCCTCGTAGAGTTGATCTACTGTCCCCTGAGCCAATATGGTGCCTCTTGAGCTAATCAGGTACCCCCTGAGCTGGTTATTGATGTCTCCTAAGATGATCTGGTGCCCCCTGAGCTGGTCTGGTGCACCCTGAGCTGCTCTCGTGTTCTTTGAGCTGATCTATGCCCCTACTTTGGTCTGGGGGCTAGGAGCTGATCTGGGCCTCCGGGCTGATCAATCTGGTTTCCCCTGAGCAGATATGTTTTCCCCTGAGTCGATCTGGTGCCTCCTGAGCCAACATTTTGCCTCCTAAGCCCATAGCATGGCCTTTGAGCTCATCTATTGCCTCCTGAGCTAGTTTGGCGCCCCCTGAGCCAATCTAGTGCCTTTTAAGCTGATCTGAGCCTCCTGAGTTGATTAAGTAATTTCCCCAGCAGCTCTGGGGCCCTAAGCTGAGTTGTGCCCACTGAGGCTTATGAAGGCCCCTGAGCTGGTATAGGGCTCCTGGACAGATTAAATGACTCCTGACTTGATCTAGTACCTCCAAGTTGACCTGTGCCCCGAGCCAGGGCATTTTTTAAGGAAAAGTCAGTGGGGGGGGGGCATTTCTTGTGCTGGCCATTTTAGTGCCTTCAAGGGATTAAGACCCCATTTTGAGGGGTTTAATAAACTTGGACGCGTTAATGTTAACACGCGCATTGATGGGGGTCTGAGCCACCTTCGCTTTGACGGGGGGGCGGGTACCCGCCCCCTAAGATCTCCGAGAACCGTGGTAGGTAGCGAAAAACGGTAAACGACGTTGGGTTGCCCATCCACTTCTACATCGAAAACATTTGAACCATTTTTTGGTCAGGTCACATTTAAGGTCACGAGAGGTCAAAACATGCCGTCATAGGGATAACATGTAAATTAAGTTTTCGGCCCTTACATCTGAACAAGTAAAGATAGAGCAAAACGACTTGGACTATATGAATCCCCTCAGCAAGCCGAATCGAATGTTATATAATTTGACCTTGCTAGGTCAAATCAAGGATTTGACCTGACCTGAGGTCAGGTCAGAGTCAAATTATATAAAATGCATATCATGAGAACCGCAAAGCCCAGGCGAGTCTAATGGAGCTAAAATAAACGCTCTATCACCATCCGTTACTGAGTTATTCCATGAAAACAATTTTTGCTATGTATTTCCAATGGAGAGGTCATGCCTCGTACCTGACCTTAAGTCATCAATATCAAAAATACCGGAACATATTTTAGAGAACTCGGTGGGGCCATTATGTGATATGAGTTTCAATCGGATAAGTTGACCCTGCTCCGACTTATGCTATCTTAAACTTTTTTGAGGTTGGGTCACTTGACCTGTACTGGTGACCTGACCTGAGATGACCTATCCTTAAAATTTTTCACAGAAGTTGTAAAAATGATGAGGGAAAAGGTATGCCAAGTACGGCGGCGCTACGCGCCGCCGTTTTTCTGCTGTCTCCGAAAAACCCGAGGGGGCGGGTACCCGCCCCCTTCAATGCGCGTGTTAAATCAATTTAAAAAATCAATTTCTCAATTTTTGAGTTATTCCAAGTCTAGAGATTATAGATGCTGCCCAGGGCTCCCAGGGCTACCAGGTTTTTTTCAGTGGAAAAGGTCAAACCGATTTAGAAAAAGGGCCAAAGAGGGGCAACATTTTATTTCCACTAAAATAGCCAAATAAACACAACAAAAGCCAGATTTGAAGCTAAAAAGGCCCCTAGCCATAAAAATTCAGGTAGTCATAAAACCACAGAAAAAGCAGCTTGCATCACTGTTTAAAACTAATTATTGACAGTTTGATATTTACTTGACGCAATATTTTTAGCTCACTACCCATCTAATAGAAAGCCAGGGGTGCCCTTCCAACCTCGCGTGGCCATCGAATGATTTTATCCACATAACCAGAACATTTTTTGGGATCATCAATCACCCCCTCCCCCACTTTTTCACCAACCATTTCCTGATCTCAGTAAAAATGGGAGTAAACCGGAAATGTGTATGACCAGCCGCTGCGGAAGGCAACGAGGGGCCCAAATTCGAAAAGTTGTTGGTACTAACGTGGAAAGTTTGCTGTCAGCATCAGGTTGAAGTTTGGCTGCCCCCTCACTTTTTCCGGTGGCGACGCTTATGTATGCTACCACCACAATAATAAATAAAAAGGCTAAGCATTTCAACCATTTTTACGCACTTTGACTACACCGTGTTCCGTCTAATCCACGAACGAGCTCTTAGCGCTGACAACTGACTGCGTGTGAAATGAGAGCATCATAAAATATCACGGTATGGGGGGGGGGGGGGGTTCCGGGGGGGAAGAACAAGATGTTTGATTGGTTGTAGGCCAGCGTTCTTCTCCAGCGTTGTGATTAGTTGATGCTGAGGCTGCTTTGCCGGGATTTCCTGTAACTACGCGCTTTGAGATTTCGTTTTCGCAAGATGGAGTAGACAGCCACGGATGGAAATTTTTAAACACAATTTTTGTGGATTGCCAATTTGGGACCAGAAAGAGAACAAAGTCATAATTATCGGGCGGTGTTGTGTCACAGCCGCATGACGAAATGCATGGAGCGAAGCGGATTGAGGTTTCTCAAGAGGCTCTATTCTGTCTTATTTTCGTTAGGCGAGTCTCCATTTCGTCAATTTTAAGTCATCTGTCTACTTCACTGAGGGGCCAATTTCCGGGCACTGGGGGGGCATTTCCACCGACTGGGGGGGGCAAATGGTCCCCCAGTTAACATGTTAAAAATGGCCTGCCCCGAGCTGATCGGAGACCACTGAGCTGATCCCTTGTCCTCTCTCTGAGCTGATATGGTGCTCTCTGAGCTGACCTAGACCCCTGCTCTGGTCTGGGGACTAGGAGCTTATCTTGGCCCCCGAGCTTATCGATCTGGTGCCCCCTGAGCTAATATGGTACGAGGCCTTATGAGCCTATCTGCGGCCCATTGAGCTAGTCTGATGATCCCCCTCCCCATATTTGGGGCCACTGAGCTAGTCTAGTCCCCGGCCAAGCATGAGCTGCCCTGGGGGGTGGGGGGCTCCTGAACTGGTCTTGAATAGACAGAGAATAAGAACACAAGGCCAACTCCCATCACTTCGGGGGTCACGGATCTAGTCTAATCCCAGGGGGCACAACTGGGGGAATGGGAGGCAGTTGCTCTGGAGGACTCTGATCCACACTAGAGGGCCCCTGAGCTGGTCTTGAATAGATGGGGAATAAGGACATAGTGCAAACTCCCCTTGTAAAATGGAGCTAACGAGGAATGAACCGACATCGCTAAAACGGCATGTGATGCCTATGCACCCCGGGTTAAATAAATTGCTTATTATACTGCTGGATTCTGAGGAGGAGTGATAAAAAGGCATGTGCCCCTGAGCTCAGAACACAGTCCCCTGAACCAGGATTTCTACTAATTAATTGAAATGAACGAAGAATAAGTTTTTCACAATTTTCAGCCCTGTCACATCATTCTCATCCAAACTACCAGCCTGTTTACTTTTTCTTTTTCCAATCGGGACCGTTCTTTGAAAATATGGAACTTTTGAACGTGTTAAAAGGTATCTCCCAAATTATTCCGGCAACAAAAATTGTATTCGTCTAATGTCACTATGCTACACCTCCTTCCACGGCCCTTGTGGGAGCCGTGGAACTTAACTTTCGCCCGGATGGGGGTCTTTTAGACCCCCCCTCGGGTTTTTTTCAAAATAACCAAAAAGGTCATATTAGGTCAGGTCACCAGGCCAGGTGAAGTGACCTCACCTCAAACAATGTTTAGGACTGCATAACTAAAAGGAAGGTCAATCGATCAAGTTGAAACTCATACCACATATTGGGCCCACCAAGAGCTAAAAAAATAGGTCCTATTTATAATTTTACTATACGACACTTAAAGCCACCTTTTTGAAGAAAACTTTGTAGCTAAAACATATGTTCCGGGATTTTTTATATTGGTGACCTAAGGTCATGTGCAGGGCATGACCTCCCCAATGTAAATACATGGGGAAAATTACGAAATGAGCTTTTCTCAGTAAGTGTCGACGGAATCAGCTTCAAACATCGGTTACGACTTTCTCTTAGCCCGTTTCTGAAGTTAATACCAAAAATTTAAGTTGTGACTTTTGAAAGGTCTCCTTAGGTCAAATAAGCATTTTTTGGTGTTTTACTGTACAATCTAGAAAAACGAAACAAAGATAGAACTTTAATTTTGTTACCGAAGTGTTTTTATGTGCAACTGTGAGTCAAATGACATGCATCATGACTACACCAGGTCAAGTTGGGTTGAACCGTTGACCTGGGTCAGGTCAAATTTTGAATTGAGCCTGGCATAGAAATACTAGATATCATTCGATTCATATTTACGAGAAGATTGCAATGGTGCATCAACTATGGCTGTATCTTGCTTGGTTTGGAAGTTATTAGCGAAAAAGGAAACGCCCTTATGCATGGGTGGCTATGGACATTGCCGTGAATGTTCCCAATGTTCAGTGACCTGCAGCTCCCTTAGGCTTTGACCTGACCCGAAAATCATTCACACTTTAATGAAAGAGCGACTCAAGAGCTTTCGAACAGTGTTAAAAAATTTTCTAGCTATCATAGTTTCTGAGACATATGAGGTTTTCACCTCATATTAGGCGATTTTTACCTAGTTTGACCTCTGGTGGCCTTGATATTGACCTGACGAGAAAAATGACTGAAGTAATTTTGATATAATTTTTGAAGAGCTTTCGATTGCCGTTTTGCGCTTTTCTAGCTCTCTTAGTTTTTTAGATCGTGGGGGTCTTCTTTAGCCCCCCACCAGGGCGAACGTGGCTCGTACCCGCCACCGGGGCAAGGGATAATCCGCGTTCAACCAGGGGTCTAAAAAGTGAGCTTGTGGTCACCGACTAAAATCCAAGCTTCTTCGATGGTCGCCGAACCTAATGCTACATGTATTACAAAATCGGTCTTAAAAGTGTTATAAATATGGCTATAGGGAAGCGCTGGCGAGTGCAAGGGGGATGGTTCCAATAAAATATAGATATAAAAAACCTATAAAATATAGATCGAGTTTCTCGATATCGATGACCTAAGCCAGAATCAAGTCATTACCTAAGTGATTTAATGATATTATAATTCAGTATTAAAGTCAAAGTTATGATCTGAAAGCAACAAAACTATACATGCTGGCCCTTAACCCTAGCCCCGGTGACCAGCATGAATCACCTATGAACCCCCCTGGTGGGAGGGTGTTAAAAATGACACCCTCGATCTCGGAAACAAAGAAAGAAGCGGAAAAAGCGATCGAAAGGTCACCGGAAATGCAATCGGCGTTACTCCTGGAATTTTTGCGTAAGGTCAATACTGTGGTCACCAGAGGGGAAAAATTCATATACGTCAAAATGTATCAAATGCAGTGCTCTATAAAACCTTGCTTATCTCTGTACGCAAAATAGCCGGAACCACTTTCTCAACGCTATTCGACAGAGCCCAACCAGCTCTTTCACTAAGACAACATCCATTTTCATATCAAGTCACAGGCTAGGGCGCAACAGGACACTGAATATTGGAGATGTTATCACGTAGCTTCAAGTTATAATAGGAAGAACGCTCGCTTTCAGCGTGATATGTCGGACCTAAAAGCCAATGTTGGATAGTGATCAGTCATTTATACGCACTACGCAGTCATGAATACGTATCGATAGTGCCCACTGAGCTTAGGTTAAGTCTGTTTGGAGGTCAATCGAGGTCAAAGATGATACGCTGTCCGTACACAAGGGCAATCAAATGGGCGCCGAAAGCTGTGGGACGGGGTACCTACGCATCGCCCTGTTGGCCAACCAGGGGGGACATCTCCCCAAAATTTTCGGTTCATCGTCAATAATGCTGTCAGGTACCAAATATGCTCACAATTCCCCTGCCCCGGCCAGCACCAGCCCGGGTCCGTTCCCCTGTAAAAATTCCGTGGCAGCACCCTGGGCATTAAAATTTTCGCCCATTACTTCTATACCAAGCAAGATACAACCATGATTGATTCACCATTGTTGTTCTCTCATCAATAATGGTTTTATTTTGTGCCCATCCATGTGAAAAATTGTTAGGCCTTATCTTGGAGACAAATAAAAGGGTTTGCAGCACCTTAAAAAAGAGCCTCAGGAACAGTTCCGATGTTTCATTTAACTAGAGAAAAAACATTTTTCATGTACATACATGCGTCATGAAATACTTGTCATTCTTCACCTTGAGGCGCCACAAATCAGATAAATTCCTGTAACATTTCAAATAAATAATTCAAACATTATTCATTGGCAACATTTCCTCAGAAGTACAGTGGAAAATATCAACCATTGCTAGGATGAGGCCCAATTTTTGCTCCATTGTTGAACATGGTTCTACTCAAAGCAATAGCAATGCTGTCTCTTGGGAATAACATTATTTTCTTTGCATGACATCATTCCCATGATAACTATTTCCAAAGCTCTTAATTGATGCATTTTAGCATTAATAATCAGGACTGAAAAAGTTTCCAGAATAGTTGCTGATGACCCATTTGGACCAGGATTGGGTACTGAGAAGAACAGTTTGCATTTCAGCAACCTGTTCTTTTGTGGTGGACACAATCTATGATATTTCTACTGTACCTCTGTGGCAGTGCTTCCATAGTTCATCCATGCTAGAGAAAACAAAACGAGTCAACTTTCTTGTGACAAAAATACAAGATATTATCAGAAACTTGGATGCATATAATCAATCAGTTAAAAAACATACACACACACCCTGATCACCCAGTGTGCATCCATCTGTGCAAAAGACACAGCTTATTCTATGTTTGGCAGACTTGGATTGGACCATTGTCCTTGCAGTGGAGTCTTCTGGCAAATTGGAAATGGTTTTTCACATCTTTGTGCTGTGCAGGAATGCACATTTATATCCCTTATGGGGTACCAATGCAAAGTGATGGATCTAGGATTTTAGTAGGGGGCAGCCCTCTGAGATTGCATCCTGTCAACCAAAAGGGCACACTTTACCCAAAAGGGTGGCTATCATCATCAATCAGTGGGAGAAAACTGTAATTGGTGTGACTTAAAAATGGTAACAGTGCCATAAATGGGAATGCTTGACCCATAGATGGGAACACCCATTCCCAATTATGGGAATGCTTGAGACCATTTTCCAGAACAAAATTTTGGGCCATGAAACAAACTTTTCGTCTTTCTACCTGGCTTATTTCTGTTCTTCAAATTTTAGAGGGCATTTATCTTTCAAATAGAAACAGGAAATCATACTTTATACCCTGCTTCAAATATTGAAGCTCAACATGTTTATTATGATCATTCACATATCTTGGTGCATCTGTGTAAATAAAACACTAGTCATATACAAAATCAATTAATAGATATCTAGAAAAACAACAAGTTTTTAAATATTTGATTTATATTGCCACTTGAGATAATAATATATACAGACCAAGACATATGGCCATACAGAACATGATGCGAGCCAACCTAGCATAACAAAACCTGTTTTCAGCACCTTTAATGCCATTTTACACAACTTCTAAACTTCAAAGCTCCATCTGTAGCCCCATCATTTGTATTCTAGTGGTGGGGGCAGTAGCAAGGTATTTTCTGCCTCGCAGATCTGGTTTAATCAGTTTTGGGGTACCCTTTTCTTCAGGCCGCCCTGAATCCTTTCAAACTTACGGGGTCCTGAACTCGAGTTCAGGGATCCCTTGGACCTGTCACTGCTGTGGCACCCCAAATGGAAGCTCATGTTAATTTCTGTGCCTACTAAGAGCATCCTAAAAAAATTTTCCTATTTCTCATTTCAGGGACTTTAAAATCGTTAAATAACAGGCCTACTTGGTCACCCAGTTATATGTCCAGCTATGAGGCAAGAACATGGTGGTATCAAAAATAGTATACTTGTAATGGATAGTCTCATAATTAGGCACCACAAAAATCGTTCAGAATATCCACGCCCTTGGGAATGTGTGACTATAGAACAATGTTTACGATGACATTTCAGTGTGATTGTGGTTGGAAAGAGTTTAAACATGCACCACTGGTATTCAAGTTTTTTTCCTTCTGAGACTTTCCGCGGTAAAGCAAAACAAGGAAACATCATTGCAAGTAGATTCCAAAACCCACCTAGATTGCACGGACCGTCTATGATAAACGCACATCTTGATTTAACCCCTTGGATTTAACAAATTGAACACCAGTCGTCAAAAACGGCGCCCACCAACAAGAATACAAAAATATTAGCGGCAGCCCACGCCGCGCTCGTTCTGACGGCCGCACATACCGAAAATGTACCAGGGCGACCACCTGCAACCAGGCAACCACGCAAGTCGGCGGTTTCGGCCGACTCGGTCTCCCATTGGTCGCCTATTGAAAAAAAATGAAAATCACCGACTTGGTACCGACTCGTGACGGATTCTAGTACATTCTAGTTTGAACTTAAAAATAATACATAGATACGGTATAAGGAGATGGCATCAGCTAAGGTACCAGGTAATTTCAGTCGCTTTTCATAAAATTGGAACCAAAAATTGTAATAAGAAGAAACATAACTAGCAAAGACTAGCAGCAGCTAAGGGCGGTGATGATGCCAGATGTAATCGGCCAAAGATGCCCCGTTGTAGCCAAGCTGTCTTTCAGAAACGCCAAACAAGCCGGGAAAACTAAGGCTAACTTTGCTCTTTGTCGAAGTAGATTCTGCCCATTCTTGGCTAAAGGAACTGGCAGACTTCATCCAATAGATTTTTATGGGCACTGGGTGTATTACGATGACGCGTGGAGACAGTGGAGAGGGCAGTGGCGGATCCAGGGGGGGCAAAAAGGCAATTGCCCCCCCCAAACGGAAAAGCTCGGGGCAAAACTATGTTTTTGCCCCCCAAAGCGATCGACCTCCTTTTTCCCCCGAATCCTTTTTAGCTTGTAAGCAAAATTTTGGTGCTTCAACTCTCAACTTCAAACAGAATTAGAGAAGTTCAGTGTAAATATTGGGGCTTGGATTGGAAAAAAATGTATGTTGAGCCGATATTTTTCACCCCGTGACGTTTTTTTGCTTTTCGTCTCCAGTTCCCAAAATCCTACCGAAAAGGCATATTGTAGCGCAATTTTTCACTGCGCGACGTTTTTTTTTTTTTTTTTTTTTTTTGCTTTTCGACTTTGGTTTGCCCCTCCCAAACCAACCGGCTAGATCCGCCACTGGGAGAGGGTAAGCATATTTAGAAGCAGGAGCGGATGGTGGAAGCTAAAATCATGGGAAAACAGATGGAATCAGAGTTTGAGACGGTTGCTGGGTCGCCAACTAAAAGATGATACGGTCGCCGACGGCGTAGGTAGATCGGCAAGTTTTTAGACCCCTGCGTTCAACCAGGGCTCACTCGTCACGACAAAACCAGTGGGCACAACAAATGAATTTTCGACTCCAATATGTCTTATCCTGCACATAGTGACAGATATCACAGGCTCCGCTGATTTCTCTGATGTGATGTACTTGCATGAGTGGGCTGATTTGTCCTTAAATCTGTCCCAAAAGTCGTATTCTGGCTATTTTCATGAGATTTCGGTGACATTTTTTTTCTGGTTTTAGTTCAGTTTTCCTTCTCCGGCAATGCTCGATTTGCATTTTTCTTGGGCCAAAGGTACCCAAAAGTCGATATTAACTAAGATATAGTAGGTTTTTTAGGTAACGCTACAAGTGCCCTTTCTCTCCCGGGGTGCCCCTCAAAGGTGGTGTGCCAAGCCCACCACCCATACCATAGCTCTGACTGCGCCCCTGATCGTGGAAAGATTTAAAGCTCAGATTGGATTATTTTAAGACGTGCATGTAGGTTTGGGATGTCACCTAAAAAGCAAACACGTTTGCAAAAAGCTGTAGAATACCTGCCCAACATTAAAATTGAATGTTCACTGTGCTTTAAAAGGTGCAAAACAGCGATGAATAACAGATTTGGTGGAATGAAGGGGTGCCGCCCCCCCCAACGCCGCCGCCCCTATGGAGTGCCGCCCCCCACCGGCTGAGCACCCCCAAAGATTTTGGGAAAATTACACCCCTGCCATATGGCCTCGCACGCCAAGTCCAAAGAACTTCTGCAGACCACCCTTGGATAGCACAGGCGCCCCCGAGGAATGAAGGCGTCCCATGAGGAGGAAGGCGCCCCTCCCGAAAATCTTGCACCCCTTCTCGAAAATGGAATCCGCCGTCTCTGCCTTTCAGGGAGCGCCGTGACCATTTCAGGGGGCACCGAGGGTCAATCGGGGGGCACGTGGCCCACTTCTCTCCCCTTGATCTGCGTATGTGTTCTAGCTGTTAACTGTTCTACGACCACCTTGGAAAATAATTGGGCGACTCCAATGCCCCCTCCAGTCCACGTCATAAATAAGTCCGCCTTTTATCTAAAGGTTTATTAGTATTTAGAGCTTTTAACTTTATACCTAACGGCAGCATTGAGCTTGAGCTACCAGTTCTAGCGTACCAAAAATCGCCATGTGTCTTACGGCGCCGCCGCAAGCATCTTGATAACGGCGCGGACTTCACAGCATTTGAGTCTCGCAAAAATTGCATAGTTTGGTGCAACTGTCGTCTCAGCGCCTAACATATTGTGTTATTGCCTTGCCGGCGGGCGTGAAGTAACGCGCAGGTGCACGGTTAGTAGAGTCACTGGTAGTCGCGGAACATATGCGTGTGATGAATGCCATACATTGTGCTTCGCGTGAATGACGGGGAACAAACTGCATGTCTGTGTCGTTACCAAACTTTTGAAACCGCTACCGCAGTCTCTGCTTCCTTGGCTGGCTGAGACTGTTACTGCTACTACCGCTATTTTTTTTAATCAAAATTGGTGTGCTATCCAGGTTGCACTGTGTTAGGACCTATTTTGAGGGCTGCAGGCCAAGGAGAGATATATTTTCGTTAGAAAATGGTATGTCATAGGAATTTCCAGGTAAAAATGACCATTTAACGGGACATTTATATGTTCCTCATACTCCATGATCTTAATATTTCGTCATGTATTTAACAGAAAAAACTATATAGATGTGTCAGAACTGCCAGTGCTGTTAATGTCACAGCATCAGGCCAGTCTGCAGAACGTGGCAGGCGACTTGACGAGGCGCTTGGGGCAGCCCAAAGCCTGCCCCAATTGGGGCAGAAATTTGGATGCTGGGGCAGACTCCTCCAAGGGGGGGGTATTTTTACCGATATATGTTTATCTACTCCATTTTAAATGAAACACCCAGAAATGAAAGAAAACCGTGCATCCAACTCGACGATGGCAACGCACTCACGACCCTCCACGCACAGCAGCAGCTATCTTGCATTCATGATCCACGACTTCAAGAATACTTTTATTCAAAGGTATATTTACAAGCGAAGTATTTTCCCTTAAAGATGTCATTTGCCACTGCTTTCACTCCGTATAATCAATAGTTTAAAAAATATTTCAATTGATAACTAAATTCGATAAAGAATAATTTTTTCCACAGCTAAAGCATTTTGCCCCTTCCATTTTCTCACATTTGCATGAAAGCATGACAAAATTTGGAATATTTTCACCCCTAGTTTTCACTAGACCCAAGCAAAGAAAGATTCCCGTACGCTTTTGTGACGTCACATCACTGACTAGCATTTGTTCTTAGGGGGAGGGGCTGGCATGATTTTCTTTTGAACGGTGGACCCTTTGAACAGTGGACCTTTTGACATAGACCCGATTTGCCGGCCTTTGGCGATCAAAACATAGCAGAGGAAATGCAAAAAACTACATACAGGGAAATTTTATTTCGAGTTCTAGGATTGTTTTTTGTAACTAAAACTAGGTTTAGATTACAAATTTAGAAAATAAATTTAAATTTAGCTTTAGAAAGGCGCCTGTTGCCTGATTTTTA
This sequence comes from Lepas anatifera, assembly GCA_034440635.1. Taxonomy (NCBI): domain Eukaryota; kingdom Metazoa; phylum Arthropoda; class Thecostraca; family Lepadidae; genus Lepas; species Lepas anatifera. Next base: position 1,590,525 of record JAOTON010001665.1, read on the forward strand.
TTCACTTCCAGGAACTTTGACTTTACATCTATTAAAAATTTCCTTTGTTTGGTATCTTTTTAACCATATTTCTCTGGACGACAAACATGATGCTTTTGAGACAATTCAGCTTTTACAACGCAACTTTAACTAATAATTGTCGTTCCTTTTCATTATTTTTCTTCTTCCCTCGGTGATTACCCGTGCCGACCGCTGCCCCAAGTACTAGTTCCTGCCCCAAGAGCCCCCATCTGCCCCAAGATCGACCAAAAGCTGCCCCAAATCGGTAGGTCTGCCCCGAGGCTGCCCCAACGAGATCTCGTCGAAATCTGCCACGTTCTGCAGACTGGGCATCAGGGCTGCCGTTAAAGTTTTCAGGAGTTCTGAAATCATCCTTATCAGGAAAATAGTGTGCAGATTCTAATGGATTGAGACATCATACAGGTGAAGTATGCAGATGAGTCCATCTTGATCTAGGTCCAGGCCCAAGGTCAATGATTGCAAAAGTCTGATTCTGGTAGTGAATCACTTCTAAAACATCTACTTTAGAAACCTGCATGCATACTAATGGCTTAAATAGTTACTTTTTTAATCACATTGTATCAATAGCATTTGATATCCTTAATTTTATTTTATGTTGTTTTAAAAGTTCAAACTGGGCTGGAGATCTCAGTTTGGTTACTACTGTAACTCAAATTCTACTGCAGATAGTTGGACTGAGGCTGTTTTGGGGCTTTGGTATGCTGACTAGTTTAATAATGGGTTTATTGATAGGCTTCCATCACCAATGTTTGTATAGGTTTCCATTATTTATACTTATACTAATGTCCACTTCACAGCAACTCCACTCCAATGAAACTTATAATTGTGACCATAGGAGAGGGGCATGGTTGGAGGAGGGTGCCATCCAAAACAGGGGTGCCAAAACGTATCAGTTGGGCACCAAACTCTATCAGTTTAGCACCAGTACTCACATCCTAGGATGTGGGAAACAACATTTTAGAGGGAGCCATTGACCTTTCAGGAAGTACAAGGGTTCAAAGGGGGAGTTCCCCTGCTTGCCTTTCCTTGATCCACCTATGATTGTGATGAAATATCACTTAATCACACTTATTCATGATTTGTAGCTGAGCTGTAGGCATGGATGATGAAAGCTTTTGTGAGCCAGGAAGTCTCCATATATCATTTGTCTTGGAACTCGATATTTCTGTAGAAAAAAGCTAAAACCTACCTGACACCAGCCCTCTCATCAGCCCCCGGCCGGGCGTCCATTGTTGTGAGCTGCTGGTATGACGACATATGCTGACGTCACGATGATCATCAGCCAATCGAAATCCCTTTAAAGGGAATGTGGCACCTTGGTCGAATCCTGGAATTTAGTGCAATTAGGCGTACTGTTAGCCGAAAATAATGAAACCATTCATAATTTATCTGAAAAATGTACAATAAGCTCAATATTTTGATTTTTAAAAGACTCCTCTAAAAAAATTTGTTCTAGAAAATCCTCTGTTTTTGTGAAAAGAGAAAATCGGAACCAGATTGTTACTTGACTCTTAGAAGTGCTGGGGAAAATTTCTACACATACTTCCATACATGTGTTCAGGTGCAGCATATTGCATACACAACACACGTTTGATCATTCGAAAGTTCTTGAAATATGAAAATGGCGGAGATGACAACTATCTTTAGGTCATGTCGATATCGAGTTCACCAAACGTTATCCAAGATCACGTTTTTTATTTGTAACGTTGTTAACTTCTTCATGAAGCTGGATGCAGAAATAAATTTGATATAGTAACGAGCATATTTTACGGATTCGAATGATATGCCAAATAACCTAATAGTCATGTCGCATATCATTCGAATCCTCGGGTAATCACATTCTAGGTCTAATGGTTCCCGAGTTGTAATTGATTTACTAGCTCGGCCAAACTTTAACCCATCTAGGCCCCCTATGAAGTTACAGCTCAAGGGATGTGGTTAAAACTTGGTTCAAG